>CM074720.1:558953615-559131115 GCA_037306005.1 Rhinophrynus dorsalis
ACTGCAAAGTGTGTCACTATTACCTTTAATAACTGTAAAGTGGGTCACTATTACCTTTAATAACTGTAAAGTACGTCACTGTTACCTTTAATAACTGTAAAGCAGGTCACTATTACCTTTAATTACTGCAAAGTGTGTCACTATTACCTTTAATTATTGTAAAGCAGGTCACTATTACCTTTAATAACTGTAAAGTGGGTCACTATTACCTTTAATAACTGTAAAGTACGTCACTGTTACCTTTAATAACTGTAAAGCGGGTCACTGTTACCTTTAATTACTGCAAAGTGTGTCACTATTACCTTTAATAAGTGTAAAGCAGGTCACTGTTACCTTTAATTACTGTAAAGTGGGTCACTATTACCTTTAATTACTGTAAAGTGGGTCACTGTTACCTTTAATAACTGTAAAGCAGGTCACTATTACCTTTAATAACTGTAAAGTGTGTCACTGTTACCTTTAATAACTGTAAAGCAGGTCACTATTACCTTTAATAACTGTAAAGTGTGTCACTATTACCTCTCATAACTGTAAAGCAGATCACTATTACCTTTAATTACTGTAAAGTGGGACACTATTACCTTTAATAAGTTGAAAGCGGGTCACTGTTACCTTTAATAACTGTAAAGTGTGTCACTATTACCTTTAATCACTGTAAAGTGGGTCACTGCTACCTTTAATTACTGTAAAGTGTGTCACTATTACCTGTAAAGTGGGTCACTATTACCTTTAATAACTGTAAAGCAGGTCACTCTTACCTTTAATTACTGCAAAGTGTGTCACTATTACCTTTAATTACTGTAAAGCGGGTCACTGTTACCTTTAATTACTGTAAAGTGGGTCACTATTACCTTTAATAACTGTAAAGTGGGTCACTGTTACCTTTAATTACTGAAAAGTGTGTCACTATTACCTTTAATAACTGTAAAGTGGGTCACTATTACCTTTAATTACTGTAAAGCAGGTCACTATTACCTTTAATTACTGTAAAGCAGGTCACTGTTACCTTTAATAACTGTAAAGTGGGTCACTATTACCTCTCATAACTGTAAAGTGTGTCTCTATTACCTTTAATAACTGTAAAGCAGGTCACTATTACCTTTAATAACCGTAAAGTGTCACTATTACCTCTCATAACTGTAAAGTGGGTCACTGTTACCTTTAATAACTGTAAAGTGGGTCACTGTTACCTTTAATAACTGTAAAGCGGGTCACTATTACCTCTCATAACTGTAAAGTGTGTCACTATTACCTTTAATAACTGTAAAGCGGGTCACTGTTCCCTTTAATTACTGTAAAGCCTGGTACCGTGTGAGCCTTAGAAAAAGCAGGAGACTGGTAGATTAAAGGTGATACCTTTATTGGTAACTGAGTGGCTCTATAATACAGCTTTCAAGACAACTAGGGGCTGGATTCAAATGCGGGAGATAAATGTTACCTCCTGTTTTGTCAAATATTTTCCTATTGAAGTCTAAGGGGAAACCTAGAGATAAAAGCAGAGATAAAATTAACATCTGCATTTAATCCAGCCCTAGGCCTCTTCTTCAGGCATAATAATAATGAAAGGTAAATACAATATACCTGACAGGTTATACACTTATGCAATGAATACATGATTTATATGAGTGTATACCCTGTCATGTATTTTGTATTCAGTTTCATTCTAAATAACCTGAAGAAGAGACCTAAGTTGTGTTGAAAGCTTGTACCCTAGAGCCATTTACTTGGCCAATAAAGGTATTGCTGTTACTCTACCTGTCTCCCGTTTTAATAACTGAGCACTAACATATTGTATCTCCTCTTGCTGTTGACTCAGAAAGCTACGAGGGGATGAATTTTGCTGTGGGCTTCAAGTCTTTGGCGGGGGACACGCAGACCATGGACAACCTGGAGAAGCAGCTTATCTGCCCCATCTGCTTGGAGATGTTCACTAAGCCCGTGGTGATCCTGCCCTGCCAGCACAACTTGTGCCGCAAGTGTGCCAATGACATCTTCCAGGTACCACATATGGTCGAACACACTGTGGGGGTGAAGCCATACCTCATGTTGATAATGTTTGTGTTGATGCCAGTTGGGTTCCTTCTCTCAGTTCAGTAATAAACCCTCTTAGAGTCGGGCTGAACAATTCAAGGCCCTTCAGGTCTCTAAGCCGTATATCTCCCACCACCCCCAGCCTGTCATTGTTGATAGGGGATGGGGGGAGGATATGGGATTTCAGTAATCTTTCGTATTTCATCTCAGACATCTTTATTTACATGTTTATTTGAATATTCGCATTGCGGGTAGCATTGTGACCAAGAGGTAGTTGACAAACTCAGGCAATAAATTCAAGGTGGTTGCTGCCAACTCACTATTTAGTCCAACATAGTCAGGTTACCATAAAGTCTCCCTTAGCATCCTGTCCCCTGTACCCAACTCACCACCGCAGTCAACTCACCATCTAGTCCCCTGTAGTCAGCTCTCCACCTTAGTCAACTCACCATCCAGTCCCCTTTGTGTCAACTCTCCACCTTAGTCAACTCACCATCCAGTCCCCTATGTAGTCAACTCTCCACCTTAGTCAACTTACCATCCAGTCCCCTGAGTAGTCAACTCTCCACCTTAGTCAACTTACCATCCAGTCCCCTGAGTAGTCAACTCTCCACCTTAGTCAACTCACCATCCAGTCCCCTTTGTGTCAACTCTCCACCTTAGTCAACTCACCATCCAGTCCCCTGTGTAGTCAATTCTCCACCTTAGTCAACTCACAATCCAGTCCCCTGAGTAGTCAACTCTCCACCTTAGTCAACTCACCATCTAGTCCCTTGTAGTCAGCTCTCCACCTTAGTCAACTCACCATCCAGTCCCCTATGTAGTCAACTCTCCACCTTAGTCAACTCACCATCCAATCCCCTGTGTAGTCAACTCTCCACCTTAGTCAACTCACCATCCAGTACCTTGTGTAGTCAACTTTCCACCTTAGACAACTCACCATCCAGTCCCCTGTAGTCAGCTCTCCACCTTAGTCAACTCACCATCTAGTCCCTTGTAGTCAGCTCTCCACCTTAGTCAACTCACCATCCAGTCCCCTATGTAGTCAACTCTCCACCTGAGTCAACTCACCATCCAGTCCCCTGTGTAGTCAACTCTCCACCTGAGTCAACTCACCATCCAGTCCCCTGTGTAGTCAACTCTCCACCTTAGTCAACTCACCATCCAGTCCCTTGTAGTCAGCTCTCCACCTTAGTCAACTCACCATCCAGTCCCCTGTGTAGTCAACTCTCCACCTGAGTCAACTCACCATCCAGTCCCCTGTGTAGTCAACTCTCCACCTTAGTCAACTCACCATCCAGTCCCTTGTAGTCAGCTCTCCACCTTAGTCAACTCACCATCCAGTCCCCTGTGTAGTCAACTCTCCACCTTAGTCAACTCACCATCCAGTCCCCTGTGTAGTCAACTCTCCACCTTAGTCAACTCACCATCCAGTCCCCTATGTAGTCAACTCTCCACCTTAGTCAACTCACCATCCAGTCCCCTATGTAGTCAACTCTCCACCTTAGTCAACTCACCATCCAGTCCCTTGTGTAGTCAACTCAGCATCCAGTCCCCTGTGTAGTCAACTCACCATCCAGTCCACCGTAGTGCTATATATATTTTGTCTGTTAGTACAGTGACACTTGGATATGTCATGGACACCAGCTTAACGTGACACTTTTTTCTTGGACATATATATATATGTATTCTGAATTCACATGTATTATTACAGATCAAGTTACCAACAATAGGCTTGTTTTGTCATTCTGGCAGTTAGATCTTAAAATAACTATATATTTATAACTTCATTACGAGTTTCACAAATGATGTGTGAGATGTTAGTGGTGCCCAGACAATCCCAGGTGCAGTGTTAGGAATATAATGGCCAAAATACGAGAACCATTGTGTTAGGTCTTAGTGCCATCCACCAGTGCCTTCCAATGCCAAGTGACTTATACTGAAACAAATACACATAGGTTCAGAGTAACCTAGCTGGTAAGGTTAAAAAAACATGTGTCCATCAAGTCATCAACTGCAGACATTTCCATATCACAACTGGTTTGATCATGAGGAAGGAAAAAACATAATAAAAGCCATTGATCACGTTTTTTTCACATCTCTGTACTTTTTCCAGTTCAGTAATGTCTTTTTTTAGAACAGGCGCCCAAAATTGTACTCCATATTCTAGATGAGGCCTAACCAAGGATTTATACAGAGGTAGGATAATATTACCATCCCTTGCTTCTACACCTCTTTTTATGCAGGCTAGTACTCTATTTGCTCTTGCAGCAGCTGAGTGACTCTGCACACTGCTGTGAAGTCTATTGTCTATCAGTTCTCCTAAATCTTTCTCTAATGAGGATTTCCCAAGTTGTTTCCCATTTAGAGTATATGTAGCAAGTTTGTTTCCATAACCCAGATACATAACCTTACATTTATCTACATTAAATGTCATCTGCCACTTTTCTGCCCATTCACTTAGTTTATCTAAATCCTTCTGTAGGGAAAAAACATCCAGCTCTGTATGTATTTCCTTACATAGCTTAGTGTCATCAGCAAAGATTGAGATGCTACTTTCAATTCCCACTTCTAGATCATTAATAAACAAATTAAAAAGCATTGGGCCCAGGACTAAACCCTGCGGCACCCCACTTATAACCTTACACCAAGTGGAAAAAGTTCAATTTACAACAAACTCTCTGCATCTATCATGTAACCAGTTCTCAATCTATGTACAGATATCACCTCCCAAACTGAAGCCTTTTAATTTATGCAGTAACCTGTTGTGAGGCACTGTATCAAAGGCTTTTTGCAACAAATTACTACTTACCCTTTCCTAAAATGAAAGTAAATTAGTTTGACATGATCTGATCTTCATAAAACCATGCTGGCACCTAATAATAATGTTATTGATCATCACAATGTCCTGAATCCTGTCAGTTAGTAACCCTTCTAGTATCTTATCCACTATGGAAGTCAAGCTCACAGGTCTATAATTTCCTGGTTTAGATCTTGCTCCCTTTTTGAACAATGGAACTACATCAGCTTTCCTCCAATCACAGAGCGCTATGCCTCATGAAAGATGTACATGATGGAGGAAATTCTGTGTTTTTGTCTGTTTGCCCATAGCCTGTCATTGTTGTGGCCAATATCGACTTTCTTTTTTTCTGCTACTTATATATTAACATTATTACATATGTTTTCAAGATTTTTATTGTTCTTTTTTGCAATTCTTTTTTCAGTTTCAGTTATATCTAGACTAATTGCTTGTCTGTAGTTTCTGCTGCATTCTTTATAATTTATAAGTGTTGTATTTGACCCATATTGGCATTAATCTGTTCCTTTTATATTCCTTACCCAGTGGTACATGTAGATGAGTACATTTATCCAGAAGTATTTTGAAAAAATTATCTTCATTGCGTATTTTAACATCCCAGTGAAAGCACTTTAACTTTGATTTTATTTGTATTATATAATGAGACTTATTAAAGTTGTATGTTCTAGCTGTACACTTATAAATGTTCTTTTGATAATACTTTACAAAGAATGCCAAATTGTTGTCACAGATGCCCAAAATCCCCTTATCTTTATATTGTACACCATTTCATAATAATCTGAGATCCTTAGTTGGGTCATGAAATTGTAATTATATTTATTAGAAAATGATTTCCCTTTGTGGTGCTGGAAGTCATATTTCTTCATTGAATTTAAGGAAAGCTGTAATCTCCCATTATAGTTACATTTCCTGATCGAGAAGCCTTTTCCAGTTGCAGTAACAGTTGGGCTTCTTCAAACTCCCCAATATTAGGTGACTTGTAGCAAATCCCCATTAACATCTGTGACGGTACCAGCGGACACCCAGCCTTGGTGTCCCCGTCAATGGTCACTTCTTCCACTACGAGCCAGATGGACATCCAACAGTATACCGCAATATACCCCAAAACTAGGCAAAACTAGTGTCAGGGTACCAAGAGCTCACACCCTGCAAACAGCAAGCTTTACCCCAAGCATCAGACAACACCAGTGTCTTGGGGTTAAAATAACAACTGACTTTATTGGAACAAACCACACAAATTTATACACAAAACCTACATTAAAATACATGGGCAGGCAGGATACAATAGGTGAGTCACAGGGATAATATAATCACAATATACAAGACAAAGGGCCAACCACAGAAGGTACCAGCAAATACAATAACACAGACATGATTGCATTACTACACAAAAGGGCTAGCAACAAATGGTACAACACAATACACAGGGCCAGACGTGATTTGGTTAGCACACCACAGGGGTCTCAATACAGTTCACTATACACTGGCTTGAGGGGCTAAAATACACAACACACCATTCTACACCTGCCTATTCCTCTCCTAACCATTCTACACCTGCCTATTCCTCTCCTAACCATTCTGCACCTAGCCCTTCCTCACCTAACTATTCTGCATGTATCCTAACCATTCTGTACCTAGCTATTTTATACCTAACAATTGTAAATGTTACCGTTCCTCAACGTTATTTCATATGAAGCCATTCCTCATGTAGCCATTTGTCACGGGAACCGGACAAATTCCCTGGTTATTGTTTTGAATATACCCTTCCTCCCCCATCCTCCTCCAAAGGACTAAAATTCACGTTCTGGAGACTGCCAGCCGGACTATCACACCAGCCGTCTGGCTGTGGAACGTAGGCCGGCTCCTGATTGGCTAAAGCCCTGGGTGCCATGTTTAAAGGTTCCCCATAGACTTAACATGGGGAAAAGTAGGCGTCCCAGGGATTGGCCAGTCAGCCACCCGCCCATAGCATCTGATAGGCTAAAGGCAGGTGTGACACCAGAGGCCAGGATTGGCCACATCATACTCAGCCCTGGATTGGCTGGGGTTTGAAGGCGGCTAAATCAAATTATGTAAAAGATGCTTTAGCACAAAGGACACTATTGTGAATGTGTATTCTAGCCCATTGTATCCAGCCCCAGCCCTTTGTCTAATGTTTACCCACTGCCCCTCACTATTGTCAGTTAATGCACTCATGTCTGTCCCCATTGTTCCCTGGCCACACTGTTCTGTATATAAGTCTGTTGGTTTCTTCAATAAACAGTTCTGGTTTACCCTGACACTAGTTCTGCCTGGTGACTTAGGGTACATTGCTGTATGCTGCGGGAGCCTTTGCTGGTGGATTTTGGGGAAGAAGTTATCTTTGACGGTGACACCAACGCTGGGTGTCTGCTGGTACCGTCACATCTGGTGGCTAGCGGCGGGATTTTTACTTCTTCCAGAAGAAAGGACACTGAGACCAGTATCCAGGGGGAGATATAGCCACCTGGCTTGACCCCGGTCTCTGCAGCGCGGCCAACAGCGGATGGAGCAGCGGTACGAAGCCCTCAAACGGAGTACCTTAAAAGATTTGGTGGAGTCCCGTGGGCAAGTGGCCAGCAATAAGTCTAAAGCCACGCTAATCACTGAACTGATGGAGGGCGACCGAGCCAGCAACGCGTCCTCTGCGACCACTGACATGTCTGATTTGCAGCGGGAGGTTCAGTGGCGTCTGGCCCTCTATGGTTCCACTCCTCCCCAGGAGATCATCACGCAGATCCTGAGTGAGGCCACCAACCTCCGGCTGGCAGAGCTGCAGCAGCACAGAGAGGGACCAGGGAGCTCCAGACCTAGTGGAGTTCCGAAGAAGAAATTGCCTTTTGCTGCATTCAAAGCATTCAATGATGCAGAAGATGACATTGATGGCTACTTTTGAGCATCAGTGTGCCCTGCAAGGAGTTGAGGAGGCGGACTGGGTCACCGTGCTGGTGAGCAAATTGTCAGGGAGAGCCGCGGAGGTATACCAAGCCGTACCCACGGAGGAGTGCAGGGACTATGAGCGAGTCAAGGAGAGGCTTCTGGGTAGATACGCCATAACCCCGGAGGCACACCGACTGAAGTTCCGCAACCTGAGGCGGAAAGAGGGACAGCCATTCACGGACTGGGCTCATCGGATGGCGAGAGCTGCTGAAAGTTGGGTGACTGGTTGCCAGGCAGTTACCCTGGCGGACGTTCTGCAGCTCATAATGTTGGAGCAATTCTACGAACATTCCCCTGTAGCTGTGCGGGACTGGGTCAAGGACCGGCGGCCCCACACCGTGGAACAAGCAGCTATCCTGGCAGATCAATATGTGGATTCCAGGAGGGCGGGAGCCCCAGAGCCACGACCTCCAGTCCGAGTTGGGCAACCTATTTCCCGGGATTTGGGGACAGCACGCCCGTTCCCTCCACGACCTCTTCCAGCACGTCCTCTGGCCAGCGGAATGCCCAGGAGGCCGGGCATTCGCTGCTATGGATGCGCTCAAGTGGGCCATGTGAAGACGGAGTGCCCCAAAAATGCTCCACGGGATTCCGAGGCCCGACCGTCTCCAAGGATTCCACGGGCCGCCGCATACTGTCTGGATGCCGAGTCTGCCCCATCTGTGCCCGAGTGGGGGGAGGAAGAGTTTGGGATGCTTCATGAAGTAGATCCCGTGCAAGCAGCCGCAGCAGACAACCGGTTGCATCACCGGCAGGCGGTTTGGGTTAAGGGCCGCTCCGTTCAAGGATTACGGGACAGTGGGGCCACGATCACCCTATTGCAACCCCAGTTGATAAGCCCCAGGGAGAAAACCGGCCGGTCGATAGCAGTCCGAGTGGCGGGGGGCACGGTACTGCGGATTCCCACGGCCAGAGTTCATTTGGATTGGGGGGCGGGAGCTCGAGAAGTGGGGGTGATGAAGGGCCTCCCCGCGGAAGTCTTACTGGGCAGTGACCTTGGTTGCCTCACCTCCTCATTTGTTGAGGGGGCTGCTCCTGAAATTTATCCTGTGACCACCCAGCAGCAAGCACGAACAACGGGCCATCCATCTGAGGAAGGGACCCAGGTAAGACACCCCGACAGTGACCTCCCTCTTAACACTGACAACCCCATAGAGGCCCCAACTGACCGGACCACTCTCCCGGTTCCTTGGGACTCCCCTGCCGACTTTGCCCAGGAAACACTCACTGACCCTACCTTAGCCAGCTACAGGGACAGAGCTGGGGCTGATCCAGGGGGACTGGGAGGGGACCGGATAGAATGGGATCGGGGCTTACTATATCGAGTCACGGAAGGGAGGAAAGAGACCCGGGTGCCCAAGCGACAGCTGGTGGTGCCACAGAAATATCGGCAGGACCTGCTCCGAATTGGGCACGACATTCCCCTAGCTGGCCACTTAGGAGTGACCAGGACCCACCACCGGGTTACCCAATCCTTCTTCTGGCCCGGGATTACAGGAGATATTAGGCAGCACTGCCGGACTTGCGACACCTGTCAGCGGGTCGGCAAGATAGGGGATCACAGCAAAGCGCCGCTGCACCCCCTGCCCATTGTAGACGAGCCATTCAGTAGGATAGGCGTAGATCTGGTGGGCCCCCTGCCGCGTCCTAGTCCCTCGGGGAAGAAATATATTCTGACTGTGGTAGACTATGCTACCCGGTATCCGGAGGCCATCCCCCTGGCAAACATTCAGGCAGAAACAGTGGCAGATGCCCTACTCCGAATCTTTGCCAGGGTCGGCTTTCCCCGGGAGATTATTTCGGATCAGGGGACCCAGTTCACGGCAGAGGTGACCCAGCAGCTCTGGAAGCTTTGTGGAATACGGCCCTTACCGAGTGCCCCTTATCACCCCCAGACCAACGGGTTATGTGAACGGTTTAATGGGACGTTGAAACAGCTGCTTAGGACATTTGCCACCTCTCATAGGGACTGGGACAAGCACTTACCGCATCTCCTATTTGCCTATCGGGAGGTCCCCCAGGAAACTACCGGGTTTTCCCCCTTTGAGTTAGTCTATGGGAGGAGGGTGCGAGGACCCCTTGATTTACTCAGGACCCACTGGGAAGGGACAATAGGAGAAGAGGGGACCCCTGTAGTAGATTATGTACTAGCCTTCCGGGACTGTCTAAAGGAACTCACGGATACAGTCCGGGATAACCTGCGGGCGGCCCAGGGTCAGCAGAAGCGGTGGTACGACCGGACTGCCCGCACGTTACTGGTAGGTCAGCAGGTATTGGCTCTCAAACCCGTCAAAAAGGATAAGCTACAGGCAGCCTGGCAGGGGCCTTACCGGGTACTCAAACAATTGTGCGATACCACCTACCTGGTTGCTAAATGTTCAGATGAAAGAGTACAGAGGACCTTTCATGTGAACATGTTGAAAGAGTACCAAGCCAGACAAGAAGAGGTAGCTACGATTTGTGCCCCGGCGGTGGAAGACCCGGAGGGTCTCCCGTTGCCGGCGCTACCCAGATTAAGTGAAGGGAAGACAGGGGTGGAAGCTGTAGAGATAGCGGAGCAATTAGGGCCAGCTCAGGTTGAACAGGCTAAGCAGATACTGCACCAGCGTCAGGAGATGTTCTCCTCCCTTCCCGGGTATGCCACGGTAGCACTTCACCGAGTGGAGACCCCAGGGCAGCGACCCTTGCGGCAAGCTGCCTACCGGGTCCCCGACGCAGTTAGGGCTGGGATGCGCCAGGAAATTAGGGACATGTTAGATCTGGGAGTCATTGAGCCCTCTACAAGCCCTTGGGCTTCCCCAGTTGTGCTAGTCCCCAAGAAGGACGGGACCACGAGGTTTTGTGTGGACTATCGCAAACTGAATGACCACACCACCACAGACGCCTACCCTATGCCCCGAGTAGACGAACTGCTAGATTGCATTGCTAGGGCTAACTTTTTGACCACCCTTGACCTGTGCAAAGGATACTGGCAGATTCCGCTGGATCGGGAAGCTATCCCCAAATCGGCCTTCATCACTCCATTTGGCCTGTACCAATTCAAGGTCATGCCATTTGGAATGAAGAATGCTCCGGCAACTTTCCAGCGGATGATTGACCAGATCTTAGATGGTCTCCAGGAGTATGCCTGTGCGTACCTGGACGACGTCGCGATTTTCAGCAACACTTGGGAGGAGCACCTGCTCCATGTGGGGGTTGTACTGGATCGCATCAAGTCGGCGGGTCTGACTCTTAAACCAGACAAATGTAGGGTAGGGATGGCAGAAGTACAGTACTTGGGTCACCGGGTGGGCAGCGGGTGCCAGCGGCCAGAACCCGCAAAAATCGAAGCTGTCGCCAACTGGCCCACCCCACGAACTAAAACCCAAGTAATGGCTTTTCTGGGTACGGTGGGGTACTACCGCCGATTCGTACCTGACTATAGCACAATAGCTAAGCCCCTGACTGACCTGACCAGGAAGAACCTTCCCCGACAGGTACTGTGGTCCCCGGAATGCGACACTGCCTTCAACAAACTAAAATGTGCATTGATCTGTGCCCCTGTGTTAGCTGCTCCTGACCCCACTAAACGTTTCTGTGTCCATACAGACGCCTCTATGTTCGGGCTGGGAGCAGTACTGAGCCAGGTGGGGCCCGACGGCAGCGAACACCCGGTGGTCTACATCAGTCGGAAACTCCTGCCCCGGGAAGTAGGGTATGCCGCAGTTGAAAAGGAGTGCCTGGCCCTGGTCTGGGCTCTCAAAAAACTGCAGCCCTACCTTTATGGACGCTCCTTCACTGTGCTCACCGATCACAACCCTCTCATCTGGCTTAACAAGGTATCCGGGGACAACGGCCGGTTACTCCGGTGGAGCTTAGCCCTGCAACCCTTCAATTTTACCATTCAGTACCGGCCCGGGAAACAAAATGGCAATGCCGATGGTCTGTCCCGCCAAACGGACTTGGAACCTTAACACCGGACAGCCACCAGCCGACCCGTGAGGATCTAGCTGGGTCTGCCGGACCATGGGTCAGGGGGGAGCACTGTCACGGGAACCGGACAAATTCCCTGGTTATTGTTTTGAATATACCCCTCCTCCCCCATCCTCCTCCAAAGGACTAAAATTCATGTTCTGGAGACTGCCAGCCGGACTATCACACCAGCCGTCTGGCTGTGGAACGTAGGCCGGCTCCTGATTGGCTAAAGCCCTGGGTGCCATGTTTAAAGGTTCCCCATAGACTTAACATGGGGAAAAGTAGGCGTCCCAGGGATTGGCCAGTCATCCACCCGCCCATAGCATCTGATAGGCTAAAGGCAGGTGTGACACCAGAGGCCAGGATTGGCCACATCATACTCAGCCCTGGATTGGCTGGGGTTTGAAGGCGGCTAAATCAAATTATGTAAAAGATGCTTTAGCACAAAGGACACTATTGTGAATGTGTATTCTAGCCCATTGTATCCAGCCCCAGCCCTTTGTCTAATGTTTACCCACCGCCCCTCACTATTGTCAGTTAATGCACTCATGTCTGTCCCCATTGTTCCCTGGCCACACTGTTCTGTATATAAGTCTGTTGGTTTCTTCAATAAACAGTTCTGGTTACCCTGACACTAGTTCTGCCTGGTGACTTAGGGTACATTGCTGTATGCTGCGGGAGCCTTTGCTGGTGGATTTTGGGGAAGAAGTTATCTTTGACGGTGACACCAACGCTGGGTGTCTGCTGGTACCGTCACACCATTCCTTCCAAACCATTGTACACCTAGACATTTGTCGCCTAACCAATATTACCTAGCCATTCCAGAAATAATCATTATATACATCTAGCCATTCCACAACTAGTCATTATACACACTTAGCCATTTCTAATCTCACCTTACACACACCTAGCCATCCCTCACCAAGCCATTAAACACATATGATATTGATCCGCCTCTTTGTAGTCAATTACTCACTCAAAATCATGGGCTACACTTGATGGATACATGCCTTTTTTAGCTTCATCCACTATGTTTCTATGTTAGTATCTTACATGAATGTTATATAATGCTACTATTAAAGAGATAGTAATGTTTCACAAAAACAGCAGCTCCAATTAATCTTCATAGTATATGGGCCATGGAGAGTGTTATTTCAATTCTGTCAGAGTTGTAGTACAAGAGTAATTCAATGATAAAGTATCCCCCTCCCGTCCCTTTTACCCAGTGTAAGCCACCTCCCCTCAGATGTGGAATGTGGTCACTTAACCGGACAGATCACAGCAAGGAACAATCTTCTTACTGTGAGAACAATGAAAACCCTGCCCCATTCACAGGTTATTCAGGTTTTTCCTTATGCTCACTGAAGATTGCCCCTCTCTGCGATTCATCCGGACAGTCTTGCTGCTCTGAGGTGAGCAGTGTTACATCAGTAAAAGGGATGGGAGGGGGATACTTTATCATTCAATTACTCTTGTACTACAACTCTGACAGTAGTGAAATAACACTCTCCATGGACCAAATACTACGAAGATTAATTGGAGAGGCTTTTATTGTGAAACATTACTATCCCTTTAAGATCCTTTTTTGTCCATATTTTTATTATAGCAAAGTCATTATTACATATATAAAGTGCTGGATTCATAATCAGACTTTCTGTTTTTAACAATCACAACTGATTATACCACAAATAGCAATACAATTAAAAGTAGTTCAATTTGGTTTTCCTTCAAAATAAACCAGGGAGATGACTGACCTCTAATTAGACAGAGAGATCCCAACTCACCAACAAGTTATGTGGAAGATCAAATGTATCTTTACTCCGGAGAAGTGAAAGACAAGATTCCACTTGCGTAAAGTCAGATACATTATTGATTCATATTAAACAGATCAGGATACATTATACATGTTCCCAGAATCCCAAATCTATTAATATCCATCCATAAAGTGTCTGGTTTCCTCTACTAGGGACTTGTCCTTAACTTTATCTATGTGTGCTTATCCCTCGGAGTGCCAGTGTAATTACCTGTTATGTAGGGGCGACTCATAGTAAATACATTGGTCTTAAAAGGAAAACATTACTTAAATAAGTTAAATAAACCTTTCTGGTTGGTCCTGTTGAGTGAAACAAAGGTACTTCTTGTGATCTTAGTTTTTTTTTCTTGATATGTGAAATCTCAATGAACAAGCTAATGAATTCAAACTGTGTGGTACAGCTTCTACTGAATACAAGTTCTGTGGTACAGCTTCTACTGAATACAAGTTCTGTGGTACAGCTTTTACTGAATACAAGATCTGTGGTACAGTGTTTACTGATTACAAGTTCTGTGGCACAGCTTCTACTGAATACAAGTTCTGTGGTACAGTGTTTACTGATTACATGTTCTGTGGTACAGTGTTTACTGATTACATGTTCTGTGTTACAGTGTTTACTGAATACAAGTTCTGTGTTACAGTGTTTACTGATTACAAGTTCTGTGGTACAGTGTTTACTGATTACATGTTCTGTGGTACAGTGTTTACTGAATACAAGTTCTGTGGTACAGTGTTTATTCATTACAAGTTCTGTGGTACAGTGTTTACTGATTACATGTTCTGTGGTACAGTGTTTACTGATCACAAGTTCTGTGGTACAGTGTTTACTGATTACATGTTCTGTGGTACAGTGTTTACTGAATACAAGTTCTGTGGTACAGTGTTTACTGAATACAAGATCTGTGGTACAGTGTTTACTGATTACAAGTTCTGTGGCACAGCTTCTACTGAATACAAGTTCTGTGGTACAGTGTTTACTGATTACATGTTCTGTGGTACAGTGTTTACTGATTACATGTTCTGTGTTACAGTGTTTACTGAATACAAGTTCTGTGTTACAGTGTTTACTGATTACAAGTTCTGTGGTACAGTGTTTACTGATTACATGTTCTGTGGTACAGTGTTTACTGAATACAAGTTCTGTGGTACAGTGTTTATTCATTACAAGTTCTGTGGTACAGTGTTTACTGATTACATGTTCTGTGGTACAGTGTTTACTGATCACAAGTTCTGTGGTACAGTGTTTACTGATTACATGTTCTGTGGTACAGTGTTTACTGAATACAAGTTCTGTGGTACAGTGTTTACTGATTACATGTTCTGTGGTACAGTGTTTACTGATTACAAGTTCTGTGTTACAGTGTTTACTGAATACAAGTTCTGTGGTACAGTGTTTACTGATTACAAGTTCTGTGGTACAGTGTTTATTGATTACAAGTTCTGTGGTACAGTGTTTACTGATTACATGTTCTGTGGTACAGTGTTTACTGATCACAAGTTCTGTGGTACAGTGTTTACTGATTACAAGTTCTGTGTTACAGTGTTTACTGAATACAAGTTCTGTGGTACAGTGTTTACTGATTACAAGTTCTGTGGTACAGTGTTTATTGATTACAAGTTCTGTGGTACAGTGTTTACTGATTACATGTTCTGTGGTACAGTGTTTACTGATTACAAGTTCTGTGTTACAGTGTTTACTGAATACAAGTTCTGTGGTACAGTGTTTATTCATTATATGTTCTGTGGTACAGTGTTTACAGATTACATGTTCTGTGGCACAGTGTTTACTGATTACATGTTCTGTGGCACAGTGTTTACTGATTACATGTTCTGTGGTACAGTGTTTACTGATTACAAGTTCTGTGGTACAGTCTTTACTGATTACAAGTTCTGTGGTACAGTGTTTACTGATTACATGTTCTGTGGTACAGCATTTACTGATTACATGTTCTGTGGTACAATGTTTATTCAGTACAATTTCTGTGGTACAGTGTGTACTGATTACAATTTCTGTGGTACCGTGTTTACTGATTACAAGTTCTGTGGTACAGTGTTTACTGATTACAAGTTCTGTGGTACAGTGTTTACTGATTACAAGTTCTGTGGTACAGTGTTTACTGATTACAAGTTCTGTGGTACAGTGTTTACTGATTACAAGTTATGTGATACACTGTTTATTCATTACAAGTTCTGTGGTACAGTGTTTACTGATTACATGTTCTGTGGTACAGCATTTACTGATTACATGTTCTGTGGTACAATGTTTATTCAGTACAATTTCTGTGGTACAGTGTGTACTGATTACAATTTCTGTGGTACCGTGTTTACTGATTACAAGTTCTGTGGTACAGTGTTTACTGATTACAAGTTCTGTGGTACAGTGTTTACTGATTACAAGTTCTGTGGTACCGTGTTTACTGATTACAAGTTCTATGGTACAGTGTTTACTGATTACAAGTTCTGTGGTACAGTGTTTACTGATTACATGTTATGTAGTACAGTGTTTACTGATTACAAGTTCTGTGGTACAGTGTTTACTGATTACATGTTCTGTGGTACAGTGTTTACTGATTACAAGTTATGTGGTACAGTGTTTATTCATTACATGTTCTGTGGTACAGTGTTTATTGATTACAAGTTCTGTGGTATAGTGTTTACTGATTACAAGTTCTATGGTACAGTGTTTACTGATTACATGTTCTGTGGTACAGTGTTTACTGATTACAAGTTCTGTGGTACAGTGTTTACTGATTATAAGTTCTGTGGTACAGTGTTTACTGATTACATGTTCTGTGGTACAGTGTTTACTGATTACAAGTTATGTGGTACAGTGTTTATTCATTACATGTTCTGTGGTACAGTGTTTATTGATTACAAGTTCTGTGGTATAGTGTTTACTGATTACAAGTTCTATGGTACAGTGTTTACTGATTACATGTTCTGTGGTACAGTGTTTACTGATTACAAGTTCTGTGGTACAGTGTTTACTGATTATAAGTTCTGTGGTACAGTGTTTACTGATTACATGTTCTGTGGTACAGTGTTTACTGATTACATGTTCTGTGGTACAGTGTTTACTGATTACAAGTTCTGTGGTACAGTGTTTACTGATTACATGTTCTGTGGTACAGTGTTTACTGAATACAAGTTCTGTGGTACAGTGTTTACTGATTACATGTTCTGTGGTACAGTGTTTACTGATTACATGTTCTGTGGTACAGTGTTTACTGATTACAAGTTATGTGGTATAGTGTTTACTGATTACAAGTTCTATGGTACAGTGTTTACTGATTACATGTTCTGTGGTACAGTGTTTACTTATTACAAGTTCTGTGGTACAGTGTTTACTGATTACAAGTTCTGTGCTACAGTGTTTACTGATTACAAGTTCTGTGGTACAGTGTTTACTGATTATAAGTTCTGTGGTACAGTGTTTACTGATTACATGTTCTGTGGTACAGTGTTTACTGATTACAAGTTCTGTGGTACAGTGTTTACTGATTACATGTTCTGTGGTACAGTGTTTACTGATTACAAGTTCTGTGGTACAGTGTTTACTGATTACATGTTCTGTGGTACAGTGTTTACTGAATACAAGTTCTGTGGTACAGTGTTTACTGATTACATGTTCTGTGGTACAGTGTTTACTGATTACAAGTTATGTGGTATAGTGTTTACTGATTACAAGTTCTATGGTACAGTGTTTACTGATTACATGTTCTGTGGTACAGTGTTTACTTATTACAAGTTCTGTGGTACAGTGTTTACTGATTACAAGTTCTGTGCTACAGTGTTTACTGATTACAAGTTCTGTGGTACAGTGTTTACTGATTACAAGTTCTGTGGTACAGTGTTTACTGATTACATGTTCTGTGGTACAGCATTTACTGATTACATGTTCTGTGGTACAATGTTTATTCAGTACAATTTCTGTGGTACAGTGTGTACTGATTACAATTTCTGTGGTACCGTGTTTACTGATTACAAGTTCTGTGGTACAGTGTTTACTGATTACATGTTATGTAGTACAGTGTTTACTGATTACAAGTTCTGTGGTACAGTGTTTACTGATTACATGTTCTGTGGTACAGTGTTTACTGATTACAAGTTATGTGGTACAGTGTTTATTCATTACATGTTCTGTGGTACAGTGTTTATTGATTACAAGTTCTGTGGTATAGTGTTTACTGATTACAAGTTCTATGGTACAGTGTTTACTGATTACATGTTCTGTGGTACAGTGTTTACTGATTACAAGTTCTGTGGTACAGTGTTTACTGATTATAAGTTCTGTGGTACACTGTTTACTGATTACATGTTCTGTGGTACAGTGTTTACTGATTACAAGTTATGTGGTACAGTGTTTATTCATTACATGTTCTGTGGTACAGTGTTTATTGATTACAAGTTCTGTGGTATAGTGTTTACTGATTACAAGTTCTATGGTACAGTGTTTACTGATTACATGTTCTGTGGTACAGTGTTTACTGATTACAAGTTCTGTGGTACAGTGTTTACTGATTATAAGTTCTGTGGTACAGTGTTTACTGATTACATGTTCTGTGGTACAGTGTTTACTGATTACATGTTCTGTGGTACAGTGTTTACTGATTACAAGTTCTGTGGTACAGTGTTTACTGATTACATGTTCTGTGGTACAGTGTTTACTGAATACAAGTTCTGTGGTACAGTGTTTACTGATTACATGTTCTGTGGTACAGTGTTTACTGATTACATGTTCTGTGGTACAGTGTTTACTGATTACAAGTTATGTGGTATAGTGTTTACTGATTACAAGTTCTATGGTACAGTGTTTACTGATTACATGTTCTGTGGTACAGTGTTTACTTATTACAAGTTCTGTGGTACAGTGTTTACTGATTACAAGTTCTGTGCTACAGTGTTTACTGATTACAAGTTCTGTGGTACAGTGTTTACTGATTATAAGTTCTGTGGTACAGTGTTTACTGATTACATGTTCTGTGGTACAGTGTTTACTGATTACAAGTTCTGTGGTACAGTGTTTACTGATTACATGTTCTGTGGTACAGTGTTTACTGATTACAAGTTCTGTGGTACAGTGTTTACTGATTACATGTTCTGTGGTACAGTGTTTACTGAATACAAGTTCTGTGGTACAGTGTTTACTGATTACATGTTCTGTGGTACAGTGTTTACTGATTACAAGTTATGTGGTATAGTGTTTACTGATTACAAGTTCTATGGTACAGTGTTTACTGATTACATGTTCTGTGGTACAGTGTTTACTTATTACAAGTTCTGTGGTACAGTGTTTACTGATTACAAGTTCTGTGCTACAGTGTTTACTGATTACAAGTTCTGTGGTACAGTGTTTACTGATTACAAGTTCTGTGGTACAGTGTTTACTGATTACATGTTCTGTGGTACAGTGTTTACTGATTATAAGTTCTGTGGTACAGTGTTTACTGATTACATGTTCTGTGGTACAGTGTTTACTGATTACAAGTTCTGTGGTACAGTGTTTACTGATTACATGTTCTGTGGTACAGTGTTTACTGATTACAAGTTCTGTGGTACAGTGTTTACTGATTACATGTTCTGTGGTACAGTGTTTACTGATTACAAGTTCTGTGGTACAGTGTTTACTGATTACATGTTCTGTGGTACAGTGTTTACTGAATACAAGTTCTGTGGTACAGTGTTTACTGATTACATGTTCTGTGGTACAGTGTTTACTGATTACATGTTCTGTGGTACACTGTTTACTGATTACAAGTTATGTGGTATAGTGTTTACTGATTACAAGTTCTATGGTACAGTGTTTACTGATTACATGTTCTGTGGTACAGTGTTTACTTATTACAAGTTCTGTGGTACAGTGTTTACTGATTACAAGTTCTGTGCTACAGTGTTTACTGATTACAAGTTCTGTGGTACAGTGTTTACTGATTATAAGTTCTGTGGTACAGTGTTTACTGATTACATGTTCTGTGGTACAGTGTTTACTGATTACAAGTTCTGTGGTACAGTGTTTACTGATTACATGTTCTGTGGTACAGTGTTTACTGATTACATGTTCTGTGGTACAGTGTTTACTGAATACAAGTTCTGTGGTACAGTGTTTACTGATTACATGTTCTGTGGTACAGTGTTTACTGATTACATGTTCTGTGGTACAGTGTTTACTGATTACAAGTTATGTGGTATAGTGTTTACTGATTACAAGTTCTATGGTACAGTGTTTACTGATTACATGTTCTGTGGTACAGTGTTTACTTATTACAAGTTCTGTGGTACAGTGTTTACTGATTACAAGTTCTGTGCTACAGTGTTTACTGATTACAAGTTCTGTGGTACAGTGTTTACTGATTATAAGTTCTGTGGTACAGTGTTTACTGATTACAAGTTCTATGGTACAGTGTTTACTGATTACAAGTTCTGTGGTACAGTGTTTACTGATTACAAGTTCTGTGGTACAGTGTTTACTGATTACATGTTCTGTGGTACAGTGTTTACTGATTACAAGTTCTGTGGTACCGTGTTTACTGATTACAAGTTCTATGGTACAGTGTTTACTGATTACAAGTTCTGTGGTACAGTGTTTACTGATTACATGTTATGTAGTACAGTGTTTACTGATTACAAGTTCTGTGGTACAGTGTTTACTGATTACATGTTCTGTGGTACAGTGTTTACTGATTACAAGTTATGTGGTACAGTGTTTATTCATTACATGTTCTGTGGTACAGTGTTTATTGATTACAAGTTCTGTGGTATAGTGTTTACTGATTACAAGTTCTATGGTACAGTGTTTACTGATTACATGTTCTGTGGTACAGTGTTTACTGATTACAAGTTCTGTGGTACAGTGTTTACTGATTATAAGTTCTGTGGTACAGTGTTTACTGATTACATGTTCTGTGGTACAGTGTTTACTGATTACAAGTTCTGTGGTACAGTGTTTACTGATTACATGTTCTGTGGTACAGTGTTTACTGATTACAAGTTCTGTGGTACAGTGTTTACTGATTACATGTTCTGTGGTACAGTGTTTACTGATTACAAGTTCTGTGGTACAGTGTTTACTGATTACATGTTCTGTGGTACAGTGTTTACTGAATACAAGTTCTGTGGTACAGTGTTTACTGATTACATGTTCTGTGGTACAGTGTTTACTGATTACAAGTTATGTGGTATAGTGTTTACTGATTACAAGTTCTATGGTACAGTGTTTACTGATTACATGTTCTGTGGTACAGTGTTTACTTATTACAAGTTCTGTGGTACAGTGTTTACTGATTACAAGTTCTGTGCTACAGTGTTTACTGATTACAAGTTCTGTGGTACAGTGTTTACTGATTATAAGTTCTGTGGTACAGTGTTTACTGATTACATGTTCTGTGGTACAGTGTTTACTGATTACAAGTTCTGTGGTACAGTGTTTACTGATTACATGTTCTGTGGTACAGTGTTTACTGATTACAAGTTCTGTGGTACAGTGTTTACTGATTACATGTTCTGTGGTACAGTGTTTACTGAATACAAGTTCTGTGGTACAGTGTTTACTGATTACATGTTCTGTGGTACAGTGTTTACTGATTACATGTTCTGTGGTACAGTGTTTACTGATTACAAGTTATGTGGTATAGTGTTTACTGATTACAAGTTCTATGGTACAGTGTTTACTGATTACATGTTCTGTGGTACAGTGTTTACTTATTACAAGTTCTGTGGTACAGTGTTTACTGATTACAAGTTCTGTGCTACAGTGTTTACTGATTACAAGTTCTGTGGTACAGTGTTTACTGATTATAAGTTCTGTGGTACAGTGTTTACTGATTACAAGTTCTATGGTACAGTGTTTACTGATTACAAGTTCTGTGGTACAGTGTTTACTGATTACAAGTTCTGTGGTACAGTGTTTACTGATTATAAGTTCTGTGGTACAGTGTTTACTGATTACAAGTTCTGTGGTACAGTGTTTACTGATTACATGTTCTGTGGTACAGTGTTTACTGATTACAAGTTCTGTGGTACAGTCTTTACTGATTACATGTTCTGTGGTACAGTGTTTACTGATTACATGTTCTGTGGTACAGTGTTTACTGACTACATGTTCTGTGGTACAGTGTTTACTGATTACATGTTCTGTGGTACAGTGTTTACTGATTACAAGTTCTGTGGTACAGTCTTTACTGATTACAAGTTCTGTGGTACAGTCTTTACTGATTACATGTTCTGTGGTACAGTGTTTATTCATTACAATTTCTGTGGTACAGTGTTTACTGATTACAAGTTCTGTGTTACAGTGTTTACTGATTACAATTTCTGTGGTACCGTGTTTACTGATTACAAGTTCTGTGGTACAGTCTTTACTGATTACATTTTCTGTGGTACAGTGTTTACTGATTACAAGTTCTGTGGTAAAGTGTTTACTGATTACATGTTCTGTGGAACAGCTTCTACTGAATACAAGTTCTGTGGTACAGTGTTTATTCATTACAAGTTCTGTGGTACAGTGTTTACTGATTACAAGTTCTGTGGTACAGTGTTTACTGATTACATGTTCTGTGGCACAGTGTTTACTGATTACAAGTTCTGTGGTACAGTCTTTACTGATTACATGTTCTGTGGTACAGTGTTTACTGATTACATGTTCTGTGTTACAGTGTTTACTGATTACAAGTTCTGTGGTACAGTCTTTACTGATTACAAGTTCTGTGGTACAGTCTTTACTGATTACATGTTCTGTGGTACAGTGTTTACTGATTACATGTTCTGTGTTACAGTGTTTACTGATTACAAGTTCTGTGGTACAGTCTTTACTGATTACATTTTCTGTGGTACAGTGTTTACTGATTACAAGTTCTGTGGTAAAGTGTTTACTGATTACATGTTCTGTGGAACAGCTTCTACTGAATACAAGTTCTGTGGTACAGTGTTTATTCATTACAAGTTCTGTGGTACAGTGTTTACTGATTACAAGTTCTGTGGCACAGTGTTTACTGATTACATGTTCTGTGTTACAGTGTTTACTGATTACAAGTTCTGTGGTACAGTGTTTACTGATTACAAGTTCTGTGGTACAGTCTTTACTGATTACAAGTTCTGTGGTACAGTGTTTACTGATTACAAGTTCTGTGGTACAGTCTTTACTGATTACATGTTCTGTGTTACAGTCTTTACTGATTACAAGTTCTGTGGTACAGTCTTTACTGATTACATGTTCTGTGGTACAGTGTTTATTCATTACAATTTCTGTGGTACAGTCTTTACTGATTACAAGTTCTGTGGTACAGTGTTTACTGATTACATGTTCTATGGTACCGTGTTTACTGATTACAAGTTCTGTGGTACAGTGTTTACTGATTACAAGTTCTGTGGTAAAGTGTTTACTGATTACATGTTCTGTGGAACAGCTTCTACTGAATACAAGTTCTGTGGTACAGTGTTTATTCATTACAAGTTCTGTGGTACAGTGTTTACTGATTACAAGTTCTGTGGTAAAGTGTTTACTGATTACATGTTCTGTGGAACAGCTTCTACTGAATACAAGTTCTGTGGTACAGTGTTTATTCATTACAAGTTCTGTGGTACAGTGTTTACTGATTACAAGTTCTGTGGTACAGTGTTTACTGATTACATGTTCTGTGGTACAGTGTTTACTGATTACAAGTTCTGTGTTACAGTCTTTACTGATTACATGTTCTGTGGTACAGCTTTTACTGAATACAAGTTCTGTGTTACAGTCTTTACTGATTACATGTTCTGTGGTACAGCTTTTACTGAATACAAGTTCTGTGGTACAGTGTTTACTAATTATAAGTTCTGTGGTACAGTGTTTACTGATTGGAAGTTCTGTGGTACAGTGTTTACTGATTACATGTTCTGTGGTACAGCTTCTACTAGGGTTGCCATCTTTTCTTCAAAAAAATACTGGCCAAGGCATTCCCTCCATAGACTTAACATTGGAAAGAAGCCAATTTTTACCGGCCTGCCAGTAAAATACCGGCTGGGTGGCAACCCTAGCTTCTACTGAATACAAGTTCTGTGGTACAATATCTACTGATTACAAGTTCTTTGGTACAGTGTTTATTCATTACAATTTCTGTGGTACAGTGTTTACTGATTACAAGTTCTGTGGTACAGTGTTTACTGATTATAAGTTCTGTGGTACAGTGTTTACTGATTACAAGTTCTGTGGCACAGTGTTTACTGATTACAAGTTCTGTGGTACAGTGTTTACTGATTACAAGTTCTGTGGTACAGTGTTTATTCATTACAATTTCTGTGGTACAGTGTTTACTGATTACAAGTTCTGTGGTACAGTCTTTACTGATTACATGTTCTGTGGTACAGTGTTTACTGATTACAAGTTCTGTGGTACAGTCTTTACTGATTACATGTTCTGTGGCACAGTCTTTACTGATTACAAGTTCTGTGGTACAGTGTTTACTGATTACATGTTCTGTGGTACAGTCTTTACTGATTACATGTTCTGTGGTACAGCGTTTACTGAATGCAAGTTCTGTGGTACAGTGTTTACTGATTACAAGTTCTGTGGTACAGATTTTACTAATTATAAGTTCTGTGGTACAGTGTTACTGATTACAAGTTCTGTGGTACAGTGTTTATTGATTACAAGTTCTGTGGTACAGTGTTTACTGAATACAAGTTCTGTGGTACAGTGTTTACTGATGACATGTTCTGTGGTACAGCTTTTACTGAATACAAGTTCTGTGGCTTTTACTGATTACAAGTTCTGTGGTACAGTGTTTACTGATTACAAGTTCTGTGGTACAGCTTTTACTGATTACAAGTTCTGTGGTACAGTGTTTACTGAATACAAGTTCTGTGGTACAGTGTTTACTGATTACAAGTTCTGTGGTACAGTGTTTACTGATTACAAGTTCTGTGGTATAGTCTTTACTGAATACAAGTTCTGTGGTACAGTGTTTACTGATTACAAGTTCTGTGGTACAGCTTTTACTGATTACAAGTTCTGTGGTACAGTGTTTACTGAATACAAGTTCTGTGGTACAGTGTTTACTGAATACAAGTTCTGTGGTACAGTGTTTACTGATTACAAGTTCTGTGGTACAGCTTTTACTGATTACAAGTTCTGTGGTACAGTGTTTACTGATTACAAGTTCTGTGGTACAGTCTTTACTGATTACATGTTCTGTGGTACAGTGTTTACTGATTACATGTTCTGTGGCACAGTCTTTACTGATTACAAGTTCTGTGGTACAGTGTTTACTGATTACATGTTCTGTGGTACAGTCTTTACTGATTACATGTTCTGTGGTACAGCGTTTACTGAATGCAAGTTCTGTGGTACAGTGTTTACTGATTACAAGTTCTGTGGTACAGATTTTACTAATTATAAGTTCTGTGGTACAGTGTTACTGATTACAAGTTCTGTGGTACAGTGTTTATTGATTACAAGTTCTGTGGTACAGTGTTTACTGAATACAAGTTCTGTGGTACAGTGTTTACTGATGACATGTTCTGTGGTACAGCTTTTACTGAATACAAGTTCTGTGGCTTTTACTGATTACAAGTTCTGTGGTACAGTGTTTACTGATTACAAGTTCTGTGGTACAGCTTTTACTGATTACAAGTTCTGTGGCACAGTGTTTACTGATTACAAGTTCTGTGGTACAGTGTTTACTGATTACAAGTTCTGTGGTACAGTGTTTATTCATTACAATTTCTGTGGTACAGTGTTTACTGATTACAAGTTCTGTGGTACAGTCTTTACTGATTACATGTTCTGTGGTACAGTGTTTACTGATTACAAGTTCTGTGGTACAGTCTTTACTGATTACATGTTCTGTGGCACAGTCTTTACTGATTACAAGTTCTGTGGTACAGTGTTTACTGATTACATGTTCTGTGGTACAGTCTTTACTGATTACATGTTCTGTGGTACAGCGTTTACTGAATGCAAGTTCTGTGGTACAGTGTTACTGATTACAAGTTCTGTGGTACAGTGTTTATTGATTACAAGTTCTGTGGTACAGTGTTTACTGAATACAAGTTCTGTGGTACAGTGTTTACTGAATACAAGTTCTGTGGTACAGTGTTTACTGATTACAAGTTCTGTGGTACAGCTTTTACTGATTACAAGTTCTGTGGTACAGTGTTTACTGAATACAAGTTCTGTGGTACAGTGTTTACTGAATACAAGTTCTGTGGTACAGTGTTTACTGATTACAAGTTCTGTGGTACAGCTTTTACTGATTACAAGTTCTGTGGTACAGTGTTTACTGATTACAAGTTCTGTGGTACAGTCTTTACTGATTACATGTTCTGTGGTACAGTGTTTACTGATTACAAGTTCTGTGGTACAGTCTTTACTGATTACATGTTCTGTGGCACAGTCTTTACTGATTACAAGTTCTGTGGTACAGTGTTTACTGATTACATGTTCTGTGGTACAGTCTTTACTGAGTACATGTTCTGTGGTACAGCGTTTACTGAATGCAAGTTCTGTGGTACAGTGTTTACTGATTACAAGTTCTGTGGTACAGATTTTACTAATTATAAGTTCTGTGGTACAGTGTTACTGATTACAAGTTCTGTGGTACAGTGTTTATTGATTACAAGTTCTGTGCTACAGTGTTTACTGAATACAAGTTCTGTGGTACAGTGTTTACTGATGACATGTTCTGTGGTACAGCTTTTACTGAATACAAGTTCTGTGGCTTTTACTGATTACAAGTTCTGTGGTACAGTGTTTACTGATTACAAGTTCTGTGGTACAGCTTTTACTGATTACAAGTTCTGTGGTACAGTGTTTACTGAATACAAGTTCTGTGGTACAGTGTTTACTGATTACAAGTTCTGTGGTACAGTGTTTACTGATTACAAGTTCTGTGGTATAGTCTTTACTGAATACAAGTTCTGTGGTACAGTGTTTACTGATTACAAGTTCTGTGGTACAGTGTTTACTGAATACAAGTTCTGTGGTACAGTGTTTACTGAATACAAGTTCTGTGGTACAGTGTTTACTGATTACAAGTTCTGTGGTATAGTCTTTACTGAATACAAGTTCTGTGGTACAGTGTTTACTGATTACAAGTTCTGTGGTACAGCTTTTACTGATTACAAGTTCTGTGGTACAGTGTTTACTGAATACAAGTTCTGTGGTACAGTGTTTACTGAATACAAGTTCTGTGGTACAGTGTTTACTGATTACAAGTTCTGTGGTACAGCTTTTACTGAGTACAAGTTCTGTGGTACAGTGTTTACTGATTACAAGTTCTGTGGTACAGTGTTTACTGATTACAAGTTCTGTGGTACAGTGTTTACTGATTACAAGTTCTGTGACTTTTACTGATAACAGGATCTGTGGTACAGATTTTACTGATTACAAGTGGCTCGGTTTATCTGAATAATGTACTGGGTCAGTTTATCTAAAGAATTGTTTGACCCAAGTGTCCTGACTATATAATATACATCAAACAAGTGTCTGGTTACCTCAAGTAAAAGCCTAACCTTACCTACATTCAGTGCATGCCTTAACCCTTCAGTATGTGTTACACATTCCTCTGGCACTATAAGGGTTAATACATGGCATATAGGGTCTAATAATTATAACTTTACTTAAAGGGCAAATATCACTTGTTATGAATAAAATAAGCTCTGCACTTTTTACTATGCGATGTATACTGTAACATAAAGTGTTAATAACAAAATTATTATTATAAATCCTGTGGCCTAATTCATTAACCCATTCACAGTCTCTGTAGTTTAGGTCTTGGATGGATGGTGACATTATTCTGGGATGAGAGAATTTTGGGGGAAATGAGTCTTAACCATCTCCTTGTCATGTCCAATCAGCTGAGGAGAGGATTAACCCTTTGGTAAAGGCTGCCATGTCCTGGCCGGGAAAGGAAAATATTACTAAACTGATATAACGTTCCACTGTACTGATCCTTTATTACACAATAAATACGGAAAGTATATACTGTATTTATGTTCTAATTTATATTGCACCACTGAGGTCTCTCTATAAACATTTCCTTAATATTATGAAGAGGCTTAGAACTAAGTAAAGTACTGTCTATTGTTAACCCGATGAGTGCCAAAGAGACAATTCATTGCACACGGCATTCAACGCTCACAGGGCTAAACAGATCTTAAAATGGAACTATCTCTTTATAATAATGCCTTATTTTGTAAAGGGATTTCAGAACCACCTATTATATTAGCCATTTTTGTTAATTTAAAACTATAGTTTGTGAGATATGTTGCTGTATTTATTTGTTAGTTTATGCTAATTACCCAGAACGTCTTGGGAGGAAGTGACAGTTGGGAGGAAAGTGGCAGTAGGAAGGGAAGGAGGAATGGATTGCTAGTTTTAGCCTGGTAGGCAGTGGCAGTTGGGAGGGAGAGTGGAATGTTAGTATATGGGGGGTAGGAAATGGTAGCCAGGATGGAGAGTGGAATTTTGTATAGGATAAAGCAGTCTTTGTTGACCAGTACCCCGACTTTACACAAACTTCACAAATAAGTGAAGCAAAGTTTCTTCTAAACCATAGTAGTAAATGAAAACGTTTATTACATATGATTTTGAAAGGTCTTTCAAAAATCACCCAAGTTATTAAAATGTGTTTGCTTTATTTTATAGTGGGAGAGGTGAGAATGTTTTTATCAGAGTAGGAAAGTTCCAGCACTAGTCCACTAGGTGTCAGTGTTGTTATGTCAGCAGCGAGGAATCCCAGGAGCCCATATCAACTACAGGCATCCTGAAAAACTACTGTCCTTATCACTTTAACACTTTCAGTGCTTTGCAATGCATTCTGTGCCCCTCTGGCACTCAAAGGGTTAAGGACCAGAGAGGAGATGCAATCTGCTGCATACCCCCTAAAGGGTTAACTTTATCAGCACAAGAGGAGTGGGTGTACAGCACTGTGCATTAAGGATATCTCATTTACATCAGGTTATGTATTAACCATTTAACTGTTAACTCCTTATTGGCAGCTGTAAGATCCCCATTTTCTGCTATGTATTTGTTAACCCTTCGAGTGCCAGAGGGGTATGTTGTGAAATGCGTTGAACACCCTCTCTGTTTTATTGTTCTGCACACAGACAGACTATACACTGATATATATTTTTTTTTTACACGTATAAAGCTTTTTTGGTATCACACGTAAGTATTAACCCCTGCTTGTTCCTGATCAATATAAAATACCTAAAATAGATTCACCCAGTTCTTTTCTTTATGGAAGTAAGCTAAATCTGTAGACTCCCTCTGTAATTTGAGAATTTTGGTGATAAATATATAGGAAGCACTTTATATTTCATATAATAGTGTCTTTTTATTTTACAATGGTACTAGAGTTCTCCAAAATTGGTCATGTATAACACATAGGGTTGCCACCTTTTCTTACAAAAAATACCGGCCATGGCATTCTCTCCATAGACTTAACATTGGACAGAAGCCAATTTTTTACCGTCAGTAAAATACCAGGTGGCAACCCTAATAACACATAATCTTCTTTTAAGCCATCTATCTCACCGGGGGTGCTCTCACTCCATCCACCTCTCTCCACAGTACGACAATGTAATTGCACAATATACGAATGAATGAGGCACTCACCGCTTGTTGCTGTACGGCAGAAGACTTTTATTGCAATATATTTCAATCGTGCAAACTTCACAGCTTGGCAGTAGTGTTTGGGACTAATCGAACGTTTTGAGGACTACACCGTCCCCTTCTTCAGCACAGCCCACCTAGATACCTCTCCCTAGAGGCTCCAATACTTAATATCGCATTGGTGTGAAAGAATTGCGAAGGAAAGAATTGCACAACATAAATTAGACATCTGCACCGGCAAATACACCTCGGTGGCACGACACTTTAAGGAAAAGGGACACCAGGTCGCACAAATGCGATATCAAGTATTGGACCAGGTGCCAAAGTTAAAAAGAGGTGGTGACAGAGATAAAATACTTCTGCAAAAAGAAGCTAAATGGACATATAAATTGCAAAAGGTTACACATCTGGGTTTAAATGAGAGAACTGAATACTGGTGGTTCCGTTAAGATTTATTGTGGTGCTTATACTGTAAAATGTGATACATATGCAAATATATAAAGTGGAGTAGAACCTATATAGGAGTGTTGATCTCATGGAAAATGTATAAAGGATTGGTTTTATATATTTTTAATTTTTCCTTTTTAACAGAGCCATATAACTTCTGCAAGAATATTGTAAATAATTGCTGAAAGATTTGAATACAGATGGCATTCATATTTTCAACGATTGAACATAATGTCAAAAGATTATGCAGTGAATAGCTATATGTGCTCTGTGGGATAGTGTTATGTATTTTTGTAGTGGTGGGTTGCCATGGTGACGATTCTGCGCTGAGCTTGCGGTCCGGGAACAGGCGACGTCGCTCTGATGACGTCAGTGTTGGAGCGGCTATGAGCGCTTCTGGATACGCATCTCAGCATGTTTGCTATTTATTAGAGCGTCTAGGGAGACGTATCTAGGTGGGCTGTGCTGAAGAAGGGGACGGTGTAGTCCTCAAAACGTTCGATTAGCCCCAAACACTACTGCCATGCTGTGACGTTTGCACGATTGCAATATATTGCAATAAAAGTCTTCTGCCGTACAGCAATAAGCGGGGAGTGCCTCATTCATTCGTATATTGTCTTTTTATTTTACATGTTTTAACAGGTAAATTCGCCATGTAAACCAAAGAGAAGAGAGATGTCTGTTATGCAGGACTTTCCCCTCAACAGACTGTATCCTCCTGTGTCCTGGTCCCTAATCACAGACCAGTCAGGCTTTATACCTCTCCTCTCTATAGACTAGACTGTACCCTCCTGTGTCCTGATCCCTAATCACAGAACCAGTCAGGCTTTATACCTCTCCTGTCTATAGACTAGACTGTACCCTCCTGTGTCCTGGTCCCTAATCACAGAACCAGTCAGGCTTTATACCTCTCCTCTCTATAGACTAGACTGTACCCTCCTGTGTCCTGATCCCTAATCACAGAACCAGTCAGGCTTTATACCTCTCCTGTCTATAGACTAGACTGTACCCTCCTGTGTCCTGGTCCCTAATCACAGAACCAGTCAGGCTTTATACCTCTCCTCTCTATAGACTAGACTGTACCCTCCTGTGTCCTGATCCCTAATCACAGAACCAGTCAGGCTTTATACCTCTCCTGTCTATAGACTAGACTGTACCCTCCTATGTCCTGATCCCTAATCACAGAACCAGTCAGGCTTTACACATCTCCTCTCTATAGACTAGACTGTACCCTCCAGTGTCCTGATCCCTAATCACAGAACCAGTCAGGCTTTATACCCCTCCTCTCTATAGACTAGACTGTATCCTCCTGTGTCCTAGTCCCTAATCACAGAACCAGTCAGGCTTTATACTTCCCCTCTCTATAGACTAGACTGTACCCTCCTGTGTCCTGATCCCTAATCACAGAACCAGTCAGGCTTTATACCTCTCCTCTCTATAGACTAGACTGTACCCTCCTGTGTCCTAATCCCTAATCACAGACCAGTCAGACTTTACACCTCTCCTCTCTATAGACTAGACTGTATCCTCCTGTGTCCTGGTCCCTAATCACAGAACCAGTCAGGCTTTATACCCCTCCTCTCTATAGACTACACTGTACCCTCCTGTGTCCTGGTCCCTAATCACAGAACCAGTCAGGCTTTACACCTCTCCTCTCTATAGACTCGACTGTATCCTCCTGTGTCCTGGTCCCTAATCACAGAACCAGTCAGGCTTTATACCCCTCCTCTCTATAGACTAGACTGTACCCTCCTGTGTCCTGATCCCTAATCACAGACCAGTCAGGCTTTACACCTCTCCTCTCTATAGACTAGACTGTACCCTCCTGTGTCCTGATCCCTAATCACAGACCAGTCAGGCTTTACACCTCTCCTCTCTATAGACTAGACTGTACCCTCCTGTGTCCTGATCCCTAATCAAAGAACCAGTCAGGCTTTATACCTCTCCTCTCTATAGACTAGACTGTATCCTCCTGTGTCCTGATCCCTAATCACAAAACCAGTCAGGCTTTACACCTCTCCTCTCTATAGACTAGACTGTACCCTCCTGTGTCCTGATCCCTAATCACAGAACCAGTCAGGCTTTATACCTCTCCTCTCTATAGACTAGACTGTATCCTCCTGTGTCCTGATCCCTAATCACAGAACCAGTCAGGCTTTATACCCCTCCTCTCTATAGACTAGACTGTACCCTCCTGTGTCCTGGTCCCTAATCACAGAACCAGTCAGGCTTTATACCTCCCCTCTCTATAGACTAGACTGTACCCTCCTGTGTCCTGATCCCTAATCACAGAACCAGTCAGGCTTTACACCTCTCCTCTCTATAGACTAGACTGTATCCTCCTGTGTCCTGGTCCCTAATCACAGAACCAGTCAGGCTTTATACCCCTCCTCTCTATAGACTAGACTGTACCCTCCTGTGTCCTGATCCCTAATCACAGACCAGTCAGGCTTTACACCTCTCCTCTCTATAGACTAGACTGTACCCTCCTGTGTCCTGATCCCTAATCACAGACCAGTCAGGCTTTACACCTCTCCTCTCTATAGACTAGACTGTACCCTCCTGTGTCCTGATCCCTAATCAAAGAACCAGTCAGGCTTTATACCTCTCCTCTCTATAGACTAGACTGTATCCTCCTGTGTCCTGATCCCTAATCACAAAACCAGTCAGGCTTTACACCTCTCCTCTCTATAGACTAGACTGTACCCTTCTGTGTCCTGATCCCTAAACACAGAACCAGTCAGGCTTTACACCTCTCCTCTCTATATACTAGACTGTACCCTCCTGTGTCCTGATCCCTAATCACAGAACCAGTCAGGCTTTACACCTCTCCTCTCTATAGACTAGACTGTACCCTCCTGTGTCCTGATCCCTAATCACAGAACCAGTCAGGCTTTATACCTCTCCTCTCTATAGACTAGACTGTATCCTCCTGTGTCCTGACCCCTAATCACAGAACCAGTCAGGCTTTATACCCCTCCTCTCTATAGACTAGACTGTACCCTCCTGTGTCCTGGTCCCTAATCACAGAACCAGTCAGGCTTTATACCTCCCCTCTCTATAGACTAGACTGTACCCTCCTGTGTCCTGATCCCTAATCACAGACCAGTCAGGCTTTACACCTCTCCTCTCTATAGACTAGACTGTACCCTCCTGTGTCCTGATCCCTAATCACAGAACCAGTCAGGCTTTACACCTCTCCTCTCTATAGACTAGACTGTACCCTCCTGTGTCCTGATCCCTAATCACAGAACCAGTCAGGCTTTATACCTCTCCTCTCTATAGACTAGACTGTATCCTCCTGTGTCCTGATCCCTAATCACAGAACCAGTCAGGCTTTATACCTCTCCTCTCTATAGACTAGACTGTACCCTCCTGTGTCCTGATCCCTAATCACAGAACCAGTCAGGCTTTATACCCCTCCTCTCTATAGACTAGACTGTATCCTCCTGTGTCCTGATCCCTAATCACAGACCAGTCAGGCTTTATACGTCTCCTCTCTATAGACTAGTCAGTACCCTCCTGTGTCCTGATCCCTAATCACAGAACCAGTCAGGCTTTATACCTCTCCTCTCTATAGACTAGACTGTACCCTCCAGTGTCCTGATCCCTAATCACAGACCAGTCAGACTTTACACCTCTCCCCTCTATAGACTAGACTGTACCCTCCTGTGTCCTGATCCCAAATCACAGAACCAGTCAGGCTTTACACCTCTCCCCTCTATAGACTAGACTGTACCCTCCTGTGTCCTGATCCCTAATCACAGAACCAGTCAGGCTTTATACCTCTCCTCTCTATAGACTAGACTGTACCCTCCTGTGTCCTGGTCCCTATTCACAGAACCAGTCAGGCTTTACACCTCTCCTCTCTATAGACTAGACTGTACCCTCCTGTGTCCTGATCCCTAATCACAGAACCAGTCAGGCTTTATACCTCTCCTCTCTATAGACTAGACTGTATACTCCTTTGTCCTGATCCAAAATCACAGAACCAGTCAGGCTTTACACCTCTCCCCTCTATAGAATAGACTGTACCCTCCTGTGTCCTGATCCCTAATCACAGAACCAGTCAGGATTTATACCTCTCCTCTCTATTCACTAGACTGTACCCTCCTGTGTCCTGGTCCCTATTCACAGAACCAGTCAGGCTTTACACCTCTCCTCTCTATAGACTAGACTGTACCCTCCTGTGTCCTGATCCCAAATCACAAAACCAGTCAGGCTTTACACCTCTCCCCTCTATAGACTAGACTGTACCCTCCTGTGTCCTGATCCCTAATCACAGAACCAGTCAGGCTTTATACCTCTCCTCTCTATAGACTAGACTGTACCCTCCTGTGTCCTGGTCCCTATTCACAGAACCAGTCAGGCTTTACACCTCTCCTCTCTATAGACTAGACTGTACCCTCCTGTGTCCTGATCCCTAATCACAGAACCAGTCAGGCTTTACACCCCTCCTCTCTATAGACTAGACTGTACCCTCCAGTGTCCTTATCCCTATTCACAGAACCAGTCAGGCTTTACACCTCTCCTCTCTATAGACTAGACTGTACCCTTCTGTGACCTGGTCCCTAATCACAGAACCAGTCAGGATTTATACCTCTCCTCTCTATAGACTAGACTGTACCCTTCTGTGACCTGGTCCCTAATCACAGAACCAGTCAGGCTTTACACCTCTCCTCTCTATAGACTAGACTGTACCCTCCAGTGTCCTTATCCCTAATCACAGAACCAGTCAGGCTTTATACCTCTCCTCTCTATAGACTAGACTGTATCCTCCTGTGTCCTGATCCCTAATCACAGAACCAGTCAGGCTTTATACCTCTCCTCTCTATAGACTAGACTGTACCCTCCTGTGTCCTGATCCCTAATCACAGAACCAGTCAGGCTTTATACCTCTCATCTCTATAGACTAGACTGTATCCTCCTGTGTCCTGATCCCTAATCACAGACCAGTCAGGCTTTACATCCTCCTCTCTATAGACTAGTCTGTACCCTCCTGTGTCCTGGTCCCTAATCACAGAACCAGTCAGGCTTTACACCTCTCCTCTCTATAGACTAGACTGTACCCTCCTGTGTCCTGGTCCCTAATCACAGAACCAGTCAGGCTTTACACCTCTCCCCTCTATAGACTAGACTGTACCCTCCTGTGTCCTGATCCCTAATCACAGAACCAGTCAGGCTTTATACCTATCCTCTCTATAGACTGGACTGTACCCTCCTGTGTCCTGATCCCTAATCACAGAACCAGTCAGGCTTTACACCTCCCCTCTCTATAGACTAGACTGTACCCTCCTGTGTCCTAGTCCCTAATCACAGACCAGTCAGGCTTTACACCTTTCCTCTCTATAGACTAGACTGTACCCTCCTGTGTCCTGATCCCTAATCACAGACCAGTCAGGCTTTATACGTCTCCTCTCTATAGACTAGTCAGTACCCTCCTGTGTCCTGATCCCTAATCACAAAACCAGTCAGGCTTTATACCTCTCCTCTCTATAGACTAGACTGTACCCTCCAGTGTCCTGATCCCTAATCACAGACCAGTCAGACTTTACACCTCTCCCCTCTATAGACTAGACTGTACCCTCCTGTGTCCTGATCCCTAATCACAGAACCAGTCAGGCTTTACACCTCTCCCCTCTATAGACTAGACTGTACCCTCCTGTGTCCTGGTCCCTATTCACAGAACCAGTCAGGCTTTACACCTCTCCTCTCTATAGACTAGACTGTACCCTCCAGTGTCCTTATCCCTATTCACAGAACCAGTCAGGCTTTACACCTCTCCTCTCTATAGACTAGACTGTACCCTTCTGTGACCTGGTCCCTAATCACAGAACCAGTCAGGATTTATACCTCTCCTCTCTATAGACTAGACTGTACCCTTCTGTGACCTGGTCCCTAATCACAGAACCAGTCAGGCTTTACACCTCTCCTCTCTATAGACTAGACTGTACCCTCCAGTGTCCTTATCCCTAATCACAGAACCAGTCAGGCTGTATACCTCTCCTCTCTATAGACTAGACTGTATCCTCCTGTGTCCTGATCCCTAATCACAGAACCAGTCAGGCTTTATACCTCTCCTCTCTATAGACTAGACTGTACCCTCCTGTGTCCTGATCCCTAATCACAGAACCAGTCAGGCTTTATACCCCTCCTCTCTATAGACTAGACTGTATCCTCCTGTGTCCTGATCCCTAATCACAGACCAGTCAGGCTTTACATCCTCCTCTCTATAGACTAGTCTGTACCCTCCTGTGTCCTGGTCCCTAATCACAGAACCAGTCAGGCTTTACACCTCTCCTCTCTATAGACTAGACTGTACCCTCCTGTGTCCTGATCCCTAATCACAGACCAGTCAGGCTTTATACCCCTCCTCTCTATAGACTAGAATGAAACCCTCCTGTGTCCTGGTCCCTAATCACAGAACCAGTCAGGCTTTACACCTCTCCCCTCTATAGACTAGACTGTACCCTCCTGTGTCCTGATCCCTAATCACAGAACCAGTCAGGCTTTATACCTCTCATCTCTATAGACTAGAATGTATCCTCCTGTGTCCTGATCCCTAATCACAGACCAGTCAGGCTTTACATCCTCCTCTCTATAGACTAGTCTGTACCCTCCTATGTCCTGATCCCTAATCACAGACCAGTCAGGCTTTACATCCTCCTCTCTATAGACTAGACTGTACCCTCCTGTGTCCTGGGCCCTAATCACAGAACCAGTCAGGCTTTACACCTCTCCTCTCTATAGACTAGACTGTACCCTCCTGTGTCCTGGTCCCTAATCACAGAACCAGTCAGGCTTTACACCTCTCCCCTCTATAGACTAGACTGTACCCTCCTGTGTCCTGATCCCTAATCACAGAACCAGTCAGGCTTTATACCTATCCTCTCTATAGACTGGACTGTACCCTCCTGTGTCCTGATCCCTAATCACAGAACCAGTCAGGCTTTACACCTCCCCTCTCTATAGACTAGACTGTACCATCCTGTGTCCTGGTCCCTAATCACAGACCAGTCAGGCTTTACACCTTTCCTCTCTATAGACTAGACTGTACCCTTCTGTGTCCTGATCCCTAATCACAGACCAGTCAGGCTTTACACCTCTCCTCTCTATAGACTAGACTGTACCCTCCTGTGTCCTGATCCCTAATCACAGACCAGTCAGGCTTTACACCTCTCCCTTCTATAGACTAGACTGTATCCTCCTGTGTCCTGATCCCTAATCACAGAACCAGACAGGCTTTATACCTCCCCTCTCTATAGACTAGACTGTACCCTCCTGTGTCCTGGTCCCTAATCACAGACCAGTCAGGCTTTATACCTCTCCTCTCTATAGACTAGACTATATCCTCCTGTGTCCTGATCCCTAATCACAGACCAGTCAGGCTTTACACCTCTCCTCTCTATAGACTAGACTGTATCCTCCTGTGTCCTGATCCCTAATCACAGAACCAGACAGGCTTTATACCTCCCCTCTCTATAGACTAGACTGTACCCTCCTGTGTCCTGGTCCCTAATCACAGACCAGTCAGGCTTTATACCTCTCCTCTCTATAGACTAGACTATATCCTCCTGTGTCCTGATCCCTAATCACAGACCAGTCAGGCTTTACACCTCTCCTCTCTATAGACTAGACTATACCCTCCTGTGTCCTGATCCCTAATCACAGAACCAGTCAGGCTTTACACCCTCCTCTCTATAGACTAGACTGTATCCTCCTGTGTCCTGATCCCTAATCACAGAACCAGACAGGCTTTATACCTATCCTCTCTATAGACTAGACTGTACCCTCCTGTGTCCCGATCCCTTATCACAGACCAGTCAGGCTTTATACCTCTCCTCTCTATAGACCAGACTGTACCCTCCTGTGTCCTGATCCCTAATCACAGAACCATTCAGGCTTTATACCTCCCCTCTCTATAGACTAGAGTGTACCCTCCTGTGTCCTGATCCCTAATCACAGAACCAGTCAGGCTTTATACCTCTCCTCTCTATAGACTAGACTATATCCTCCTGTGTCCTGATCCCTAATCACAAACCAGTCAGGCTTTATACCTCTCCTCTCTGTAGACTAGACTATATCCTCCTGTGTCCTAATCCCTAATCACAGAACCAGTAAGGCTTTACACCTCTCCTCTCTATAGACTAGACTGTACCCTCCTGTGTCCTGATCCCTAATCACAGAATCAGTCAGGCTTTATACCTCCCCTCTCTATAGACTAGACTGTATCCTCCTGTGTCCTGGTCCCTAATCACAGAACCAGTCAGGCTTTATACCTCTCCTCTCTATAGACTAGACTGTACTCCTGTGTCCTGGTCCCTAATCACAGACCAGTCAGGCTTTACACCTCCCCTCTCTATAGACTAGACTGTACCCTCCAGTGTCCTGATCCCTAATCACAGAACCAGTCAGGCTTTACACCTCTCCTCTCTATAGACTAGACTGTACCCTCCTGTGTCCTGATCCCTAATCACAGAACCAGTCAGGCTTTACACCCTCCTCTCTATAGACTAGACTGTACCCTCCTGTGTCCTGATCCCTAATCACAGAACCAGTCAGGCTTTACACCCTCCTCTCTATAGACTGGACTGTACCTTCCTGTGTCCTGATCCCTAATCACAGAACCAGTCAGGCTTTATACCTCTCCTCTCTATAGACTAGACTGTATACTCCTGTGTCCTGATCCCTAATCACAGAACCAGTCAGGCTTTATACCTCCCCTCTCTATAGACTAGACTGTACCCTCCTGTGTCCTGGTCCCTAATCACAGAACCAGTCAGGCTTTACACCTCCCCTCTCTATAGACTAGACTGTACCCTCCTGTGTCCTAATCCCTAATCACAGAACCAGTCAGGCTTTACACCTCTCCTCTCTATAGACTAGACTGTACCCTCCTGTGTCCTGACCCCTAATCACAGAACCAGTCAGGCTTTACTCCTCTCCTCTCTATAGACTAGACTGTACCCTCCTGTGTCCTGATCCCTAATCACAGAACCAGTCAGGCTTTACACCTCTCCTCTCTATAGACCAGACTGTATCCTCCTGTGTCCTGGTCCTAATCACAGAACCAGTCAGGCTTTATACCTCTCCTCTCTATAGACTAGACTGTATCCTCCTGTGTCCTGGTCCCTAATCACAGAACCAGTCAGGCTTTATACCTATCCTCTCTATAGACTAGACTGTACCCTCCTGTGTCCTGGTCCCTAATCACAGAACCAGTCAGGCTTTATAACTCTCCTCTCTATAGACTAGACTGTACCCTCCTGTGTCCTGATCCCTAATCACAGAACCAGTCAGGCTTTACACCCTCCTCTCTATAGACTGGACTGTACCTTCCTGTGTCCTGATCCCTAATCACAGAACCAGTCAGGCTTTATACCTCTCCTCTCTATAGACTGGACTGTATACTCCCGTGTTCTGGTCCCTAATCACAGAACCAGTCAGGCTGTATACCTCTCCTCTCTATAGACTAGACTGTATCCTCCTGTGTCCTGATCCCTAATCACAGAACCAGTCAGGCTTTATACCTCTCCTCTCTATAGACTGGACTGTACCCTCCTGTGTCCTGATCCCTAATCACAGAACCAGTCAGGCTTTATACCTCTCATCTCTATAGACTAGACTGTATCCTCCTGTGTCCTGATCCCTAATCACAGACCAGTCAGGCTTTACATCCTCCTCTCTATAGACTAGTCTGTACCCTCCTGTGTCCTGGTCCCTAATCACAGAACCAGTCAGGCTTTACACCTCTCCTCTCTATAGACTAGACTGTACCCTCCTGTGTCCTGGTCCCTAATCACAGAACCAGTCAGGCTTTACACCTCTCCCCTCTATAGACTAGACTGTACCCTCCTGTGTCCTGATCCCTAATCACAGAACCAGTCAGGCTTTATACGTCTCCTCTCTATAGACTAGACTGTACCCTGCTGTGTCCTGATCCCTAATCACAGACCAGTCAGGCTTTACACCTCTCCTCTCTATAGACTAGACTGTACCCTCCTGTGTCCTGATCCCTAATCACAGACCAGTCAGGCTTTATACCTCTCCTCTCTATAGACTGGACTGTATTCTCCTGTTTCCTGGTCCCTAATCACAGAACTAGTCAGGCTTTATACCTCTCCTCTCTATAGACTGGACTGTACCCTCCTGTGTCCTGATCCCTAATCACAGAACCAGTCAGGCTTTACACCTCTCCTCTCTATAGACTAGACTGTATCCTCCTGTGTCCTGATCCCTAATCACAGAACCAGTCAGGCTTTACACCTCTCCTCTCTATAGACTAGACTGTATCCTCCTGTGTCCTGGTCCTAATCACAGAACCAGTCAGGCTTTATAACTCTCCTCTCTATAGACTAGACTGTACCCTCCTGTGTCCTGATCCCTAATCACAGAACCAGTCAGGCTTTACACCCTCCTCTCTATAGACTGGATTGTACCATCCTGTGTCCTGATCCCTAATCACAGAACCAGTCAGGCTTTATACCTCTCCTCTCTATAGACTGGACTGTATACTCCCATGTTCTGGTCCCTAATCACAGAACCAGTCAGGCTGTATACCTCTCCTCTCTATAGACTAGACTGTATCCTCCTGTGTCCTGATCCCTAATCACAGACCAGTCAGGCTTTACACCTCTCCTCTCTATAGACTAGACTGTACCCTCCTGTGTCCTGATCCCTAATCACAGAACCAGTCAGGCTTTATACCTCTCATCTCTATAGACTAGACTGTATCCTCCTGTGTCCTGATCCCTAATCACAGACCAGTCAGGCTTTACATCCTCCTCTCTATAGACTAGTCTGTACCCTCCTGTGTCCTGGTCCCTAATCACAGAACCAGTCAGGCTTTACACCTCTCCTCTCTATAGACTAGACTGTACCCTCCTGAGTCCTGGTCCCTAATCACAGAACCAGTCAGGCTTTACACCTCTCCCCTCTATAGACTAGACTGTACCCTCCTGTGTCCTGATCCCTAATCACAGAACCAGTCAGGCTTTATACCTCTCCTCTCTATAGACTGGACTGTACCCTCCTGTGTCCTGATCCCTAATCACAGAACCAGTCAGGCTTTACACCTCGCCTCTCTATAGACTAGACTGTACCCTCCTGTGTCCTGGTCCCTAATCATAGACCAGTCAGGCTTTACACCTTTCCTCTCTATAGACTAGACTGTACCCTCCTGTGTCCTGATCCCTAATCACAGACCAGTCAGGCTTTACACCTCTCCTCTCTATAGACTAGACTGTACCCTCCTGTGTCCTGATCCCTAATCACAGAATCAGTCAGGCTTTATACCTCCCCTCTCTATAGACTAGACTGTATCCTCCTGTGTCCTGGTCCCTAATCACAGAACCAGTTAGGCTTTATACCTCTCCTCTCTATAGACTAGACTGTACTCCTGTGTCCTGGTCCCTAATCACAGACCAGTCAGGCTTTACACCTCCCCTCTCTCTAGACTAGACTGTACCCTCCTGTGTCCTGATCCCTAATCACAGAACCAGTCAGGCTTTACACCTCTCCTCTCTATAGACTAGACTGTACCCTCCTGTGTCCTGATCCCTAATCACAGAACCAGTCAGGCTTTACACCCTCCTCTCTATAGACTAGACTGTACCCTCCTGTGTCCTGATCCCTAATCACAGAACCAGTCAGGCTTTACACCCTCCTCTCTATAGACTGGACTGTACCTTCCTGTGTCCTGATCCCTAATCACAGAACCAGTCAGGCTTTATACCTCTCCTCTCTATAGACTAGACTGTATACTCCTGTGTCCTGATCCCTAATCACAGAACCAGTCAGGCTTTATACCTCCCCTCTCTATAGACTAGACTGTACCCTCCTGTGTCCTGGTCCCTAATCACAGAACCAGTCAGGCTTTACACCTCCCCTCTCTATAGACTAGACTGTACCCTCCTGTGTCCTAATCCCTAATCACAGAACCAGTCAGGCTTTACACCTCCCCTCTCTATAGACTAGACTGTACCCTCCTGTGTACTGATCCCTAATCACAGAACCAGTCAGGCTTTACACCTCTCCTCTCTATAGACTAGACTGTATCCTCCTGTGTCCTTGTCCTAATCACAGAACCAGTCAGGCTTTATACCTCTCCTCTCTATAGACTAGACTGTATCCTCCTGTGTCCTGGTCCCTAATCACAGAACCAGTCAGGCTTTATACCTATCCTCTCTATAGACTAGACTGTACCCTCCTGTGTCCTGGTCCCTAATCACAGAACCAGTCAGGCTTTATACCTCTCCTCTCTATAGACTAGACTGTACCCTCCTGTGTCCTGATCCCTAATCACAGAACCAGTCAGGCTTTACACCCTCCTCTCTATAGACTGGACTGTACCTTCCTGTGTCCTGATCCCTAATCACAGAACCAGTCAGGCTTTATACCTCTCCTCTCTATAGACTGGACTGTATACTCCCGTGTTCTGGTCCCTAATCACAGAACCAGTCAGGCTGTATACCTCTCCTCTCTATAGACTAGACTGTACCCTCCTGTGTCCTGATCCCTAATCACAGAACCAGTCAGGCTTTATACCTCTCCTCTCTATAGACTAGACTGTACCCTCCTGTGTCCTGATCCCTAATCACAGAACCAGTCAGGCTTTATACCTCTCATCTCTATAGACTAGACTTTATCCTCCTGTGTCCTGATCCCTAATCACAGACCAGTCAGGCTTTACATCCTCCTCTCTATAGACTAGTCTGTACCCTCCTGTGTCCTGGTCCCTAATCACAGAACCAGTCAGGCTTTACACCTCTCCTCTCTATAGACTAGACTGTACCCTCCTGTGTCCTGGTCCCTAATCACAGAACCAGTCAGGCTTTACACCTCTCCCCTCTATAGACTAGACTGTACCCTCCTGTGTCCTGATCCCTAATCACAGAACCAGTCAGGCTTTATATGTCACCTCTCTATAGACTAGACTGTACCCTGCTGTGTCCTGATCCCTAATCACAGACCAGTCAGGCTTTACACCTCTCCTCTCTATAGACTGGACTGTATTCTCCTGTTTCCTGGTCCCTAATCACAGAACTAGTCAGGCTTTACACCTCTCCTCTCTATAGACTAGACTGTATCCTCCTGTGTCCTGATCCCTAATCACAGAACCAGTCAGTCTTTACACCTCTCCTCTCTATAGACTAGACTGTATCCTCCTGTGTCCTGGTCCTAATCACAGCACCAGTCAGGCTTTATACCTCTCCTCTCTATAGACTAGACTGTATCCTCCTGTGTCCTGGTCCCTAATCACAGAACCAGTCAGGCTTTATACCTATCCTCTCTATAGACTAGACTGTACCCTCCTGTGTCCTGATCCCTAATCACAGAAGCAGTCAGGCTTTATAACTCTCCTCTCTATAGACTAGACTGTACTCTCCTGTGTCCTGATCCCTAATCACAGAACCAGTCAGGCTTTACACCCTCCTCTCTATAGACTGGACTGTACCTTCCTGTGTCCTGATCCCTAATCACAGAACCAGTCAGGCTTTATACCTCTCCTCTCTATAGACTAGACTGTACCCTCCTGTGTTCTGGTCCCTAATCACAGAACCAGTCAGGCTGTATACCTCTCCTCTCTATAGACTAGACTGTATCCTCCTGTGTCCTGATCCCTAATCACAGAACCAGTCAGGCTTTATACCTCTCCTCTCTATAGACTAGACTGTACCCTCCTGTGTCCTGATCCCTAATCACAGAACCAGTCAGGCTTTATACCTCTCATCTCTATAGACTAGACTGTATCCTCCTGTGTCCTGATCCCTAATCACAGACCAGTCAGGCTTTACATCCTCCTCTCTATAGACTAGTCTGTACCCTCCTGTGTCCTGGTCCCTAATCACAGAACCAGTCAGGCTTTACACCTCTCCTCTCTATAGACTAGACTGTACCCTCCTGAGTCCTGATCCCTAATCACAGAACCAGTCAGGCTTTACACCTCTCCCCTCTATAGACTAGACTGTACCCTCCTGTGTCCTGATCCCTAATCACAGAACCAGTCAGGCTTTATACCTCTCCTCTCTATAGACTGGACTGTACCCTCCTGTGTCCTGATCCCTAATCACAGAACCAGTCAGGCTTTACACCTCCCCTCTCTATAGACTAGACTGTAACCTCCTGTGTCCTGGTCCCTAATCATAGACCAGTCAGGCTTTACACCTTTCCTCTCTATAGACTAGACTGTACCCTCCTGTGTCCTGATCCCTAATCACAGACCAGTCAGGCTTTACACCTCTCCTCTCTATAGACTAGACTGTACCCTCCTGTGTCCTGATCCCTAATCACAGACCAGTCAGGCTTTACACCTCTCCCTTCTATAGACTAGACTGTATCCTCCTGTGTCCTGATCCCTAATCACAGAACCAGACAGGCTTTATACCTCCCCTCTCTATAGACCAGACTGTACCCTTCTGTGTCCTGATCCCTTATCACAGACCAGTCAGGCTTTATACCTCTCCTCTCTATAGACCAGACTGTACCCTCCTGTGTCCTGATCCCTAATCACAGAACCAGTCAGGCTTTATACCTCCCCTCTCTATAGACTAGACTGTACCCTCCTGTGTCCTGATCCCTAATCACAGAACCAGTCAGGCTTTATACCTCTCCTCTCTATAGACTAGACTATATCCTCCTGTGTCATGATCCCTAATCACAAACCAGTCAGGCTTTATACCCCTCTTCTCTATAGACTAGACTGTACCCTCCTGTGTCCTGATCCCTAATCACAGAATCAGTCAGGCTTTACACCTCCCCTCTCTATAGACTAGACTGTATCCTCCTGTGTCCTGGTCCCTAATCACAGAACCAGTCAGGCTTTATACCTCTCCTCTCTATAGACTAAACTGTACTCCTGTGTCCTGGTCCCTAATCACAGACCAGTCAGGCTTTACACCTCCCCTCTCTATAGACTAGACTGTACCCTCCTGTGTCCTGATCCCTAATCACAGAACCAGTCAGGCTTTACACCTCTCCTCTCTATAGACTAGACTGTACCCTCCTGTGTCCTGATCCCTAATCACAGAACCAGTCAGGCTTTACACCCTCCTCTCTATAGACTAGACTGTACCCTCCTGTGTCCTGATCCCTAATCACAGAACCAGTCAGGCTTTACACCCTCCTCTCTATAGACTGGACTGTACCTTCCTGTGTCCTGATCCCTAATCACAGAACCAGTCAGGCTTTATACCTCTCCTCTCTATAGACTAGACTGTATACTCCTGTGTCCTGATCCCTAATCACAGAACCAGTCAGGCTTTATACCTCCCCTCTCTATAGACTAGACTGTACCCTCCTGTGTCCTGGTCCCTAATCACAGAACCAGTCAGGCTTTACACCTCCCCTCTCTATAGACTAGACTGTACCCTCCTGTGTCCTAATCCCTAATCACAGAACCAGTCAGGCTTTACACCTCCCCTCTCTATAGACTAGACTGTACCCTCCTGTGTCCTGATCCCTAATCACAGAACCAGTTAGGCTTTACACCTCTCCTCTCTATAGACTAGACTGTATCCTCCTGTGTCCTGGTCCTAATCACAGAACCAGTCAGGCTTTATACCTCTCCTCTCTATAGACTAGACTGTATCCTCCTGTGTCCTGGTCCCTAATCACAGAACCAGTCAGGCTTTATACCTATCCTCTCTATAGACTAGACTGTACCCTCCTGTGTCCTGGTCCCTAATCACAGAACCAGTCAGGCTTTATACCTCTCCTCTCTATAGACTAGACTATATCCTCCTGTGTCCTGGTCCCTAATCACAGACCAGTCAGGCTTTATACCTCTCCTCTCTATAGACCAGACTGTACCCTCCTGTGTCCTGATCCCTAATCACAGAACCAGACAGGCTTTATACCTCTCCTCTCTATAGACTAGACTGTACCCTCCTGTTTCCTGATCCCTAATCACAGAACCAGTCAGGCTTTAGACCTCTCCTCTCTATAGACTAGAATGTATCCTCCTGTGTCCTGGTCCCTAATCACAGAACCAGTCAGGCTTTATACCTCCCCTCTCTATAGACTAGACTGTACCCTCCTGTGTCCTGATCCCTAATCACAGAACCAGTCAGGCTTTACACCTCTCCTCTCTATAGACTAGACTGTATCCTCCTGTGTCCTGGTCCCTAATCACAGAACCAGTCAGGCTTTACACCTCTCCTCTCTATAGACTAGACTGTATCCTCCTGTGTCCTGGTCCCTAATCACAGAACCAGTCAGGCTTTATACCTCTCCTCTCTGTAGACTAGACTGTATCCTCCTGTGTCCTGATCCCTAATCACAGACCAGTCAGGCTTTATACCCCTCCTCTCTATAGACTAGACTGTATCCTCCTGTGTCCTGATCCTTAATCACAGAACCAGTCAGGCTTTATACCTCTCCTCTCTATAGACTAGACTGTACCCTCCTGTGTCCTGATCCCTAATCACAGACCAGTCAGGCTTTACACCTCTCTTCTCTATAGACTAGACTGTACCCTCCTGTGTCCTGATCCCTAATCACAGACCAGTCAGGCTTTACACCCCTCCTCTCCATAGACTAAACTGTACCCTCCTGTGTCCTGATCCCTAATCACAAAACCAGTCAGGCTTTATACCTATTCTCTCTATAGACTAGACTGTACCCTCCTGTGTCCTTGTCCCTAATCACAGACCAGTCAGGCTTTATACCTCTCCTCTCTATAGACTAGACTGTACCCTCCTGTGTCCTTGTCCCTAATCACAGACCAGTCAGGCTTTATACCTTTCCTCTCTATAGACTAGACTGTACCCTCATGTGTCCTGATCCCTAATCACAGACCAGTCAGGCTTTATACCTCCCCTCTCTATAGACTAGACTGTATACTCCTGTGTCCTGATCCCTAATCACAGAACCAGTCAGGCTTTATACCTCTCCTCTCTATTCACTAGACTGTATCGTCCTGTGTCCTGATCCCTAATCACAGAACCAGTCAGGCTTTATACCTCCCCTCTCTATAGACTAGACTGTACCCTCCTGTGTCCTGATCCCTAATCACAGAACCAGTCAGGCTTTATACCTCTCCTCTCTATAGACTAAACTGTACCCTCCTGTGTCCTGATCCCTAATCACAAAACCAGTCAGGCTTTATACCTCTCCTTTCTATAGACTAGACTGTACCCTCCTGTGTCCTGATCCCTAATCACAAAACCAGTCAGGCTTTATACCTATTCTCTCTATAGACTAGACTATATCCTCCTGTGTCCTGATCCCTAATCACAGAACCAGTCAGGCTTTATACCTCTCCTCTCTATAGACTAGACTGTACCCTCCTGTGTCCTTATCCCTAATCACAGAACCAGTCAGGTTTAACACCTCTCCTCTCTATAGACTAGACTGTACCCTCCTGTGTCCTGATCCCTAATCACAGAACCAGTCAGGCTTTATACCTCTCCTCTCTATAGACTAGACTGTATCCTCCTGTGTCCTGATCCCTAATCACAGAACCAGTCAGGCTTTATACCCCTCCTCTCTATAGACTAGACTGTACCCTCCTGTGTCCTGATCCCTAATCACAGAACCAGTCAGGCTTTATACCTCTTCTCTCTATAGACTAGACTATATCCTCCTGTGTCCTGGTCCCTAATCACAGACCAGTCAGGCTTTATACCTCTCCTCTCTATAGACTAGACTGTACCCTCCTGTGTCCTGATCCCTAATCACAGAACCAGTCAGGCTTTATACCTCTCCTCTCTATAGACTAGACTGTATCCTCCTGTGTCCTGATCCCTAATCACAGAACCAGTCAGGATTTATACCTCTCCTCTCTATTCACTAGACTGTATCGTCCTGTGTCCTGATCCCTAATCACAGAACCAGTCAGGCTTTATACCTCCCCTCTCTATAGACTAGACTGTACCCTCCTGTGTCCTGATCCCTAATCACAGAACCAGTCAGACTTTACACCTCTCCCCTCTATAGACTAGACTGTACCCTCCTGTGTCCTGATCCCTAATCACAGAACCAGTCAGGCTTTACACCTCTCCCCTCTATAGACTAGACTGTACCCTCCTGTGTCCTGATCCCTAATCACAGACCAGTCAGACTTTACACCTCTCCCCTCTATAGACTAGACTGTACCCTCCTGTGTCCTGATCCCTAATCACAGAACCAGTCAGGCTTTATACCTCTCCTCTCTATAGACTAGACTGTACCCTCCTGTGACCTGGTCCCTAATCACAGAACCAGTCAGGCTTTACACCTCTCCTCTCTATAGACTAGACTGTACCCTCCAGTGTCATAGTCCCTAATCACAGAACCAGTCAGGCTGTATACCTCTCCTCTCTATAGACTAGACTGTACCCTCCTGTGTCCTTATCCCTAATCACAGAACCAGTCAGGCTTTATACCTCTCCTCTCTATAGACTAGACTGTACCCTCCTGTGACCTGGTCCCTAATCACAGAACCAGTCAGGCTTTACACCTCTCCTCTCTATAGACTAGACTGTACCCTCCAGTGTCATAGTCCCTAATCACAGAGCCAGTCAGGCTGTATACCTCTCCTCTCTATAGACTAGACTGTATCCTCCTGTGTCCTGATCCCTAATCACAGAACCAGTCAGGCTTTATACCTCTCCTCTCTATAGACTAGACTGTACCCTCCTGTTTCCTGATCCCTAATCACAGAACCAGTCAGGCTTTACACCTCTCCTCTCTATAGACTAGACTGTATCCTCCTGTGTCCTGGTCCCTAATCACAGAACCAGTCAGGCTTTATACCTCCCCTCTCTATAGACTAGACTGTACCCTCCTGTGTCCTGATCCCTAATCACAGAACCAGTCAGGCTTTACACCTCTCCTCTCTATAGACTAGACTGTATCCTCCTGTGTCCTGGTCCCTAATCACAGAACCAGTCAGGCTTTACACCTCTCCTCTCTATAGACTAGACTGTATCCTCCTGTGTCCTGGTCCCTAATCACAGAACCAGTCAGGCTTTATACCTCTCCTCTCTGTAGACTAGACTGTATCCTCCTGTGTCCTGATCCCTAATCACAGACCAGTCAGGCTTTATACCCCTCCTCTCTATAGACTAGACTGTATCCTCCTGTGTCCTGATCCTTAATCACAGAACCTGTCAGGCTTTATACCTCTCCTCTCTATAGACTAGACTGTACCCTCCTGTGTCCTGATCCCTAATCACAGACCAGTCAGGCTTTACACCTCTCTTCTCTATAGACTAGACTGTACCCTCCTGTGTCCTGATCCCTAATCACAGACCAGTCAGGCTTTACACCCCTCCTCTCCATAGACTAGACTGTACCCTCCTGTGCCCTGATCCCTAATCACAAAACCAGTCAGGCTTTATACCTATTCTCTCTATAGACTAGACTGTACCCTCCTGTGTCCTTGTCCCTAATCACAGACCAGTCAGGCTTTATACCTCTCCTCTCTATAGACTAGACTGTACCCTCCTGTGTCCTGATCCCTAATCACAGAACCAGTCAGGCTTCATACCTCTCCTCTCTATAGACTAGACTATATCCTCCTGTGTCCTGATCCCTAATCACAAAACCAGTCAGGCTTTATACCTATTCTCTCTATAGACTAGACTGTACCCTCCTGTGTCCTGATCCCTAATCACAAAACCAGTCAGGCTTTATATCTCTCCTCTCTGTAGACTAGACTGTACCCTCCTGTGTCCTGATCCCTAATCACAGAACCAGTCAGGCTTTATACCTCTCCTCTCTATAGACTAGACTGTACCCTCCTGTGTCCTGATCCCTAATCACAGAACCAGTCAGGCTTTATACCTCTCCTCTCTATAGACTAGACTGTACCCTCCTGTGTCCTTGTCCCTAATCACAGAACCAGTCAGGCTTTATACCTCTCCTCTCTATAGACTAGACTGTACCCTCCTGTGTCCTGATCCCTAATCACAAAACCAGTCAGGCTTTATACCTCTCCTCTCTATAGACTAGACTGTATCCTCCTGTGTCCTTGTCCCTAATCACAGAACCAGTCAGGCTTTACACCTCTCCTCTCTATAGACTAGACTGTATCCTCCTGTGTCCTGGTCCCTAATCACAGAACCAGTCAGGCTTTATACCTCTCCTCTCTGTAGACTAGACTGTATCCTCCTGTGTCCTGATCCCTAATCACAGACCAGTCAGGCTTTATACCCCTCCTCTCTATAGACTAGACTGTATCCTCCTGTGTCCTGATCCTTAATCACAGAACCAGTCAGGCTTTATACCTCTCCTCTCTATAGACTAGACTGTACCCTCCTGTGTCCTTATCCCTAATCACAGAACCAGTCAGGCTTTATACCTCTCCTCTCTATAGACTAGACTGTACCCTCCTGTGACCTGGTCCCTAATCACAGAACCAGTCAGGCTTTACACCTCTCCTCTCTATAGACTAGACTGTACCCTCCAGTGTCATAGTCCCTAATCACAGAGCCAGTCAGGCTGTATACCTCTCCTCTCTATAGACTAGACTGTATCCTCCTGTGTCCTGATCCCTAATCACAGAACCAGTCAGGCTTTATACCTCTCCTCTCTATAGACTAGACTGTACCCTCCTGTTTCCTGATCCCTAATCACAGAACCAGTCAGGCTTTACACCTCTCCTCTCTATAGACTAGACTGTATCCTCCTGTGTCCTGGTCCCTAATCACAGAACCAGTCAGGCTTTATACCTCCCCTCTCTATAGACTAGACTGTACCCTCCTGTGTCCTGATCCCTAATCACAGAACCAGTCAGGCTTTACACCTCTCCTCTCTATAGACTAGACTGTATCCTCCTGTGTCCTGGTCCCTAATCACAGAACCAGTCAGGCTTTACACCTCTCCTCTCTATAGACTAGACTGTATCCTCCTGTGTCCTGGTCCCTAATCACAGAACCAGTCAGGCTTTATACCTCTCCTCTCTGTAGACTAGACTGTATCCTCCTGTGTCCTGATCCCTAATCACAGACCAGTCAGGCTTTATACCCCTCCTCTCTATAGACTAGACTGTATCCTCCTGTGTCCTGATCCTTAATCACAGAACCTGTCAGGCTTTATACCTCTCCTCTCTATAGACTAGACTGTACCCTCCTGTGTCCTGATCCCTAATCACAGACCAGTCAGGCTTTACACCTCTCTTCTCTATAGACTAGACTGTACCCTCCTGTGTCCTGATCCCTAATCACAGACCAGTCAGGCTTTACACCCCTCCTCTCCATAGACTAGACTGTACCCTCCTGTGCCCTGATCCCTAATCACAAAACCAGTCAGGCTTTATACCTATTCTCTCTATAGACTAGACTGTACCCTCCTGTGTCCTTGTCCCTAATCACAGACCAGTCAGGCTTTATACCTCTCCTCTCTATAGACTAGACTGTACCCTCCTGTGTCCTGATCCCTAATCACAGAACCAGTCAGGCTTCATACCTCTCCTCTCTATAGACTAGACTATATCCTCCTGTGTCCTGATCCCTAATCACAAAACCAGTCAGGCTTTATACCTATTCTCTCTATAGACTAGACTGTACCCTCCTGTGTCCTGATCCCTAATCACAAAACCAGTCAGGCTTTATATCTCTCCTCTCTGTAGACTAGACTGTACCCTCCTGTGTCCTGATCCCTAATCACAGAACCAGTCAGGCTTTATACCTCTCCTCTCTATAGACTAGACTGTACCCTCCTGTGTCCTGATCCCTAATCACAGAACCAGTCAGGCTTTATACCTCTCCTCTCTATAGACTAGACTGTACCCTCCTGTGTCCTTGTCCCTAATCACAGAACCAGTCAGGCTTTATACCTCTCCTCTCTATAGACTAGACTGTACCCTCCTGTGTCCTGATCCCTAATCACAAAACCAGTCAGGCTTTATACCTCTCCTCTCTATAGACTAGACTGTATCCTCCTGTGTCCTTGTCCCTAATCACAGAACCAGTCAGGCTTTACACCTCTCCTCTCTATAGACTAGACTGTATCCTCCTGTGTCCTGGTCCCTAATCACAGAACCAGTCAGGCTTTATACCTCTCCTCTCTGTAGACTAGACTGTATCCTCCTGTGTCCTGATCCCTAATCACAGACCAGTCAGGCTTTATACCCCTCCTCTCTATAGACTAGACTGTATACTCCTGTGCCCTGATCCTTAATCACAGAACCAGTCAGGCTTTATACCTCTCCTCTCTATAGACTAGACTGTACCCTCCTGTGTCCTGATCCCTAATCACAGACCAGTCAGGCTTTACACCTCTCTTCTCTATAGACTAGACTGTACCCTCCTTTGTCCTGATCCCTAATCACAGACCAGTCAGGCTTTACACCCCTCCTCTCCATAGACTAGACTGTACCCTCCTGTGTCCTGATCCCTAATCACAAAACCAGTCAGGCTTTTTACCTATTCTCTCTATAGACTAGACTGTACCCTCCTGTGTCCTTGTCCCTAATCACAGACCAGTCAGGCTTTATACATCTCCTCTCTATAGACTAGACTGTGCCCTCCTGTGTCCTTGTCCCTAATCACAGACCAGTCAGGCTTTATACCTCTCCTCTCTATAGACTAGACTGTACCCTCATGTGTCCTGATCCCTAATCACAGACCAGTCAGGCTTTATACCTCCCCTCTCTATAGACTAGACTGTATCCTCCTGTGTCCTGATCCCTAATCACAGAACCAGTCTGGATTTATACCTCTCCTCTCTATAGACTAGACTGTATCCTCCTGTGTCCTGATCCCTAATCACAGACCAGTCAGGCTTTATACCTATCCTCTCTATTCACTAGACTGTATCCTCCTGTGTCCTGGTCCCTAATCACAGAACCAGTCAGGATTTATACCTCTCCTCTCTATAGACTAGACTGTACCCTCCTGTGTCCTGATCCCTAATCACAGAACCAGTCAGGCTTTATACCTCTCCTCTCTATAGACTAGACTGTATCCTCCTGTGTCCTGATCCCTAATCACAAAACCAGTCAGGCTTTATACCTCTCCTTTCTATAGACTAGACTGTACCCTCCTGTGTCCTGATCCCTAATCACAAAACCAGTCAGGCTTTATACCTATTCTCTCTATAGACTAGACTGTACCCTCCTGTGTCCTGATCCCTAATCTCAAAACCATTCAGGCTTTATACCCCTCCTCTCTATAGACTAGACTGTAGCCTCCTGTGTCCTGATCCCTAATCACAGAACCAGTCAGGCTTCATACCTCTCCTCTCTATAGACTGGACTGTATCCTCCTGTGTCCTGATCCCTAATCACAGACCAGTCAGGCTTTATACCTCTCCTCTCTATAGACTAGACTGTACCCTCCTGTGTCCTGATCCCTAATCACAGAACCAGTCAGGCTTTATACCTCTCCTCTCTGTAGACTAGACTGTACCCTCCTCTGTCCTGATCCCTAATCACAGACCAGTCAGGCTTTATACCTCTCATCTCTATAGACTAGACTGTACCCTCCAGTGTCCTGATCCCTAATCACAGAACCAGTCAGGCTTTACACCTCTCTTCTCTATAGACTAGACTGTACCCTCCTGTGTCCTGATCCCTAATCACAGAACCAGTCAGGCTTTATACCTCTCCTCTCTATAGACTAGACTGTACCCTCCTGTGTCCTGATCCCTAATCACAAAACCAGTCAGGCTTTATATCTCTCCTCTCTATAGACTGGACTGTATCCTCCTGTGTCATTGTCCCTAATCACAGAACCAGTCAGGCTTTATACCTATCCTCTCTATAGACTAGACTGTACCCTCCTGTGTCCTGATCCCTAATCACAGAACCAGTCAGGCTTTATACCCCTCCTCTCTATAGACTAGACTTTATCCTCCTGTGTCCTGATCCCTAATCACAGAACCAGTCAGGCTTTATACCTCTCCTCTCTATAGACTAGACTGTACCCTCCTGTGTCCTGATCCCTAATCACAGAACCAGTCAGGCTTTACACCCCTCCTCTCTATAGACTAGACTGTATCCTCCTGTGTCCTGATCCCTAATCACAGAACCAGTCAGGCTTTATACCTATCCTCTCTATAGACTAGACTGTACCCTCCTGTGTCCTGATCCCTAATCACAGAACCAGTCAGGCTTTATACCCCTCCTCTCTATAGACTAGACTTTATCCTCCTGTGTCCTGATCCCTAATCACAGACCAGTCAGGCTTTATACCTCTCCTCTCTATAAACTAGTCTGTACCCTCCTTTGTCCTGATCCCTAATCACAAAACCAGTCAGGCTTTATACCTATCCTCTCTATAGACTAGACTGTACCCTCCTGTGTCCTGATTCCTAATCACAGAACCAGTCAGGCTTTATACCTCTCCTCTCTATAGACTAGACTGTACCGTCCTGTGTCCTGATCCCTAATCACAGAACCAGTCAGGCTTTATACCTATCCTCTCTATAGACTAGACTGTACCCTCCTGTGTCCTGATCCCTAATCACAGAACCAGTCAGGCTTTATATTTCTCCTCTCTATAGACTAGACTGTACCGTCCTGTGTCCTGATCCCTAATCACAGAACCAGTCAGGCTTTATACCTCTCCTCTCTATAGACTAGACTGTACCCTCCTGTGTCCTGATCCCTAATCACAAAACCAGTCAGGCTTTATATCTCTCCTCTCTATAGACTAGACTGTATCCTCCTGTGTCCTTGTCCCTAATCACAGAACCAGTCAGGCTTTATACCTCTCCTCTCTGTAGACTAGACTGTATCCTCCTGTGTCCTGATCCCTAATCACAGACCAGTCAGGCTTTATACCCCTCCTCTCTATAGACTAGACTGTATCCTCCTGTGTCCTGATCCTTAATCACAGAACCTGTCAGGCTTTATACCTCTCCTCTCTATAGACTAGACTGTACCCTCCTGTGTCCTGATCCCTAATCACAGACCAGTCAGGCTTTACACCCCTCCTCTCCATAGACTAGACTGTACCCTCCTGTGCCCTGATCCCTAATCACAAAACCAGTCAGGCTTTATACCTATTCTCTCTATAGACTAGACTGTACCCTCCTGTGTCTTTGTCCCTAATCACAGACCAGTCAGGCTTTATACCTCTCCTCTCTATAGACTAGACTGTACCCTCCTGTGTCCTGATCCCTAATCACAGAACCAGTCAGGCTTCATACCTCTCCTCTCTATAGACTAGACTATATCCTCCTGTGTCCTGATCCCTAATCACAAAACCAGTCAGGCTTTATACCTATTCTCTCTATAGACTAGACTGTACCCTCCTGTGTCCTGATCCCTAATCACAAAACCAGTCAGGCTTTATATCTCTCCTCTCTGTAGACTAGACTGTACCCTCCTGTGTCCTGATCCCTAATCACAGAACCAGTCAGGCTTTATACCTCTCCTCTCTATAGACTAGACTGTACCCTCCTGTGTCCTGATCCCTAATCACAGAACCAGTCAGGCTTTATACCTCTCCTCTCTATAGACTAGACTGTACCCTCCTGTGTCCTTGTCCCTAATCACAGAACCAGTCAGGCTTTATACCTCTCCTCTCTATAGACTAGACTGTACCCTCCTGTGTCCTGATCCCTAATCACAAAACCAGTCAGGCTTTATACCTCTCCTCTCTATAGACTAGACTGTATCCTCCTGTGTCCTTGTCCCTAATCACAGAACCAGTCAGGCTTTACACCTCTCCTCTCTATAGACTAGACTGTATCCTCCTGTGTCCTGGTCCCTAATCACAGACCAGTCAGGCTTTACACCCCTCCTCTCCATAGACTAGACTGTACCCTCCTGTGTCCTGATCCTTAATCACAGAACCTGTCAGGCTTTATACCTCTCCTCTCTATAGACTAGACTGTACCCTCCTGTGTCCTGATCCCTAATCACAGACCAGTCAGGCTTTACACCCCTCCTCTCCATAGACTAGACTGTACCCTCCTGTGCCCTGATCCCTAATCACAAAACCAGTCAGGCTTTATACCTATTCTCTCTATAGACTAGACTGTACCCTCCTGTGTCCTTGTCCCTAATCACAGACCAGTCAGGCTTTATACCCCTCCTCTCTATAGACTAGACTGTATCCTCCTGTGTCCTGATCCTTAATCACAGAACCAGTCAGGCTTTATACCTCTCCTCTCTATAGACTAGACTGTACCCTCCTGTGTCCTGATCCCTAATCACAGACCAGTCAGGCTTTACACCTCTCTTCTCTATAGACTAGACTGTACCCTCCTTTGTCCTGATCCCTAATCACCGACCAGTCAGGCTTTACACCCCTCCTCTCCATAGACTAGACTGTACCCTCCTGTGTCCTGATCCCTAATCACAAAACCAGTCAGGCTTTTTACCTATTCTCTCTATAGACTAGACTGTACCCTCCTGTGTCCTTGTCCCTAATCACAGACCAGTCAGGCTTTATACATCTCCTCTCTATAGACTAGACTGTGCCCTCCTGTGTCCTTGTCCCTAATCACAGACCAGTCAGGCTTTATACCTCTCCTCTCTATAGACTAGACTGTACCCTCATGTGTCCTGATCCCTAATCACAGACCAGTCAGGCTTTATACCTCCCCTCTCTATAGACTAGACTGTATCCTCCTGTGTCCTGATCCCTAATCACAGAACCAGTCTGGATTTATACCTCTCCTCTCTATAGACTAGACTGTATCCTCCTGTGTCCTGATCCCTAATCACAGACCAGTCAGGCTTTATACCTATCCTCTCTATTCACTAGACTGTATCCTCCTGTGTCCTGGTCCCTAATCACAGAACCAGTCAGGATTTATACCTCTCCTCTCTATAGACTAGACTGTACCCTCCTGTGTCCTGATCCCTAATCACAGAACCAGTCAGGCTTTATACCTCTCCTCTCTATAGACTAGACTGTATCCTCCTGTGTCCTGATCCCTAATCACAAAACCAGTCAGGCTTTATACCTCTCCTTTCTATAGACTAGACTGTACCCTCCTGTGTCCTGATCCCTAATCACAAAACCAGTCAGGCTTTATACCTATTCTCTCTATAGACTAGACTGTACCCTCCTGTGTCCTGATCCCTAATCTCAAAACCATTCAGGCTTTATACCCCTCCTCTCTATAGACTAGACTGTAGCCTCCTGTGTCCTGATCCCTAATCACAGAACCAGTCAGGCTTCATACCTCTCCTCTCTATAGACTGGACTGTATCCTCCTGTGTCCTGATCCCTAATCACAGACCAGTCAGGCTTTATACCTCTCCTCTCTATAGACTAGACTGTACCCTCCTGTGTCCTGATCCCTAATCACAGAACCAGTCAGGCTTTATACCTCTCCTCTCTGTAGACTAGACTGTACCCTCCTCTGTCCTGATCCCTAATCACAGACCAGTCAGGCTTTATACCTCTCATCTCTATAGACTAGACTGTACCCTCCAGTGTCCTGATCCCTAATCACAGAACCAGTCAGGCTTTACACCTCTCTTCTCTATAGACTAGACTGTACCCTCCTGTGTCCTGATCCCTAATCACAGAACCAGTCAGGCTTTATACCTCTCCTCTCTATAGACTAGACTGTACCCTCCTGTGTCCTGATCCCTAATCACAAAACCAGTCAGGCTTTATATCTCTCCTCTCTATAGACTGGACTGTATCCTCCTGTGTCATTGTCCCTAATCACAGAACCAGTCAGGCTTTATACCTATCCTCTCTATAGACTAGACTGTACCCTCCTGTGTCCTGATCCCTAATCACAGAACCAGTCAGGCTTTATACCCCTCCTCTCTATAGACTAGACTTTATCCTCCTGTGTCCTGATCCCTAATCACAGAACCAGTCAGGCTTTATACCTCTCCTCTCTATAGACTAGACTGTACCCTCCTGTGTCCTGATCCCTAATCACAGAACCAGTCAGGCTTTACACCCCTCCTCTCTATAGACTAGACTGTATCCTCCTGTGTCCTGATCCCTAATCACAGAACCAGTCAGGCTTTATACCTATCCTCTCTATAGACTAGACTGTACCCTCCTGTGTCCTGATCCCTAATCACAGAACCAGTCAGGCTTTATACCCCTCCTCTCTATAGACTAGACTTTATCCTCCTGTGTCCTGATCCCTAATCACAGACCAGTCAGGCTTTATACCTCTCCTCTCTATAAACTAGTCTGTACCCTCCTTTGTCCTGATCCCTAATCACAAAACCAGTCAGGCTTTATACCTATCCTCTCTATAGACTAGACTGTACCCTCCTGTGTCCTGATTCCTAATCACAGAACCAGTCAGGCTTTATACCTCTCCTCTCTATAGACTAGACTGTACCGTCCTGTGTCCTGATCCCTAATCACAGAACCAGTCAGGCTTTATACCTATCCTCTCTATAGACTAGACTGTACCCTCCTGTGTCCTGATCCCTAATCACAGAACCAGTCAGGCTTTATATTTCTCCTCTCTATAGACTAGACTGTACCGTCCTGTGTCCTGATCCCTAATCACAGAACCAGTCAGGCTTTATACCTCTCCTCTCTATAGACTAGACTGTACCCTCCTGTGTCCTGATCCCTAATCACAAAACCAGTCAGGCTTTATATCTCTCCTCTCTATAGACTAGACTGTATCCTCCTGTGTCCTTGTCCCTAATCACAGAACCAGTCAGGCTTTATACCTCCCCTCTCTATAGACTAGACTGTACCCTCCTGTGTCCTGATCCCTAATCACAGAACCAGTCAGGCTTTATACCTCTCCTCTTTATAGACTAGTCTGTACCCTCCTGTGTCCTGGTCCCTAATCACAGAACCAGTCAGGTTTTATACCTCTCCTCTCTATAGACTAGACTCTACCCTCCTGTGTCCTGGTCCCTAATCACAGAACCAGTCAGGCTTTACACCTCTCCTCTCTATAGACTAGACTGTACCCTCCTGTGTCCTGATCCCTAATCACAGAACCAGTCAGGCTTTATACCTCCCCTCTCTATAGACTAGACTGTACCCTCCTGTGTCCTAATCCCTAATCACAGAACCAGTCAGGCTTTATACCTCTCATCTCTATAGACTAGACTGTACCCTCCTGTGTCCTGATCCCTAATCACAGAACCAGTCAGGCTTTATACCTCCCCTCTCTATAGACTAGACTGTACCCTCCTGTGTCCTAATCCCTAATCACAGAACCAGTCAGGCTTTATACCTCTCATCTCTATAGACTAGACTGTACCCTCCTGTGTCCTGATCCCTAATCACAGAACCAGTCAGGCTTTATACCTCTCATCTCTATAGACTAGACTGTACCCTCCTGTGTCCTGATCCCTAATCACAGAACCAGTCAGGCTTTATACCTCTCCTCTCTATAGACTAGACTGTACCCTCCTGTGTCCTGATCCCTAATCACAGACCAGTCAGGCTTTATACCTCTCCTCTCTATAGACTAGACTGTACCCTCCTGTGTCCTTGTCCAGAATCACAGAACCAGTCAGGCTTTATACCTCTCCTCTCTGTAGACTAGACTGTACCCTCCTGTGTCCTTGTCCAGAATCACAGTACCAGTCAGGCTTTATACCTCTCCTCTTTATAGACTAGACTGTACCCTCCTGTGTCCTGATCCCTAATCACAAAACCAGTTAGGCTTTACACCTCTCCTCTCTATAGACTAGACTGTACCCTCCTATGTCCTGGTCCCTAATCACAGAACCAGTCAGGCTTTATACCTATCCTCTCTATAGACTAGTCTGTACCCTCCAGTGTCCTGATCCCTAATCACAAAACCAGTCAGGCTTTATACCTATCCTCTCTATAGACTAGTCTGTACCCTCCAGTGTCCTGATCCCTAATCACAAAACCAGTCAGGCTTTACACCTCTCCTCTCTATAGACTAGACTGTACCCTCCTATGTCCTGGTCCCTAATCACAGAACCAGTCAGGCTTTATACCTATCCTCTCTATAGACTAGACTATATCCTCCTGTGTCCTGATCCCTAATCACAGAACCAGTCAGGCTTTATACCTCTCCTCTCTATAGACTAGACTGTATCCTCCTGTGTCCTGATCCCTAATCACAGACCAGTCAGGCTTTATACCTCTCTTCTCTATAGACTAGACTATATCCTCCTGTGTCCTGATCCCTAATCACAGAACCAGTCAGGCTTTATACCTCTCCTCTCTATAGACTAGACTGTACCCTCCAGTGTCCTGATCCCTAATCACAGAACCAGTCAGGTTTTATACCTCTCCTCTCTATAGACTAGACTGTACCCTCCAGTGTCCTGATCCCTAATCACAGAACCAGTCAGGCTTTATACCTCTCCTCTCTATAGACTAGACTGTACCCTCCTGTGTCCTGATCCCTAATCACAGAACCAGTCAGGCTTTATACCTCTCTTCTCTATAGACTAGACTGTACCCTCCTGTGTCCTGGTCCTTAATCACAGAACCAGTCAGGTTTTATACCTCTCCTCTCTATAGACTAGACTGTACCCTCCAGTGTCCTGATCCCTAATCACAGAACCAGTCAGGCTTTATACCCCTCCTCTCTATAGACTAGACTGTACCCTCCAGTGTCCTGATCCCTAATCACAGAACCAGTCAGGTTTTATACCTCTCCTCTCTATAGACTAGACTGTACCCTCCAGTGTCCTGATCCCTAATCACAGAACCAGTCAGGTTTTATACCTCTCTTCTCTATAGACTAGACTGTACCCTCCAGTGTCCTGATCCCTAATCACAGAACCAGTCAGGCTTTATACCTCTCCTCTCTATAGACTAGACTGTACCCTCCTGTGTCCTGATCCCTAATCACAGAACCAGTCAGGCTTTATACCTCTCCTCTCTATAGACTAGACTATATCCTCCTGTGTCCTGATTCCTAATCACAGAACCAGTCAGGCTTTATACCTCTCCTCTCTATAGACTAGACTGTACCCTCCTGTGTCCTGATCCCTAATCACAGAACCAGTCAGGCTTTATACCTCTCCTCTCTATAGACTAGACTGTACCCTCCTGTGTCCTGATCCCTAATCACAGAACCAGGCAGGCTTTATACCTCTCCCCTATAGACTAGACTGTAGTCTTCTGTGATTTGCCCCTAATCACATATGTGAATGTGTATGTATACCTGCATGCATGTGTGGTTGTGTCATAGTCTGTCCTCTGGACTTAACTCTCCCTGAGCTTGACCTTTGGGTTATGAGTTCTGCATATTCCATTCCTGCCACCAGAGGACCTTTCATCTGCAAGTTCTTCTGTACCTGCATTGCCCTTCTTCTCTTCCTGCCTTTACTTGCTCCTGTTGGTTAATGGCCTCCAACTGTTTATAGACCATATAATGGTACCATTTGTGACTAAATACAATGTCTTTGCTAAGAATATAATAATATTCTTTGTAAACATTGGAAGGTTCTTGAGGAGGACCCATTGTTGATAGATATAGACCAATAATGGTCTATAAAAAAAGTAAAGATATTAGGGGCTATATAGCCGCTAATAGGCCGAGAAAATTAGTTTCTATCTCCGTGAAACAACTTCTACCAAAAGTGTTGGGTAATCATAAATGTGGAAAATTAAGGTGCCTAAAGGACCATAAAGCTACAGCTTTCCAAGGGATTGGAGCAGAGGAGAAATTGTATAATATTCAGCAATTTATAAACTGTGACACACCTTACGTAATATATATGGTTTCATGTGGGTGTAGGAAGAAATATATAGGGTCACCACAAGAGAATTGAGGAAACGTATAGGTGAGCACATACATAATATTGCTTCTAATACAAGAGATCATAGTGTTCCCAGACACTTTCAGGAGTGCCATATAGGTTTAAAAGAGGGCTCTAAGGTCAAGGGAATTGAGTATATTTCTAGTACAGTGATGGATAGGCACAAATATGTGTTCAGAAGGGAGTCCTTCTGGATCCGTAGATTGAATACTATGGTTCCAGAAGGACTCATTGAAGAGATGGATTTGGCTAGCTTCCTGTGATTGGTTAGGTGAGAGATGTGCTGTGTGTCCTTAGTTCTTGACGTAGGAGTTTTAGGGGAGGCAATGGAGCCATGTACTTAAAAAATGGGATGTGTATACTGTATCATTATGTCCCCTACATATATTATCATTATGGTATATGTATATCTATTACCTCTATCTTTATTGAAGAGTTTTTATTGGAAATAATCCAATTTGTTATAGGGATTGTTAATCCTTGCTCCAAGTGGTTGCCTTTTGTGGTAGAGAAAGATGATCTGGTCCACTTTTGTGAGATGGGAGCGCACATAGGGGGTCAGTTAATGCCCATTTATGTTGTATATATTGGGTCTGTATGGAATAGCGAGGACTAGTCTGGGAGCATGCGCGTCACTTGGGTGTGGGAAGACCTCATTGGATGCTGCGTGAGTATACGCAATTACTATCCATTGGAGGACGGACGAGAAGCACCAGTGATGTGCATGACATAGGCGTAAAGACTCGCATCCATTGGACCTTAGATGGAACACATATGTTTTCCAGTGGATGAGCACTTCCTGTGGTGAAAGGTGATGGCGCTTCACTTCCCCTTGGAGCGGACCGGACGTTCTTGAGATTTTTGGCGCCAAACAACAAACTAATGGGATATAAAAGGTATGAGATGGTGGGCTTTTTCACACTATAGATACTTTTTAAAATCCCCTGAGGAAGCAAAGTATGCTTGCAAAACGCGTAGCGAAATCCCATATTGGATGATTTTGTATTTCTTTTATCATATTGATTTTATAGTGTATATCTGTACAGATTCTTTATTTTACTTTTATCAATAAATTTTTGTACAACTATATTGAACTCGGTATCATTGAGTAACCAGCCCACACAGGATCTTGTGAAAAGTGATGTGTGTTGGGGGTCGGAAATAGAGGAACATTTATTTTATACTGGGTCCTAGATAGAGGATGAAGTATTGCACATTGAGCCTATTGGGATAACGAGAGAGGCTGGTGGTGGTGACTACTGAGAGATGAGGAGATACCATGAGTTCTGAGATAAGACACCGTCACTGGGGGTTATCCAGTGGATGCGTTAGACCTTGAGGCTGGATTGCCTCTTGAAAAGGTGAGTGGTATATCCACATTGAGATAATTGGTGATCCCCATGGTGAAGGAGGTGAACACCGCTATAATTACGTACGGTGAAGGTGTTAAGAGAAGAAAAGAAATAAGGAGAAAAAGAATCTACACTTAGATTTTGTGCGCTTTTCCTTTTTTTGTGTTTTTTTTACTATATAAACCAGCCTGCCCAGTGCTCAGTTGTTATCTCTGGTGATGAAGACTCAACATTCTGCTTCCTGCTTGTTGGATTTTCTGGTTGACCTCGGCTTGTACCTTGACTTCACTTTAACTCAGCCTGTGTTGACCTCGGCTTGTACCTTGACTTCACTTGAACTCAGCCTGTGTTGACCTTGGTGTGTACCTTGACTTCGCTTGAACTCAGCCTGTGTTGACCTCGGCTTGTACCTTGACTCCACTTGAACTCAGCCTGTGTTGACCTTGGCTTGTACCTTGACTTCGCTTGAACTCAGCCTGTGTTGACCTCGGCTTGTACCTTGACTTCGCTTGAACTCAGCCTGTCTTGACTTCAACTGGTACCTTGACTTTGCTTGACTTCTGCCTCCTTGACTTATTGTCTTGCTTTGACTACTCCTCAGTCTCTGGCTCCAGTATCTTTTCTTTACCCAGACTACCATTGTACCTTTCCTGGTCAGGTTCCTGGCTCAGCTGGGGGTGAGATAACTGGCCTTGTAACCAGCACTTTTACTATTGTGTCAACTGCAGCAAGTGTAAACTGGTTTCTGGCTCTGCTCCCCAACCTATCACTTAACCTTCACTCCCTTTCTTCCTCTTCAGAGACCGTGAGCCGTAGGCTTCTTATCAGCCATCTGTCCCACCATCTGGATCCAGTCTCCTGTATCCCTGATAATGTGTATATATGTGCGGATGTATATATATATATATGTGTATGCATGTGTTTGGTATGTGTGTGTGAGGATGTGCCTATTTGTAGTAACCTGGGGACTGATAAGGGGGATGTGATGGGCGTTGCGAGTCTTCCAGGTGTATAATGATCCCCTCTATTCCACGTCTCTTCAGGCCTCTAATCCACTCTGGCAGTCCCGCGGTTCCAGCACAGTGTCCTCAGGGGGACGATTCCGCTGCCCGTCATGTCGTCACGAGGTGGTCTTGGACAGACACGGGGTGTATGGGCTGCAGAGGAACCTGCTGGTGGAGAACATCATAGACATCTACAAACAGGAGTCATCCAGGTGAGATGGAGGTCCTTACCTTACAGGAAGGTGGAGAGCTACCCCTCCAGGGGCAGTGGGACCTGAGATACCCTTCCGGGGAAGAGGTAACTGAGATACTACTCCAGGGGCAATGGGAACTGAGATACCCCTCCAAGGGCTAATACACTCCTCTGTGGGCTGAGATGTTCCTTAATGGGCACTGTGACCTGAGATACCCCTCCAATGAATGACACACCCCTTCATGGTTAGTGTGACCCGATATACTCCTGCCTTTAGCTGAGATACACCTTCATGGGCTGAGATACTCCTACACGGGGCTCATATACATGGGCATAAGAACTTTAGATACCCCTCCAGGTGATGAGATACCCCTCTATGGGCTGAGATACCCCTCTATGGGCTGAGATACCCCTCCATCTGCTGAGATACTCCTCCATCTGTTGAGATACCCCTCCATCTGTTGAGATACCACTCCATCTGTTGAGATACCCCTCCATCTGTTGAGATACCCCTCCATCTACTGATATACTCCTCCATCTATTAAACCAGGGAAACCAAATTGTCCATCATTTATCCTAACAGTTATTCACACACATACATACATACATACCAACATATACACACACACGTACCCACACACGTACCCACATACATACATACCAACATGTACCCACACACGTACCCACACACACGTACCCACACACACGTACCCACACACGTACCCACACACACGTACCCACACACACGTACCCACACACACACACGTACACACACACACACGCGTACACGTACACACACACGTACACACACACACACGTACACACACACACACGTACACACACACACGTACACACACACACATGCATACACGTACACACACACGTACACGTACACACACGTACACACACACACACACGTACATACACACACACAACTCCTTGGCCCCCCTTGCCCAGACCCCTGTACCCTTCTCACCCCGGTTCTCTTCCACAGGCCCCTGAACACCAAGTCGGAGCAGCACCTGATGTGTGAGGAACATGAGGAAGAGAAGATCAACATCTACTGCCTGAGCTGTGAGACTCCAACCTGCTCCATGTGCAAGGTGTTCGGGGCCCACAAGGACTGCGAGGTGGCCCCTCTGTCCAACATATACAAGAGACAGAAGGTACCATCGGGCAGTTCTCCAGTCTCCACCCCTCTAGTACAGGCAGGTCCATAGCACTAGGGCACGTGCAGCGGTACTGAGCAGGTGTATGGAGGGTTACACTGCGGCAGAGAGGGTTCTAGTGTTCTGTACTCCATCGGGGGTAACACTGCATGTGTGTGTGTGTGTGTACATGTGTCTATATGTGTGAGTGTGTGTGTGTGTGTATATGTGTTTATATGTGTGTGTGTGTATGTCTGTATGTATGTGTGTTTGTGTGTGTATATATATATGTGTGTGTGTGTGTGTATATATGTTTGTGTGTATATGTGTCTATATTAGAGTTGCCACCCAGCCGGTATTTTACTTTCAGGCTGGTAAAAAATTGGCTTCTGTCCAGTGTTAAGTCTATGGAGGGAATGCCATGGCCGGTATTTTTTTGAAGAAAAGGTGGCAACCATAGTCTATATGTGTTTGTGTCTGTGTTTATGTGTCTGTGTGTATGTGTATATGCATGTGTGTGTATATGTGTGTGTATATGTGTGTGTATTTGTGTGTGTATATGTGTCTGTGCTTGTGTGTATGTGTCTGTGTGTATGTGTCTGTGTGTTTATGTGTCTGTGTGTTTATGTGTCTGTGTGTTTATGTGTCTGTGTATATGCATATGTGTGTGTGTGTGTGTGTATATATGTGTGCGTGTATGTATATGCGTGTATGTATGTGTATATGTGTGTGTTTGTGTGTATATGTGTGTGTATGTGTGTATATGTGTATGTATGAGTGTATATATATACATATATATATATATATATATATATATGTGTATGTTTGTGTGTGTGTATATGTGTGTGTATGTATATAAATATATATGTGTGTATATGTGTATATATATATATATCTGTGTGTGTTTGTGTGTATATGTGTGTGTGTGTGTTTGTCTCTGTGTGCGTATATATGTGTGTGTATGTGTATGTGTGTGTGTATATGTGTGTGTGTGTCTGTGTATGTGTTTGTGAATGCATGTCTGTATTTGTGTGTGTATGTATGTATGTGTATATATATATATATATATATATATATATATATATATATATATATATATATATGTGTGTATATGTGTGTGTGCGTGTGTTTGTGTGTTTATGTATGTGTGTATGTGTATCTGTGTATGTATGTGTTTGTGTGTTTATGTGTGTGTTTGTGTTTGTATGTCTGTGTATGTGTGCGTGTGTGATAGGGTTGTGATAGAAGTACACGAGGCACAGGTGATTCCTGCATGCAGTACTATACAGTATATAGAGGTCTGTGATAGAAGTACACGAGGCACAGGTGATTCCTGCATGCAGTACTATACAGTATATAGAGGTCTGTGATAGAAGTGCACGAGGCACAGGTGATTCCTGCATGCAGTACTGTATATAGAGGTCTGTGATAGAAGTGCACGAGTCACAGGTGATTCCTGCATGCAGTACTGTATATAGAGGTCTGTGATAGAAGTGCACGAGGCACAGGTGATTCCTGCATACAGTACTGTATATAGAGGTCTGTGATAGAAGTGCACGAGGCACAGTAGATTCATGCATGCAGTACTGTATATAGAGGTCTGTGATAGATGTACACGAGGCACAGGTGATTTTTTCTCTACAGAGTGAGCTCAGTGATGGGATTGCGATGTTGGTGGCCGGTAATGACAGAATCCAGGCAATTATCACACAAATGGAGGAAATCTGCAAGAGCATAGAGGTTAGTACAGCACTGTGTGTGTGTGTCCATCTAAACACCTTCCAAGTGTCCCTCTGTACGATATTAGGGGTCTGTACCTCCCACATGTCCCTCTTTATGAGATATTAGGGGTACGTATCTCTGAAGTGTCCTTCTTTAGGAGATATTAGGGTTCATACCTCCCAAGTGTCCCTTTTTAGGAGATATTAGGGTTCATACCTCCCAAGTGTCCCTCTTTAGGAGATAGTAGGGGTCCGTACCTCCCAAGTGTCCCTCTTTAGGAGATATTAGGGGTCCGTACCTCTCATATGTCCCTCTTTAGGAGATATTAGAGGTCTGTACCTCCCAAGTGTCCCTCTTTAGGAGATATTAGGGGTCCGTACCTCCCAAGTGTCCCTCTTTAGTAGATATTAGGGGTCCGTTCCTCCCAAGTGTCTCTCTTTAGGAGATATTAGGGGTTCATACCTCCCAAGTGTTCTTCTTTAGTAGATATTAGGGGTCTGTTCCTCCCAAGTATCCCACTTTAGGAGATATTAAGGGTTCATACATCCCAAGCTTCCTTTATTAGGATATATTAGGGGTACATACCTCCCAAGTGTCCCTCTTTAGGAGATATTAGGGTTTCATACCTCCCAAGTGTCCCTCTTTAGGAGATATTAGGGGTCTGTACTTCTTATGTGTCCCTCTTTTGGAGATATTAGGGGTTCATACCTCTCAAGTGTCCCTCTTTAGTACAGTGCAGTATACCTGGCTACTCAGTGCAGTTCCTCCTGGCTCCTTAGTGCAGTATACCTGGTTCCTCTGTGCAGTGCCTCTGTACTCCCTCATTACAGGATAACAGCCGTAGACACAAGCAGCTCCTCAGTCAGCGCTTTGACTCCCTGTACAATATCCTGGAAGAGAGGAAAAAGGAACTGCTGCAAGTCATCACCCGGCAGCAGGAGGAGAAGCTGCAGTGTGTGCGGGCCCTAATCCGAAAACATGGCGACCACCTGGAGGTCACCTCTAAACTAGTGGAATCCTCCATCCAGTCCATGGACGAGCCACAGATGGCAGCATTCCTGCAGGTGCGGAGATGAAGAGAAAACCCGGGGGCATGAGGGGGTGAGGGCATTAGGTAATGGGCAGGAACATGGGATAATGGGCAGGGAACCCGGGAACATGAGGTGGGGGACATGGAGGCTGGGCGAGAACCTGGGGACATGGGCAGGGAACATGGGGGCTGGGCGGGAACCTGAGAGAGATGGCAGGTAAAATGGGAGGATGGGCAGGAACCTGGTGGGATAGGAAGGGAACATGGGGGGATGGGTGGGGAACACATAGACATGGGTTGGGAACATGGGGGGATGGGCTGGAACCTGGGAGGATATGAAGGGAACATGGGGGAGGGATGGGAACCTAGGGACATGGGCAGGGAACATGGGGGGATGGCAGGGAACATGTGGGGGTGGGCAGGAACCTGGGAACATGGGTGCGTAACATGGGGGGATGGCAGGGAACATGGGGGGATGGGCAGGGAACATGAGGGGATGGGTGGGAACATGGGGGTGGAACATGGAGGGATGGGCAGGGAATATGAAGGGAGGGGTGGGAACATGGGCAGAGATGGGTGGGAACCTGGGCGTGGAACATGGGGGATGGGCTGAAAAATGGGAACATGGGTGTGGAACATGGGGGGATGGCCAAAGAACATTAGGGGAGGGATGGGAACCTGGCATGATGGGCAGAGAACATTGGGGGATGGGCGGGGAACCCAGGGGCATAAGCAGGTAACATGGGCATGGATCATGGGGGGGAAGTGTAGGAACCCGGGGGATGAGCAGTGAAGATAGGGGATGGGCAGGGAACCTGGGGGATGGATGTGAACCCGGGTGGATGGGCAGGGGTCATGGGGGGATGGATGGGAACCTGGGGGGATGGGCAGGGGTCATGGGGGGATGGATGGGAACCCAGCGGGAAGGTCAAGGAACCCATGGACATGGCAAGGATCATGGGGGATGGGTGAGGGATTAGTCAGGAGGATGGGCGGGGAGCCCAGGGACATGGGCAAGGAACCCAGAGAGATGGGCAGGGAATTGCCTGGGAAGACATGCAGGGAACCTTGAATGATGGGGGGAACTTGGGGAGGGACATGGAACCTGGGAAGACAGGCAAACCTAGAGAGATGGGCAGGATACCTGGGGGAGGAGCCAGTCCTGATGTATATACAACACTCAGCAATTAGACCTGGCAGAGGCCGAACATAGATCAGTATTGAGTATGTGCAGGGAATCCTGAGGTTATGGATGTAGAGGAACTGAGGAGATGAGCAGAGAACCCGGGGGAGGGGCAGGGTACCTGGGGGAGGGGTCCTCTTGTACATCAGCAGGGAGAGAGGCGGCTGATAGATCAGTAGTGAGTATGGACAGGGAACCTATGGGAAGGGGCAGAGAACCTGGGGGAGGGGTCAGGATACCCGGGGGAGGGGCAGGGTACCCGGGGGAGGGGTCCTCTTGTACATCAGCAGGGAGAGAGGTGGCTGATAGATCAGTAGTGAGTATGGACAGGGAACCTATGGGAAGGGGCAGAGAACCTGGGGGAGGGGTCAGGATACCTGGGGGAGGGGCAGGAGTAGTGAGTATCTAACTGTCCTGTCTTCTCATCCTTTCTCACAGCACTCCAAGGAGCTGATCAAGAAGTGAGTATGAGTGATGGACTCACCTTTGGGACACACACTGAGATGGTTAATTAAAAGTCTAATTTAGATAAATTGGAATGTTTATTTTCTCACTGCGGCGAATTTAGTCCTGAATTGCTCCTCTTTGTGTATCTGGCCCTATATCCGTGTACTGGTACTGTGATCTGTATTATACTGCGCTCTGGTTTATGTCAGTGCCTTTTATACTGTGTCTCCAGGATCACGGACATGTCCAAGGTCTCCACAATAGACCGCCCAGAGCCGGGATATGAGAACATGGACCATTTCTGCGTCAACGTGGACTACGTGTCTGAGATGTTGAGGACGATCGATTTCCAGACAGGTGAGGGGGGGCCAAAGGATTCCAACCGCAGAGCGACATAAAAAAAGTGCCAGGTCGGGGGGGGGGGGTAATCTTGTCTCCTGTCTGATGATGTCATCGCTCTTACCTGTGACTAAACACGGGACACACGAGTCTGTCATCCAGCTTTTGTAGGCAACATGGTAACCAGGTGATTTGTTTCTGCATTTTGTTATTTATCTGGTCAGACAGCAGGAAAAGCTATCACAATTATATAAACGGTAGGTTCTCTTACCTTCAGATGTCAGGAAAAGGGAGAGTAACACTTAATTTGTAAAATAAAATATATATATATATTGTACGGTTTATCCTCCTGATTAAAACAAGGTAACTCCCACTGCTTAGAAGAGTTTTATTCAAAAGTTATTACAGCCACAAATCCCCGTAGGATGGTGTAACAACAGCGCCACTGGTAATTAAGATACTGCACCTAAAAAAAAGTCAAGTTTGAGCTGCGATAACTTTTTTAAAAAAAACACCTCTCATCCGTAAGAGTACCATTGTTTTACTCGGGGGAATAAACCCTGCAATATATGTATTTTTATATATTAAGTGTTACTAACCCTTTAATGCATATCAGTGTCCGAAGAAGTCAACTCAACAACAGAACTTCTTCAGGCTCCACATCTGACAGGAACGTCCCACTTTCTCCTCCCACTCTCTCCTCCCACTCTCTCCTCCCACTTTCTCCTCCCACTCTCTCCTCCCACACTCTCCTCCCACTCTCTCCTCCCACACTCTCCTCCCACACTCTCCTCCCACTCCCACTCTCTCCTCCCACTTTCTCCTCCCACACTCTCCTCCCACTCTCTCCTCCCACTCCCACTCTCTCCTCCCACTCTCTCCTCCCACTCCCACTCTCTCCTCCCACTCTCTCCTCCCACTCCTACTCTCTCCTCCCACTCTCTCCTCCCACTCTCTCCCCTCCATCTTCTTTACACTTTGCACTGCTTTCTCCCTCTCTCTTACTACCAGTTTCCCCTTTCCCTTCCTCTCCTTATTCTTCCCAGTTTTTCTGCTCTTTCTCTCCTTATTCCTCCCAAATTCCCCTCTCTCTTCCCCCTCATTCCTCCCATCTCTTTTCCCCTCCTTATTCCTCCCAATTTCCCTGCTCTCTCTTCTTATTCCTACAAATTTCTACTCTCTCTTCCCATACATACTCCTCCCAATTTCCCCTCTGTCTTCCTCTCCTCATTCCTCCCAATTTCCCTGCTCTCTCTTCATTTCTACCAATTTCCCATCTCTCTTCCCCTCCTTATTCCTCCCAATTTCCCCTCTCTCTTCCCATACATACTCCTCCCAATTTCCCCTCTCTTCCCCTCGTCATTCCTCCCAATTTCCTCTCTCTTTTCCCCTCATCATTCCTCCCAATTTCCCCTCTCTTCCCCTCCTTATTCCTCCCAATTTCCTCTCTCTCTTCCCCTTGTTATTCCTCCCAATTTCCCCTCTCTCATCCCCTCCTTATTCCTCCCAATTTCCCCTCTCTTCCCCTCCTTATTCCTCCCAATTTCCTCTCTCTCTTCCCCTTGTTATTCCTCCCAATTTCCTCTCTCTCTTCCCCTCCTTATTCCTCCCAATTTCCTCTCTCTCTTCCCCTCCTTATTCCTCTCAATTTCCTTTCTCTCTTCCCCTCATCATTCCTCCCAATTTCCCCTCTCTTCCCCTTGTTATTCCTCCCAATTTCCCCTCTCTCATCCCCTCCTTATTCCTCCCAATTTCCCCTCTCTTCCCCTCCTTATTCCTCCCAATTTCCTCTCTCTCTTCCCCTTGTTATTCCTCCCAATTTCCTCTCTCTCTTCCCCTCCTTATTCCTCCCAATTTCCTCTCTCTCTTCCCCTCCTTATTCCTCTCAATTTCCTTTCTCTCTTCCCCTCATCATTCCTCCCAATTTCCCCTCTCTTCCCCTTGTTATTCCTCCCAATTTCCTCTCTCTCATCCCCTCCTTATTCCTCCCAATTTCCTCTCTCTCATCCCCTCCTTATTCCTCCCAATTTCCTCTCTCTCTTCCCCTTGTTATTCCTCCCAATTTCCTCTCTCTCTTCCCCTCCTTATTCCTCCCAATTTCCTCTCTCTCTTCCCCTCCTTATTCCTCTCAATTTCCTTTCTCTCTTCCCCTCATCATTCCTCCCAATTTCCCCTCTCTTCCCCTTGTTATTCCTCCCAATTTCCCCTCTCTCATCCCCTCCTTATTCCTCCCAATTTCCCCTCTCTTCCCCTCCTTATTCCTCCCAATTTCCTCTCTCTCTTCCCCTTGTTATTCCTCCCAATTTCCTCTCTCTCTTCCCCTCCTTATTCCTCCCAATTTCCTCTCTCTCTTCCCCTCCTTATTCCTCTCAATTTCCTTTCTCTCTTCCCCTCATCATTCCTCCCAATTTCCCCTCTCTTCCCCTTGTTATTCCTCCCAATTTCCTCTCTCTCATCCCCTCCTTATTCCTCCCAATTTCCTCTCTCTCATCCCCTCCTTATTCCTCCCAATTTCCTCTCTCTCATCCCCTCCTTATTCCTCCCAATTTCCTCTCTCTCTTCCCCTTGTTATTCCTCCCAATTTCCTCTCTCACTTCCCCTCCTTATTCCTCCTAATTTCCCTCCCTCCTTCTACAATCCCAATATCCCTTCTCTCATCTCTTCCTAATCATGTTCCCCCTTTCTTCATTCCTCCCCCTTATTTTCCCTCCTGCTCTCACTCCTTTTCCTTCACTATTTCTCCTGCTCTCTACTGTCCTTCTCCTTTCTGTTGTCCCCTTCTCTCTCCTATCCTTCTCCTTTCTCTCCTCCCCTTCTCTCTTCCCACTCTCTCCTCCCACTCTCTCCCCTCCATCTTCTTTACACTTTGCACTTTTTTCTCCCTCTTTCTTCCCAGGGCTGGCGCCACCTATAGGCGAGGTAGGCGCTGGCCTAGGGCGCACATGTACTGGGGGCGCGGGCATGCAGCGGAGAAGAGCTGCACCCGCTGCCCGCACGCACCACACCGGGAAAGCAACACAGTCAGATCTGTGTCGCTACTGAGCTCCCTCATCGCCGTCAACTTTTTAGTAATGCAGAGCGCGCTGGGAGTCATGATCTCCCGCCTCGCTCTGCATTACTGAAGAGAAGACTGCGCGGGAGCTACAGGTATGTGATGGGGGGCAAGTTGGAGCTGAAGGGGTGCAAAGTGGAGCTGGTGGGGGCAAGTTGGAGCTGATGGGGGGCAAAGTGGAGCTGATGGGGGCAAAGTGGAGCTGATGGGGGGCAAAGTGGAGCTGAGGAGGCAAAATGGAGCTGATAGGGGGCAAGTTGGAGCTGATAGGGGCAAAGTGGAGCTGATGGAGGCAAGTTGGATCTGGTGGGGGCAAGTTGGAGGGGAGCATCTCTTACAGGCATCTCCAGACTAGGGGCAGAGAGAGGACAATTATGAAAAGAGGTGGGGTATAAGTAGGCGGGGTATAAAGGGGTGGGATACAAGGGGCGGAGCCAAATGGGCGGCAAAATTAGGTTTTGCCTATAGTGGCAAAAATCCTTGCACCAGCCCTGTTTCTTCCTATCAGTTTCCCCTTTCCCTTCCCCCCCTTATTCTTCCCAGTTTTTCTGCTCTTTCTCTCCTTATTCCTCCCAAATTCCCCTCTCTCTTCCTCCTCATTCCTCCCGTCTCTTTTCCCCTCCTTATTCCTCCCAATTTCCCTGCTCTCTCTTCTTATTCCTACAAATTTCCACTTTCTCTTCCCATACATACTCCTCCCAATTTCCCCTCTGTCTTCCTCTCCTCATTCCTCCCAATTTCCCTGCTCTCTCTCCTCATTCCTCCCAATTTCCCTGCTCTCTCTCTTCATTCCTCCCAATTTCCCCTCTCTTCCCCTCGCCATTCGTCCCAATTTCCTCTCTCTTTCCCTCGCCATTCCTCCCAATTTCCCCTCTATTCCCCTCATCATTCCTCCCAATTTCCCCTCTATTCCCCTCATCATTCCTCCCAATTTCCTCTCTCTCTTCCCATACATACTCCTCCCAATTTCCCCTCTGTCTCCCTCTCCTCATTCCTCCCAATTTCCCTGCTCTCTCCTCCTCATTCCTCCCAATTTCCCTGCTCTCTCTCTTCATTCCTCCCAATTTCCCCTCTCTTCCCCTCGCCATTCCTCCCAATTTCCCCTCTCTTCCCCTCGCCATTCCTCCCAATTTCCTCTCTCTCTTCCCCTCATCATTCCTCCCAATTTCCCCTCTATTCCCCTCATCATTCCTCCCAATTTCCCCTCTATTCCCCTCGTCATTCCTCCCAATTTCCTCTCTCTCTTCCCATACATACTCCTCCCAATTTCCCCTCTCTTCCCCTTGTCATTCCTCCCAATTTCCTCTCTCGTCCCATACATACTCCTCCCAATTTCCCCTCTCACTTCCCCTCGTCATTCCTCCCAATGTCCCCTCTCTTCCCCTCCTTATTCCTCCCAATTTCCCCTCTCTTCCCCTCGTCATTCCTCCCAATTTCCCCTCTCTCTTCCCCTGCTTATTACTCCCAATTTCCCCTCTCTTCCCCTTGTTATTCCTCCCAATTTCCTCTCTCTCTTCACCTCGTCATTCCTCCCTATTTCTCTCTCTCTTCCGTTACATATTCCTCCCAATTTCCCCTCTTCTCCTCCTTATTCCTCCCAATTTCCACTTTCTCTTCCCCTCCTTATTCCTCCTAATTTTCTTCCCTCCTTCTACAATCCCAATATCCCTTCTCTCATCTCTTCCTAATCATGTTCCCCCTTTCTTCATTCCTCCCCCTTATTTTCCCTCCTGCTCTCACTCCTTTTCCTTCACTATTTCTCCTGTTCTCTCCTATCCTTCTCCTTTCTGTTGTCCCTGTTCTTTCCCCTGTTCTCTCCTATCCTTCTCCTTTGTGATTTCCCCTGATCTCTCCTATCCTTCTCCTTTCTGCTCTCTCCTATCCTTCTCCTTTATGGTTTCCCCTGCTCTCTCCTACCTCTCCTTTGCGCTCTCTCCTATCCTTCTCCTTTCTGGATTCCTCTGGTCTCTCTTATCCTTCTCCTTTCTTATTTCTCTTGCTGTCTCCTTCTTCTCCTTTCTTCCCCATTCTCTTCCCCCATTCTTCATTTTCCCTCCAGTCCCCATTCTCAACATCTCTGTCCCACGTTAAATATAATACCTTCCTGCCCACTCTTCATGTTCAGTTGTTGGACTTCTCCTCCCGTATCCTTGTTCTCTCTCCCGTGTCCATGCTCCTCCATTCTCACACACTTGGCCTCCTCTTCCACTCTCAGCTCTTTCTCCTACAGTCACATTTTAGACCATCGGACACCTTCATGCTTGTGATCTAGTCATTCGGCCATGGTCCATCTGGGGAGGGTGGACTTAGTGATTGTCCTGAAGGCACTATGTAGTCAGTGTGGAACCACCAGCAGGGTATCCTAAAATAGCGCATTTTTAAGTGTGTGGCTTGGAGCCGCATTAAGTAGGTTGACTTATTGAAAAGAGCGACATGAGAAACTCGCCCTGAATATTAGTGCAATATTTTCATGTCGCTTCTTTTAACAGCGCGATCAACTGCGGGGTTGGTTTAAAGAAAAGAAAAAAGTATAATTGAGCATGGTGTTATCACTGTGCCCGTGATTCCTTGTTTTCTTATTTTCTGTCAGTTATCCTGTATCAGGTTCTCATTGGTTGCCCTGTGTTTAGCCTGCCCAGTATTGCCTTTATATACTGGACTCCTGCACCTTATCACTGCCCTTTCGTTGTGTTCCTGTGCCAGATCTACATTTGTATTAAGGTTTCCAGTGTACCGACTTGGCTTGCCTGACTACTCTCCTGTTCCTACGCCTGTGTACCGACCCAGACTGTCTGATTACTCTCCAGTGATTGTTCCTGTGTACCGACCCGGCCTGGCTGACGTTCCTTCTCCTGTGTACCAACCCAGATTGGCTGACGTTCATGCTCCTGTGTCCTGATCCGGCCTGGCTGACGTTCCTGCTCCTGGATCCTGACTTGGTAGTTCCCCGTTGTGGTAATAGTCGCCTCAGCGACATTCTGACTTCCGGCGCCTTCCTGTTGGCACCTCTGCTTGCAGGCTTGCCTGGTTCCCATTTGCTCAGAGTGCCTCTGGCCTAGTCCTCCGTTCTATACCGGTTGCCAGTGTTGCCTCTGTGAGTGCACCGGTACTCTGCCTGTTTAAACCAGTTGCTGTGTTGCCTCCGTTATCGCACCGGTACATTACCATTGGTTTGCTCCACTCTGTCTAAACCGGTTGCTGGGTTGCCTCCATTATCGCACCGGTACATTACCATTGGTTTGCTCCACTCTGCCAAAACTGGTTGCTGTGTTGCCTCTGTTATAGTACTGGTTGCGACGGCCCCCCGCGGCAGGCACCCGCCCCTGTAGCGTTAGGGGGGCGCCTACCAGGTCATTTACACCAGATCGGCCTCAGAGGACCACCGGACAGACCTGGGCCGTTTGCCACTGGATCTAGCTGCACCACCCAGAGGAGGAGCGGTCAACCGGATTGGAAGACCTCCAGGTGCAGCCAGCCCAATGGGGAGCAGTGACCTGGGTAGGGACTCGCACTTCTACCCACTGGAGCAGGTATCATCCCCCCTGCTGCGAAGTCTCTGCCTTGTCCTGGAAAGCAGGTTCAGGTCCCTCTGCAACAATGTCACCTCCTCCTGGCAGGAACTCACCCCTGTGCCCAGGTAAAGCAACACCGCCTTTACAAAGGCACTTTTGGCTACACGGGCCTGGTGTCATATATCCCCACCTCTCCCCAATAACAGAGCCTAAACATCTGCTTTAAGAGTAGGGAAAAAAAAAACACATACAAGTTTATTGAAATGGAATACCATACGTTTAACAGCCTTCATTCAACTTGAGGTGACATTAATATAACAAAATATCATAATACACAGTAGACAAGACATATAACAAACATAACAGGGTCTAACAATTTTAGGATGTAGGATGGGGGAGTATAATGAAAATATTGGAGAGAAACTGAAGGTCCCAGCATGCAACACTGACATATTTGCAAACTCGCATGTGACACAGCACTGCTGCAATGTAGGTCACCAACCAATAGATGGCAGTGCATAGTACAATGCTGCAATGCAAGGCTCAACCAATAGATGGCAGTGCATAGTACAATGCTGCAATGTAGGTCCCCAACCAATAGATGGCAGTGCATAGTACAATGCTGCAATGTAAGTTGCAACCAAGAGATGGCGAGGTTGAGTTCAAATGACTTCAGATAGGAAAAGTCCATAACAGATGTATTGCTGGAATGTCCATGTAATCCCACAGTCCTCATATATCACAGGGACATGAAAGTTGAACCTCCTGTTCCTTCACACTGGTACATTACCATTGGGTTGCTCTACTCTGCCAAAACCGGTTGCTGTGTTGCCTCCGTTATCACACCGGTACATTACCATTGGTTTGCTCCACTCTGTTAAACCCGGTTGCTTGTTGCCTCCGTTATAGCACCGGTACATTACCATTGGTTGTGTTCACTTTATCATAACTGGTTGCAAGTGTTGCCTCCATGACTGCATCGGTATATTGCACTGGTTCGCTCCACTCTGTTTAATCAGCATACCTGGGAACTTCCAGCTGAGGGCTACCCGGAGGGGAGTCCTCTGTTCAGCAGGAGGTGTCAAAAATGACGCTAATCGCGTCAAAAAGGGGCGGGGCTTCATGCGAGCGGGGGGGTGCTTAACCCTTTGAATTTCAGAGTGGTAATGCATTCCTTACCACTCTGGCACTCAGAGGGTTAAAGGTGTCACACAGAAGGCTGGGGACGGAGGAACAGCGGGAGAAAGAGTGCAAGTGGGTAGAGTTTCAATAGAAACTCCCCACATCCGGATGAATCTGCCTCTGCCCCGGAGACCCGGTAACGCTCTGTCAGAACCAGAGTCTCCGGGGCAAATCCAGAGAGTTCCCAGGTATGTTAATCAGTTGCAAGTGCTTCCTCTGTGTTACCATTGGTTTGCTCCACTCTGTCCATACCGGTTGCAAATTTTGCCTCCGTTACAGCACCGGTAACGCTCCTGATTTCCTCAGTGGCCTAGTAGACTGTGGACTCTTCTGTGGCGTCTTCTGATGCAGTTGATTGCCAGAACATATGGGACTGTTCTTCTTTCCTCTGAACATTAACTCCTGCATTGCTGGAACCTGGAAACCTTATCAGTCGCCTGACCCATGTCAGCATAAACTGTTTGTCTCCTATTTATCTGCTGGACCTGTGTGGGCATAAGTAACCTGTCGTGTGTGTCTGTACTATATGTTATATTACAGGACCTGTGAAGGTTATTTATGTACTATTGAATTTAATAAAGCTGTGTTTTTATCTTAACTCTGTGTCTGTGAGTCAAACAAACCGTTACAGGTGTCCACTGCCTTGCCTGTAATAATAAACTGATTTAGGTTTGTGAAGTTATTTTAAACTTGGTTCTCCATATTGACTAATTATAGATGTGTGCCTGCTAGGGTTCCCACCCAGCCGGTATTATATCGGCAGGCCGGGAAAAAATTGGCTTCTGTCCAATATTAAGTCTATGGAGGGAATGCCATGGCCGGTATTTTATTTAAGAAAAGGTGGCAACCCCAGTGCCTGCTTCTGTGTGTCATTAATTAATAGTAGGGAGACAAAAAGAGTTGTGAGGAGCACACATCAAGCACGAACAAGATTAAGTGTCTTGTTCTAAGGCGTAGTAACCTCTCAATGGTGCTGCAACTCACGTTTTTCACTCCCATGTGCCATTGCAGAGAGGAAATCTCCATGCCCATATCAGACTGGTCCCGCCAACAGACAGTCCAGCTCCAAAATGTCAGGCAAATCCTCTGCACACGAGAGAAACGGCAAAACCACAGACGTACGCTTCGGCTTATGTGAGCCTCGTCAGTGTGGTGCAGCCAAATCCCTCTAGGCACATGGAAGCAAGGGCCCATGCCTGGGATGCCCTTAAACTTAGGAAAACAAAAAGAGTTGTGAGGCGCACACATCAAGCACGAACAAGATTAAGTGTCTTGTTCTAAGGCATGGTAGCCTCTCAATGATGCTACAAATCACATTTTTCACTCCCATGTGCCATTGCAGAGAGAAAATCTCCATGTCCATATCAGACTGGTCCCGCCCACAGACAGTCCAGCTCCAAAATGTCAGGCAAATCCTCTCCGCACGAGAAAAACAGCAAAACCACAGACGTACGCTTCGGCCTATGTGAACCTCGTCAGTGTGGTGCAGCCGAATCCCTCTAGGCACATGGAAGCAAGGGCCCATGCCTCGGATGCCCTTAAACTTAGAGAGACAAAAAAAAAGAGTTGTGAGGAGCACACATCAAGCACGAACAAGATTAAGTGTCTTGTTCTAAGGCATGGTAACCTCTCAATGGTGCTGCAACTCACGTTTTTCACTCCCATGTGCCATTACAGAGAGGAAATCTCCATGTCCATATCAGACTGGTCCCGCCAACAGACAGTCCAGCTCCAAAATGTCAGGCAAATCCTCTCCGCACGAGAGAAACGGCAAAACCACAGACGTACGCTTCGGCTTATGTGAGCCTCGTCAGTGTGGTGCAGCCAAATCCCTCTAGGCACATGGAAGCAAGGGCCCATGCCTGGGATGCCCTTAAACTTAGGAAGACAAAAAGAGCTGTGAGGAGCACACATCAAGCACGAACAAGATTAAGTGTCTTGTTCTAAGGCATGGTAGCCTCTCAATGGTGCTACAACTCATGTTTTTTTACTCCCATGAGCCATTGCAGAGAGAAAATCTCCATGTCCATATCAGACTGGTCCCACCCACAGACAGACCAGCTCCGAAATGTCAGGCAAATCCTCTCCGCACGAGAGAAACAGCAAAAACCACAGACATACGCTTCAGCCTATGTGAGCCTTGTCAGTGTGGTGCAGCCGAATCCCTCTAGGCACATGGAAGCAAGGACCCATGCCTGGGATGCCCTTAAACTTAGGGAGACAAAAAGAGTTGTGAGGAGCACACATCAAGCACGAACAAGATTAAAGCGGAACTTTCACTTAAACACATGTTTGCTGTAATCTACTTAAATTGACGATTCAAGCTGTGCTGGGTTTCGGTTTTTAAAAAAAACGCAATAGAATTTAAGTTTGAGGGTTAACTTTATCCCTCTTCTCCTCATTCTGATCAGCACCATCTTGCCGATGAGAATACAGGAGATCCTCCTCCCCGCTGGTCTGTCAGTAAGTTGGAGTAATCTCATTGGCTAGATATCGATCTCTACCAGTGAGAGTTCTCCAGCTTACTGACAGACCAGCGGGGAGGAGGATCTGTTATGCATTCTCATCGGCACAAATTGTGCCGATCAGAATGAGAATACGTCAAGAGGGAAAAGGTAAACCCTCAAACTTATTTTCTATTGCGTTTTTTTAAAAAACCAAAACACAGCACAGTTTGAATTGGTAATCTACATGGATTAAAGCAAACATGTGTGTAGGTGAAAGTTCCCCTTTAAGTGTCTTGTTCTAAGGCATGGTAGCCTCTCAATGGTGCTACAACTCACGTTTTTCACTCCCATGTGCCATTGCAGAGAGAAAATCTCCATATCCATATCAGACTGGTCCCGCCCACAGACAGTCCAGCTCCGAAATGTCAGGCAAATCCTCTCCGCATGAGAGAAACGGCAAAACCACAGACGTACGCTTCGGCCTATGTGAACCTCGTCAGTGTGGTGCAGCCGAATCCCTCCAGGCACATGGAAGCAAGGGCCCATGTCTCGGATGCCCTTAAACTTAGGGAGACAAAAAAAAAAAAGAGTTGTGAGGAACACACATCAAGCACGAACAAGATTAAGTGTCTTGTTCTAAGGCATGGTAGCCTCTCAATGGTGCTACAACTCATGTTTTTCACTCCCATGTGCCATTGCAGAGAGGAAATCTCCATGCCCATATCAGACTGGTCCCGCCCACAGACAGCCCAGCTCCAAAATGTCAGGTAAATCCTCTCCACACAAGAGAAACAGCAAAACCACAGACGTGCGCTTTGCCCTATGAGAGCCTCATTAGTGTGGTGCAGCCAAATCCCTCGAGGCACATGGAAACAAGGGCCCATGCCTGGGATGCCCTTAAACTTAGGGAGACAAAAAGAGTTGTGAGGAGCACACATCAAGCACGAACAAGATTAAATGTCCTGTTCTAAGGCATGGTAGCCTCTCAATGGTGCTACAACTCACGTTTTTCACTCCCATGTGCCATTGCAGAGAGGAAATCTCCATATCCATATCAGACTGGTCCCGCCCACAGACAGTCCAGCTCCGAAATGTCAGGCAAATCCTCTCCGCACGAGAGAGAGAAGTGAAAAACGTTAGTTGTAGCACCATTGAGAGGCTACCACGCCTTAGAACAAGACACTTAATCTTGTTCGTGCTTGATGTGTGCTCCTCACAACTCTTTTTGTCTCCCTAAGTTTAAGGGCATCCCAGGCATGGGTCCTTGCTTCCTTGTGCCTAGAGGGATTCAGCTGCACTACACTGATAAGGTTTACATAGGCCAAAGTGTACATCTGTGGTTTTGCCTGACATTTTGGAGCTGGATGGACTGTCTGTGGGCGGGACCAGTCTGATATGGGCATGGAGATTTCCTCTCTGTAATGGCACATGGGAGTGAAAAACATGAGTTGTAGCACCATTGAGAGGCTACCACGCCTTAGAACAAGACACTTAATCTTGTTCGTGCTTGATGTGTGCTCCTCACAACTCTTTTTGTCTCCCTAAGTTTAAGGGCATCCCAGGCATGGGTCCTTGCTTCCATGTGCCTAGAGGGATTCGGCTGCACCACACTGATGAGGCTCACATAGGCCGAAACGTACGTCTGTGGTTTTGCCGTTTCTCTCGTGCGGAGAGGATTTGCCTGACATTTCAGAGCTGGACTGTCTGTGGGTGGGACCAGTCTGATATGGGCATGAAGGTTTCCTCTCTGCAATGGCACATGGGAGTGAAAAACGTGAGTTGTAGCACCATTGAGAGGCTACCATGCCTTAGAACAAGACACTTAATCTTGTTCGTGCTTGATGTGTGCTCCTCACAACTCTTTTTGCCTGCCTAAGTTTAAGGGCATCCCAGGCATGGGCCCTTGCTTCCATGTGCCCTAGAGGGATTCGGCTGCACCACACTGACGAGGCTCACATAGGCCGAAACGTACGTCTGTGGTTTTGCCGTTTCTCTCGTGCGGAGAGGATTTGACTGACATTTCGGAGCTGGACTGTCTGTGGGCGGGACCAGTCTGATATGGACATGGAGATTTTCTCTCTGCAATGGCTCATGGGAGTAAAAAAACATGAGTTGTAGCACCATTGAGAGGCTACCATGCCTTAGAACAAGACACTTAATCTTGTTTGTGTTTGATGTGTGCTCCTCACAACTCTTTTTGTCTCCCTAAGTATAAGGGTTTCCCAGGCATGGGCCCTTGCTTCCATGTGCCTAGAGGGATTCGGCTGCAGCACACTGACGAGGCTCACATAGGCCGAAACGTACGTCTGTGGTTTTGCCGTTTCTCTCGTGCGGAGAGGATTTGCCTGACAGTTCGGAGCTGGACTGTCTGTGGGCGGGACCAGTCTGATATGGGCATGGAGATTTCCTCTCTGCAATGGCACATGGGAGTGAAAAACGTGAGTTGTAGCACCATTGAGAGGCTACCATGCCTTAGAACAAGACACTTAATCTTGTTCGTGCTTGATGTGTGCTCCTCACAACTCTTTTTGTCTCCCATTAATTAATAGTAAAGCTGCCCGATAATAACCCTTTCTGTGCCGATTATACATTTTTTTTTCTTCAAACCAACCCCGCGGTGATCGCGCTGTTAAAAGAATCAACATGAAAATCATGTGCTGATATGCAGGGTGAGATTCTCATGTCGCCCTTTTCAACATGTTGACCTACTTAATGCGGCTCCAAGCTGCGCGCTCTTAAAAATGCGATATTATAAAAGTGAACTCACCAGCACCTACCTTTATTCAGGCGGCCTGCAGGGCTTATCACCAAGGTTTGCCTTAGGATGACCACATTTCCATTTTGCTATTCAGGGACACTGAGGAGACACAAGCAGTAGAATCTTGTCCTTGGCTATAGTGCAGTTGTGAGGGAAGTGGTCACTCTACATCACTGGACATCAGTGTGCAATCTGCTCTGTCTCATTTTATTGTAGCCCAGTAGAGGCATCACTTCCTGTCATAGTAGGCAATGGACAGTTATCCTTCTAGTGTTTAGAACTCTGGAAGCCATTTTTTGTAGCCCAGTAGAGGCATCACTTCCTGTCATAGTAGGCAATGGACAGTTATCCTTCTAGTGTTTAGAACTCTGGAAGCCAATTTATTGTAGCCCAGTAGAGGCATCACTTCCTGTCACAGTAGCCAATGGATACTTCTCCTTCTACTGTTTAGAACTCTGGAAGCCATTTTATTGTAGCCCAGTAGAGGCATCACTTCCTGTCACAGTAGCCAATGGATACTTCTCCTTCTACTGTTTAGAACTCTGGAAGCCATTTTATTGTAGCCCAGTAGAGGCATCACTTCCTGTCACAGTAGCCAATGGATAGTTCTCCTTCTACTGTTTAGGACTCTGGAAGCCATTTTATTGTAGCCCAGTAGAGGCATCACTTCCTGTCACAGTAGCCAATGGATAGTTCTCCTTCTACTGTTTAGAACTCTGGAAGCCATTTGTTGTAACCCAGTAGATCCATCACTTCCTGTCACAGTAAGCAATGGACAGTTCTCCTTCTCGTGTTTAGAACTCTGTCTGGAAGCCATGTTGTTGTAGGCCAGTAGATGCGTCACTTGCTGTCACAGAAGACAATGGACAGTTCTCCTTATAGTCTTTATAACTCTGTCTGGAAGCCATGTTGTTCTAGCCCAGTAGAGGCATCACTTCCTGTCACAGTAGGCAATGGACAGTTATCCTTCTAGTGTTTAGAACTCTGTCTGGAAGCCATTTTGTTGTAGCCCAGTAGAGGCATCACTTCCTGTCACAGTAGGCAATGGACAGTTATCCTTCTAGTGTTTAGAACTCTGTGTGGAAGCCATTTTGTTGTAACCCAGTAGATCCATCACTTCCTGTCACAGTAGGCAATGGACAGTTATCCTTCTAGTGTTTAGAACTCTGTCTGGAAGCCATTTTGTTGTAGCCTAGTAGAGGCATCACTTCCTGTCACAGTAGGCAATGGACAGTTCTCCTACTAGTGTTTAGAACTCTGTGCTCTGGAGTCTCCATTCCAGGACATTGTGTTGTCCCAGAACAGGGCTGCCTGGGACATGGAACACACATGTAAAATCCAGGACTGTCCTGGGCAGTACTAGTTTGTGTAGACTAGAGGGGTGAGACAGACAAATGACTGTGGAATATAAAATGGCAGACACCATCCCAGTCCTTATAACTGCCCCACCACACGGGTTCTGGATAGGACTGTAGCAGATCCGTGTGCGACTGTAGGAGGAGAAATCCTATTGTAAGGGCCACACGTGTAAAGGTCAGTGGTGCAAATCATAGGGTTGGCACAAGCAAAAATTATCCTTATTCAAACAGTTATTTTAACCCCTCAAATGCCAGAGATTTATCAATACCTCTTTTGCATTCAAGGGGTTAAAACTTGATTGTAATAAAAAAAAAAAAAAAAAAAATCCGTGAATTTACTGTTATTTCCCGAATCGCTCCACTTTTTCTTTCTCCGTACGACCCTAGATTTAATGTCTCATTATATACCAGGAGAGTTTGTTTTATAACTATCTGAAATCCTGAGGGGACAGCGGTGAATTGCTATTCATTGTGTCAGACGTCCCTCCGGCTCTCAGAGAGTTAAAGAACCAGTAATGTTCCGTTATGACCATATATGGATATTGTAGGGCTTTTCCTGCTGGCTGAAGGGATGGGACATGCTTTAATCCAAATACATTACACGTCAAATATGTTTATCTTTTTTAGTTTAAATGTAATGTAAATTTTTCCTGTGGTCAGTAGGTGGCGCTGTTCCATCACTTCCAATGGCATGTTTTAGTCTTAGAATATAAATGTTCCCTCCGCACATTATTTGTTGCTCATCAGCCGTTATAATAAAAATAATAAAAAATGTCTGATTTGTAGTAATTTGTGAATGAATCATCTCACCGCAATGGGAGCGCCAGCCCGAGATGTAGAAATGACATATGGATAGACTGTGCTTAGACCCGCTTAGTGAATGTGGCCCTAATTCTTACTTCCTCATCCTACTGCTCTGTGTATTAACAGCCACTGGCGAGGAGGAAGAGGAGGTTCTGGAATCAGAGGAGGTGGAGGCTGCGGTGGAGGAAGAGAGGCCGGAATCTACGGACGGTGAGAATACACTTTCCCAGAATCCCCCACTCCAGAGTGCCAGGGGCAATGTGCAGGTCTCTTCCAGCAGAATTGCTCCTCCTGTGCTACTTGCATATGTGTGTGTGACACTGATGAGTGTGACAGGGATGTGTGTGTGTGACACTGATGAGTGTGACAGGGATGTGTGTGTGACACTGATGAGTGTGACAGGGATGTGTGTGTGTGTGTGACACTGATGAGTGTGACAGGGATGTGTGTGTGTGTGACACTGATGAGTGTGACAGGGGTGTGTGTGTGTGTGTGACACTGATGAGTGTGACAGGGATGTGTGTGTGTGACACTGATGAATGTGACAGGGGTGTGTGTGTGTGACACTGATGAGTGTGACAGGGATGTGTGTGTGTGACACTGATGAGTGTGACAGGGATGTGTGTGTGTGTGTGTGTGTGTGTGTGTGTGTGTGTGACATTGATGAGTGTGACAGGGGTGTGTGTGTGTGTGACACTGATGAGTGTGACAGGGATGTGTGTGTGACACTGATGAGTGTGACAGGGGTGTGTGTGTGACACTGATGAGTGTGACAGGGGTGTGTGTGTGTGTGTGTGTGTGTGACATTGATGAGTGTGACAGGGATGTGTGTGTGACACTGATGAGTGTGACAGGGGTGTGTGTGTGACACTGGTGAGTGTGACAGGGATGTGTGTGTGTGTGACACTGGTGAGTGTGACAGGGGTGTGTGTGTGTGTGTGTGACATTGATGAGTGTGACAGGGGTGTGTGTGTGTGACACTGATGAGTGTGACAGGGGTGTGTGTGTGTGTGACATTGATGAGTGTGACAGGGGTGTGTATGTGTGTGTGTGACACTGATGAGTGTGACAGGGATGTGTGTGTGTGTGTGACACTGATGAGTGTGACAGGGATGTGTGTGTGTGTGACACTGATGAGCGTGACAGGGATGTGTGTGTGTGTGACACTGATGAGCGTGACAGGGATGTGTGTGTGTGACACTGATGAGTGTGACAGGGATGTGTGTGTGTGACACTGATGAGTGTGACAGGGATGTGTGTGTGTGTGACACTGATGAGTGTGACAGGGATGTGTGTGTGACACTGATGAGTGTTACAGGGATGTGTGTGTGTGTGACACTGATGAGTTTGACAGGGGTGTGTGTGTGTGTGACATTGATGAGTGTGACAGGGGTGTGTGTGTGTGTGACATTGATGAGTGTGACAGGGGTGTGTGTGTGTGTGTGTGTGACACTGATGAGTGTGACAGGGATGTGTGTGTGTGACACTGATGAGTGTGACAGGGGTGTGTGTGTGACTTTGATGAGTGTGACAGAGGTGTGTGTGTGTGTGTGTGTGTGACATTGATAAGTGTGACAGGGTTGTGTGTGTGTGTGTGTGTGACACTGATGAGTGTGACAGGAATGTGTGTGTGTGTGTGTGTGTGTGTGACACTGATGAGTGTGACAGGGATGTGTGTGTGTGACACTGATAAGTGTGACAGGGATGTGTGTGTGTGTGTGTGTGTGTGTGTGACACTGATGAGTGTGACAGGGTTGTGTGTGTGTGTGTGTGTGTGTGTGTGACATTGATGAGTGTGACAGGGTTGTGTGTGTGTGTGTGTGTGACATTGATGAGTGTGACAGGGTTGTGTGTGCGTGTGACATTGATGAGTGTGATGGGGGGTGTCTGTGTGTGACACTGATGAGTGTGACAGGGTTGTGTGTGTGTGTGTGTGTGTGTGACATTGATGAGTGTGACAGGGTTGTGTGTGTGTGTGTGTGTGACATTGATGAGTGTGACAGGGTTGTGTGTGTGTGTGACATTGATCAGTGTGACGGGGGTGTGTCTGTGTGTGACATTGATCAGTGTGACAGGGTTCACGCCGTTTCTCTAGTGTGTAGAAGTTTAACTTTTCTAGCCTCTCTTCATAACTAAAACATTCCATTCCCCTTACTAGTTTTGTAGCCCTCCTCTGCACTCTCTCTAGTTCCATAATGTCCTTCTTCAGAAAGGGCGCCCAGAATTGAACAGCATATTCTAGGTGGGGTCTTACCATGGACCTGTAAAGAGGCATAATTATATCTTCCTCCCTTGAGTCAATACCCCTTTTGATACATGCCAATATCTTATTGGCCTTTGCAGCTGCCAGCTGGCACTGCATGCTACTGCTAAGTCTATTATCTACTATTACTCCCAAATCCTTTTCATTAGTAGATTTCCCCAAAGAAACACCATTTAAACTATATGTTGCATTTTTATTATTATACCCGAAATGCATAACTTTACACTTGTCTGCATTGAATCTCATTTGCCATTTTCCTGCCCAGTTACTCAATTTGTCCAAATCCTCTTGTAATGAAGACACATCCAGTTCAGACTTTATTACCTTACTTAATTTTGTGTCATCTACACAATCGACACACTGATGAGTGTGACAGGGATGTGTGTGTGACACTGATGAGTGTGACAGTGGTGTGTGTGTGTGACACTGATGAGTGTGACAGGGATGTGTGTGTGACACTGATGAGTGTGACAGTGGTGTGTGTGTGTGTGACACTGATGAGTGTGACAGGGATGTGTGTGTGACATTGATGAGTGTGACAGTGGTGTGTGTGTGTGTGTGTGTGTGTGTGTGACATTGATGAGTGTGACAGGGATGTGTGTGTGTGTGTATGTGTGACATTGATGAGTGTGACAGGGGTGTGTGTGTGTGTGTGTGTGTGTGTGTGTGTGTGAGACATTGATGAGTGTGACAGGGGTGTGTGTGTGTGAGACATTGATGAGTGTGACAGGGATGTGTGTGTGTGTGACACTGATGAGTGTGACAGGGATGTGTGTGTGTGACACTGATGAGTGTGACAGGGATGTGTGTGTGAGACATTGATGAGTGTGACAGGGATGTGTGTGTGTGTGACACTGATGAGTGTGACAGGGATGTGTGTGTGACACTGATGAGTGTGACAGGGGTGTGTGTGTTTGTGTGTGTAAAATATATGTAGTAATCATTACTTTTTCTCTCTTTTTCAGGTCATTGAGAGTCACGTGGTGTCCAGTGTGTGACTGCTACAGACTGTGACACCACATCCAGGAGCAGTGTCACCAGCGCTCCCACATCTTCACCCCCCCCACACACACTCCTATCAGCACAACTGTATGATCTGACACATCACCCCCCCCCCCCCCGGACTGTTCCTACATAATAAACAGACCAGTTATCACCAACCGACCTCATTACTGTCTGGGGATCACTCTGCACACAGCCAAAAGGGTTAAATGTGTGTCACACACTGTGTGTATGTGCATGTGTCTGTGTGTTTCTATATGTGTGTGTGTGTATATTTATAAGTGTGTCCTTCCCTGTGTGTATGTATGTTTGTATATGTGTCTGTGATAGACAGACTGATAGACTGATAGATAGATATGATATAGATAGATAGATATGTGATAGATAGATATGATATAGATAGATAAATAGATAGATATGATATAGATAGATAGATAGATAGATAGATAGATAGATAGATAGATAGATATGAGATAGATAGATAGACAGATATGAGACAGATAGATAGACAGATATGAGATAGATAGATAGATAGATATGAGATAGATAGATAGATAGATAGATAGATAGATAGATAGATAGATAGATAGATAGATATGAGATAGATAGATAGATAGATAGATAGATATGAGATAGATAGATAGATAGATAGATAGATAGATAGATAGATAGATATGAGATAGATAGATAGACAGATATGAGATAGATAGATAGATAGATAGATAGATAGATAGATAGATATGAGATAGATAGATAGATAGATAGATAGATAGATAGATAGATATGAGATAGATAGATAGATAGATAGATAGATAGATAGATAGATAGATAGATATGAGATAGATAGATAGAGATAGATAGATAGATAGATAGATAGATAGATAGATAGATAGAGATAGATAGATAGATAGATAGATAGATAGATAGATAGATAGATAGATAGATATGAGATAGATAGATAGATAGATAGATAGATATGAGATAGATAGATAGATAGATAGATAGATAGATAGATAGATATGAGACAGATAGATTTGAGATACATAGATAGATTTGAGATAGATAGATAGATAGATAGATAGATAGATAGATAGATAGATAGATTTGAGATAGATTTGAGATAGATAGATAGATAGATAGATAGATAGATAGATATGAGATAGATAGATAGACAGACATATAGATAGATAGATAGATAGATAGATAGATAGATATGAGATAGATAGATAGACAGACATATAGATAGATAGATAGATAGATAGATAGATAGATAGATAGATAGATATGAGACAGATAGATTTGAGATAGATAGATAGATAGATAGATAGATAGATATGAGATAGATAGATAGATAGATAGATAGATAGATAGATAGATAGATTTGAGATAGATAGATATGAGATAGATAGATAGATAGATAGATAGATAGATAGATAGATAGATTTGAGATAGATAGATTTGAGATAGATAGATAGATAGATAGATAGATAGATAGATAGATATGAGATAGATAGATAGATAGATAGATAGATAGATAGATTTGAGATAGATAGATAGATAGATAGATAGATAGATAGATAGATAGATATGAGACAGATAGATTTGAGATAGATAAATAGATTTGAGATAGATAGATAGATAGATAGATAGATAGATAGATAGATATGAGATAGATAGATAGATAGATAGATAGATAGATAGATAGATAGATTTGAGATAGATAGATAGATAGATAGATAGATAGATAGATAGATAGATATGAGACAGATAGATTTGAGATAGATAAATAGATTTGAGATAGATAGATAGATAGATAGATAGATAGATAGATAGATAGATAGATAGGTTTGAGATAGATAGATGTATATCTGTTTGTATACTTGTGTAAGTGTGTATGTATGCAGATTTGTGTGTCTGAATGGAGATGTGTGTGTGTGTGTTCTAGTGAGAAAGATCCATTTGGTTTGTGTGTGTGTGTGTGTGTGTGTATGTGGATATGTATGCATGTTTAAGACAGGCTCAGTTGTGGTGCTTGTGCATATGTACATGTGTGTGTGTACGTGTAAAATAGTAACATAGTTGATGAGACTGGAAAAAAGGCTTGCGTCCATAAAGTCCAGCCCAAGCCAAATCACCCCTGTTGATTCAGAGGAAGGCAAAAAAAGACAAAAAAATTGAAGCCATTTCCGATTTAGCCCCAAGTGGGTAAAAAATTCCTTCCTGACTCCAAATGGCAGTCAGATATTTCCCTGATAGACATCCTATCTGCAGTGAAGCCGACTGTCATAATTCTCAATATTGTTCTGTGCTAGATAGGCATCCATTGCTTTTTTGAAAGCAGTTGCATTATATGCAAGTACAACTTCCTGAGGTAAAGAATTCCATTGTTTTACCACTCTTACGTTAAAAAAATCTCTGCCTTTGTTTTAGTCGAAAGCGCCTTCCCTCTAGTCTTAATGGATGACCTCTCATTCTTAACTAAGCTGTTTGCGTAAATAATTCATTGGATAGTTCTTTGTACTGACCTTGAATATAAATGTAAATGGTAATCATATCACCCCTTAGATGTCTCTTCTCTAATATAAGTGTAAATGGTAATCATATCACCCCTTACACCTCTCTTCTCTAATATAAGTGTATATGGTAATCATATCACCCCTTACACCTCTCTTCTCTAATATAAGTGTAAATGGTATCATATCACCCCTTACACCTCTCTTCTCTTCTGTAAGTGTAAATGGTATCATATCACCCCTTACATGTCTCTTCTCTAATATAAGTGTAAATGGTAATCATATCCCTCTTACACGTCTCTTCTCTAATATAAGTGTAAATGGTAATCATATCACCCCTTACATGTCTCTTCTCTAATACAAGTGTAAATGGTAATCATATCCCCCTTACACGTCTCTTCTCTAATATAAGTGTAAATGGTAATCATATCACCCCTTACACGTCTATTCTCTAATATAAGTGTAAATGGTAATCATATCACCCCTTACACGTCTCTTCTCTAATATAAGTGTAAATGGTAATCATATCTCCCCTTACACATCTCTTCTCTAATATAAGTGTAAATGGTAATCATATCACCCCTTACACGTCTCTTCTCTAATATAAGCGTAAATGGTAATCATATCACCCCATACACGTCTCTTCTCTAATATAAGCGTAAATGGTAATCATATCACCCCTTACACGTCTCTTCTCTAATATATGTGTAAATGGTAATCATATCTCCCCTTACACCTCTCTTATCTAATATAAGTGTAAATGGTAATCATATCACCCCTTACACCTCTCTTCTCTAATATAAGCGCAAATGGTAATCATATCACCCCTTACACTTCTCTTCTCTAATATAAGTGTAAATGGTAATCATATCTCCCCTTACACCTCTCTTCTCTAATATATGTGTAAATGGTAATCATATCACCCCTTACACGTCTCTTCTCTAATATAAGTGTAAATGGTAATCATATCACCCCTTACACGTCTATTCTCTAATATAAGTGTAAATGGTAATCATATCCCCCTTACACCTCTCTTCTCTAATATATGTGTAAATGGTAATCATATCACCCCTTACACGTCTATTCTATAATATAAGTGTAAATAGTAATCATATCCCCCTTACACGTCTCTTCTCTAATATAAGCGTAAATGGTAATCATATCACCCCATACACGTCTCTTCTCTAATATAAGCGTAAATGGTAATCATATCACCCCTTACACGTCTCTTCTCTAATATAAGCGTAAATGGTAATCATATCACCCCTTACACGTCTCTTCTCTAATATAAGCGTAAATGGTAATCATATCACCCCTTACACGTCTCTTCTCTAATATAAGCGTAAATGGTAATCATATCACCCCTTACACGTCTCTTCTCTAATATAAGTGTAAATAGTAATCATATCACCCCTTAGACGTCTCTTCTCTAATATAAGTGTAAATAGTAATCATATCCCCCTTACACGTCTCTTCTCTAATATAAGCGTAAATGGTAATCATATCACCCCATACACGTCTCTTCTCTAATATAAGCGTAAATGGTAATCATATCACCCCTTACACGTCTCTTCTCTAATATAAGTGTAAATGGTAATCATATCACCCCTTACACTTCTCTTCTCTAATATAAGTGTAAATGGTAATCATATCACCCCTTACACTTCTCTTCTCTAATATAAGTGTAAATGGTATCATATCACCCCTTACACTTCTCTTCTCTAATATAAGTGTAAATGGTATCATATCTCCCCTTACACCTCTCTTCTCTAATATATGTGTAAATGGTAATCATATCACTCCTTACACCTCTCTTCTCTAATATATGTGTAAATGGTAATCATATCCCCCCTTACACTTCTCTTCTCTAATATAAGTGTAAATGGTAATCATATCACCCCTTACACTTCTCTTCTCTAATATAAGTGTAAATGGTAATCATATCTCCCCTTACACTTCTCTTCTCTAATATAAGTGTAAATGGTAATCATATCACCCCTTACACGTCTCTTCTCTAATATAAGTGTAAATGGTAATCATATCACCCCTTACATGTCTCTTCTCTAATATAAGTGTAAATGGTAATCATATCACCCCTTACACTTCTCTTCTCTAATATATGTGTAAATGGTAATCATATCACTCCTTACACCTCTCTTCTCTAATATATGTGTAAATGGTAATCATATCCCCCCTTTCACGTCTCTTCTCTAATATAAGTGTAAATGGTAATCATATCACCCCTTACACCTCTCTTCTCTAATATAAGTGTAAATGGTAATCATATCACCCTTTACATGTCTCTTCTCTAATATAAGTGTAAATGGTATCATATCACCCCTTACACGTCTCTTCTCTAATATAAGTGTAAATGGTAATCATATCTCCCCTTATACCTCTCTTCTCTAATGTAAACAAACCCAGTTTGGCTAGTCTCTCTTTATAACTCAGATCCTCCAATCCCTTTATCAGTTTTGTTGCACGTCTCTGCACTTTTTCCAGTTCAATGTCCTTTTTTAAGAACTGGTGCCCAAAACTGTACTCCATATTCTAGATGAGGCCTAACCAAGGATTTATACAGAGGTAGGATAATATTCCCATCCCTTGCTTCTACACCTCTTTTTATGCAGGCTAGTACTCTATTTGCTCTTGCAGCAGCTGAGTGACTCTGCACACTGCTGTGAAGACTATTGTCTATCAGTTCTCCTAAATCTTTCTCTAATGAGGATTTCCCAAGTTGTTTCCCATTTAGTGTATATGTAGCAAGTTTGTTTCTACAGCCCAAATGCATAACCTTACATTTATCTACATTAAATGTCATCTGCCACTTTTCTGCCCATTCACTTAGTTTATCTAAATCCTTCTGTAGGGAAAAAACATCCAGCTCTGTATGTATTTCCTTACATAGCTTAGTGTTCTATATGGACTCCTGTGTGTACAATCTATACATTAATATACATTATATCCAGCTCTGTATGTATTTCCTTACATAGCTTAGTGTCATCAGCAAAGATTGACAACACTACTTTCAGTTCCCACTTCTAGATCATTAATGAACAAATTAAAGAGCATTGGTCCCAGGACTGAACCCTGCGGCACCCCACTTATAACCTTAGACCAATTTGAAAAGGTTCCATTTACACCAACTCTCTGCCATCTATCATTTAACCAGTTTTCAATCCATGTACAGATATCACCACCCAAACTGAAGCCTTTTAATTTAAGCAGTAACCTGTTGTGAGGCACTGTATCAAAGGGTTTTGCAAAAGACAAGTATATTACATCAACAGCAATTCCCTTGTCCAAATTACTACTTACCCTTTCATAAAATGAAGGTAATTAAATTTGACGTGGTCATTTTTACTGACTCCTACCAATAATATTTGTCATCACATAGTTCTGAATACTGTCAGTTAGTAACCCTTCTAGTATCTTACCCACTATGGAAGTCACATAGTTCTGGATACTGTCAGTTAGTAATCCTTCTAGTATCCTACCCACTATGGAAGTCACATAGTTCTGAATAGTGTCAGTTAGTAACCTTTCTAGTATCTTACCCACTATGGAAGTCATATAGTCCTGAATACTGTCAGTTAGTAACCCTCCTAGTATCTTACCCACTATGGAAGTCACATAGCACTGAATAGTGTCAGTTAGTAACCCTTCTAGTATCTTACCCACTATGGAAGTCATAGTACTGAATAGTGTAAGTAACCCTTCTAGTATCTTACCCACTATGGAAGTCACATAGTACTGAATAGTGTCAGTTAGTAACCCTTCTAGTATCTTACCAGCTATGGAAATCACATAGTACTGAATAGTGTCAGTTAGTAACCCTTCTAGTATCTTACCCACTATGGAAGTCACATAGTTCTGAATACTGTCAGTTAGTAACCCTTCTAGTATTTTACCCACTATGGAAGTCACATAGTTCTGAATAGTGTCAGTTAGTAACCCTTCTAGTATCTTACCCACTATGGAAGTCACATAGTTCTGAATAGTGTCAGTTATTAACCCTTCTAGTATCTTACCCACTGTGGAAGTCACATACATCTGAATAGTGTCAGTTAGTAACCCTTCTAGTATCTTACCCACTGTGGAAGTCACATAGACCTGAATAGTGTCAGTTAGTAACCCTTCTAGTATCTTACCCACTGTGGAAGTCACATAGTTCTGAATAGTGTCAGTCAGTAACCCTTTTAGTATCTTACCCACTGTGGAAGTCACATAGTTCTGAATAGTGTCAGTCAGTAACCCTTCTAGTATCTTACCCACTATGGAAGTCACATAGTTCTGAATAGTGTCAGTTAGTAACCCTTCTAGTATCTTTACCCACTATGGAAGTCACATAGATCTGAATAGTGTCAGTCAGTAACCCCGCTAGTATCTACCCACTATGGAAGTCACATAGTCCTGAATAGTGTCAGTCAGTAACCCTTCTAGTATCTTACCCACTATGGAAGTCACATAGTTCTGAATACTGTCAGTTAGTAACCCTTCTAGTATCTGACCCACTATGGAAGTCACATAGTTCTGAATACTGTCAGTTAGTAACCCTTCTATTATCTTACCCACTATGGAAGTCACATAGATCTGAATAGTGTCAGTTAGTAACCCTTCTAGTATCTTACACCACTGTGGAAGTCACATAGATCTGATAGTGTCAGTTAGTAACCCTTCTAGTATCTTACCCACTGTGGAAGTCACATAGTTCTGAATAGTGTCAGTCAGTAACCCTTTTAGTATCTTACCACTGTGGAAGTCACATAGTTCTGAATAGTGTCAGTCAGTAACCCCTCTAGTATCTTACCCACTATGGATGTCAACATAGTTCTGAATAGTGTCAGTTAGTAACCCTTCTAGTATCTTACCCACTATGGAAGTCACATAGTTCTGAATAGTGTCAGTTAGTAACCCTTCTATTATCTTACCCACTATGGAAGTCACATAGATCTGAATAGTGTCAGTCAGTAACCCCTCTAGTATCTTACCCACTATGGAAGTCACATAGATCTGAATAGTGTCAGTCAGTAACCCTTCTAGTATCTTACCCACTATGGATGTCACATAGTTCTGAATAGTCTCAGTTAGTAACCCTTCTAGTATCTTACCCACTATGGAAGTCACCTAGATCTGAATACTGTCAGTTAATAACCCTTCTAGTATCTTACCCACTATGGAAGTCACATAGTTCTGAATAGTGTCAGTCAGTAAACCCGCTAGTATCTTACCCACTATGGAAGTCACATAGATCTGAATAGTGTCAGTCAGTAACCCCTCTAGTATCTTACCCATTATGGAAGTCACATAGTACTGAATAGTGTCAGTCAGTAACCCTTCTAGTATCTTACCCATTATGGAAGTCACATAGTACTGAATAGTGTCAGTTAGTAACCCTTCTAGTATCTTACCCACTATGGAAGTCACATAGTTCTGAATACTGTCAGTTAGTAACCCTTCTAGTATCTTACCCACTATGGAAGTCACATAGTTCTGAATAGTGTCAGTTAGTAACCCTTCTATTATCTTACCCACTATGGAAGTCACATAGATCTGAATAGTGTCAGTCAGTAACCCCGCTAGTATCTTACCCATTATGGAAGTCACATAGTACTGAATAGTGTCAGTTAGTAACCCTTCCAGTATCTTACCCACTATGGAAGTCACATAGTTCTGAATACTGTCAGTTAGTAACCCTTCTAGTATCTGACCCACTATGGAAGTCACATAGTTCTGAATAGTGTCAGTTAGTAACCCTTCTATTATCTTACCCACTATGGAAGTCACATAGATCTGAATAGTGTCAGTCAGTAACCCCGCTAGTATCTTACCCAGTATGGAAGTCACATAGTTCTGAATAGTGTCAGTCAGTAACCCTTCTAGTATCTTACCCACTATGGAAGTCACATAGTACTGAATAGTGTCAGTTAGTAACCCTTCTAGTATCTTACCCACTATGGAAGTCACATAGTTCTGAATAGTGTCAGTTAGTAACCCTTCTAGTATCTTACCCACTATGGAAGTCACATAGTCCTGAATAGTGTCAGTCAGTAACCCTTCTAGTGTCTTACCCACTATGGAAGTCACATAGTTCTGAATACTGTCAGTTAGTAACCCCTCTAGTATCTTACCCACTATGGAAGTCACATAGTTCTGAATACTGTCAGTCAGTAACCCTTCTAGTATCTTAACCACTATGGAAGTCACATAGTTCTGAATACTGTCAGTTAATAACCCTTCTAGTATCTTACCCACTATGGAAGTCACATAGTTCTGAATACTGTCAGTTAGTAACCCTTCTAGTATCTGACCCACTATGGAAGTCACATAGTCCTGAATAGTGTCAGTTAGTAACCCTTCTAGTATCTTACCCACTATGGAAGTCAAGCTCACAGGTCTGTAATTTCCTGGTTTGGATCTGTCCTCTTTTTTTTTTTTTTTAAATATATTTTATTATCAGATCGCTCCATACATATCACAAATACAGAAAAGTACACATAAAACATTGAGATGTAGCAAAAACATTTAGGCTTTTGTAACAGTGAAAGGAATACATTCATATCAATAGAAAGTACAGAGTCAATCTGAGGTTTTATTGTTATTTCAACGTCTAATAACTACAACTCCTAAAATCTAACCACTACACCCCCCAACCTCAAGTCCTCTCTCCTCCGAACCCGCAGCACCCCCCCAACAGCCAGCATTTTCACAAGATCCCGATATGTACCGGGTGCATACAGAACATCACACATCAATCACACAGCACAGCAAACCACGCATCCAGTAGGCGAGACCTCATCAAATGAGCGGATTCCAACAGCCTCAAGGGGCTTAAGTGCCAGATCATGGTAACATAACAACCAATCTTCGCCCAAAACATGCAAGACGAAACTAGCTTAAGAACATTATTTCGGAATTGTAACCCATAGCCCTGAACAGAAATATGTTAACATGTACATAGATAAACAGGCACAGGCTGGTAATAACAGCCCGGCACACCCCGGGCGGATCGGAGGCATCCTAATCTAAATGAGCAGAACTTAGCAATGCCAGAGGGTCTAATTGCCAAATCACGTCCATAAGGCATCCAATTACCGCCCAAGGTGTGCAGGAAAATACCAAAACAGGAAGATAATCCTGAGCAGGGTTTGCAATATCAACAGAATGGGAGGAGGAGAGAAAAAAAAAAATTATCTCTTCCCGCCCCCCAACGGACCCAAATACTTATGTATATAGCAGAGTTTGAGACATTTGAATAACATTACATCATTACAACAAGTTGTTCCCCCCCCAACCTCTTAGCTCCAGCGAAGGCTCCAGAACAGTTTATCACTGAACGTGAGCAGAGGATTATGGTGTTGGCAATGTTCTGCATCCACCACAGATTAAGGCCATGTCATCATGTCCCACTGAGTTCAACCCCCATCCTGGTAGGTCAACAGGGGAGGGATCAGTCCGAAGAGTGGATGCTTCGACCATGGGCCGCCCCAGGGACCCCGTGGAATAGAGATAATGAACTGATGAGGACTCAGGAAGTGGATACTGTAGTATCGGTGTTTTAAGATGATGAAGTGAGGAAGTGAATTTAATGAGCGTCCACCCATTCTCTAGCCTCCGAATCTGATGTGAAAAAGACGGTATTGCCATCATGGATAATTCGCAATCTAACAGGGAACAGCATAGAGTAGGAGATGTTTTTCTCTCGAAGTTTGTGCTTCACCTCCAGAAACTTACACCTTTGGCGTTGGACATCAGATCTATCCTCATTTTTAGTATTGTTACTGCATTTGCTTTCCTCCAATCACAGGGCACTATGCCTGAGGGCGTGAACTAATTACCACATGGCAGGGGGTCAACATAGTGAATGGCTGGAGTTGCTATAATCCACATCTTAGGGACAGTGGCCAAGGTTGGAGCCTTTGATTGACTATTTTGAATGCCCTGCCCCAACTTTGATCAATCACTGGTCTGCCTACCATTTCCCAGGTTAAGCTAAGGAAGATATCTGCATACCTGGTAGTTGGTGATTGCACAAACCTTCAAATTGGACAAGTACAATTAAACACATACAATATTTGAAAATACATAAAACCAAACTTAATACACAAACCAATGTTCATAACTATAAGTCTTTGTTCCTGGCAATAGCTGGCCAGTTCGTATGCCAGAGCCCACAGCTACATCCAAGCAGGGCAACAAGGTCCATAGTTTTGAAGTAAATAGTTTGTGGTCCAGACAAGGGCTCAGTAACGGGTAGGATCCGTTACATAAACCTCCCAAGTGTCGCTCTTTAGGAGATATTAGCGGTCTGTACCTCCCAAGTGTCCCTCTTTAGGAGATATTAGGGGTCTGTACCTCCCAAGTGTCCCTTTTTAGGAGATATTAGGGGTCCGTACCTCCCAAGTGTCCCTCTTTAGGAGATATTAGGGGTCCATACCTCCCAAGTGTCCCTCTTTAGGAGATATTAGGGGTCTGTACCTCCCAAGTGTCCCTCTTTAGGAGATATTAGGGGTCCATACCTCCCAAGTGTCCCTCTTTAGGAGATATTAGGAGTCTGTACCTCCCAAGTGTCCCTCTTTAGGAGATATTAGGGGTATGTACCTCCCAAGTGTCCCTCTTTAGGAGATATTAGGGGTCCGTACCTCCCAAGTGTCCCTCTTTAGGAGATATTAGGGGTTCATACCTCCCAAGTGTCTCTCTTTAGGAGATATTAGGGGTCCATTCCTCCCATGTATCCCTCTTTAGGAGATATTAGGGGTCCATTTCTCCCAAGTGTCCCTCTTTAGGAGATATTAGGGGTCTGTACCTCCCAAGTGTCCCTCTTTAGGAGATATTAGGGGTCTGTACCTCCCAAGTGTCCCTCTTTAGGAGATATTAGGGGTCCATACCCCACAAGTGTCCCTCTTTAGGAGATATTAGGGGTCTGTACCCCACAAGTGTCCCTCTTTAGGAGATATTAGGGGTCCATACCTCACAAGTGTCCCTCTTTAGGAGATATTAGGGCTCTGTACCTCCCAAGTGTCCCTCTTTAGGAGATATTAGGGGTCAATACCTCCCAAGTGTCCCACTTTAGGAGATATTAGGGGTCTGTACCTCCCAAGTGTCCCTTTTTAGGAGATATTAGGGGTCCGTACCTCCCAAGTGTCCCTCTTTAGGAGATATTAGGGGTCCATACCTCCCAAGTGTCCCTCTTTAGGAGATATTAGGGGTCTGTACCTCCCAAGTGTCCCTCTTTAGGAGATATTAGGGGTCCATACCTCCCAAGTGTCCCTCTTTAGGAGATATTAGGAGTCTGTACCTCCCAAGTGTCCCTCTTTAGGAGATATTAGGGGTATGTACCTCCCAAGTGTCCCTCTTTAGGAGATATTAGGGGTCCGTACCTCCCAAGTGTCCCTCTTTAGGAGATATTAGGGGTTCATACCTCCCAAGTGTCTCTCTTTAGGAGATATTAGGGGTCCATTCCTCCCATGTATCCCTCTTTAGGAGATATTAGGGGTCCATTTCTCCCAAGTGTCCCTCTTTAGGAGATATTAGGGGTCTGTACCTCCCAAGTGTCCCTCTTTAGGAGATATTAGGGGTCTGTACCTCCCAAGTGTCCCTCTTTAGGAGATATTAGGGGTCCATACCCCACAAGTGTCCCTCTTTAGGAGATATTAGGGGTCTGTACCCCACAAGTGTCCCTCTTTAGGAGATATTAGGGGTCCATACCTCACAAGTGTCCCTCTTTAGGAGATATTAGGGCTCTGTACCTCCCAAGTGTCCCTCTTTAGGAGATATTAGGGGTCCATACCTCCCAAGTGTCCCACTTTAGGAGATATTAGGGGTCCGTACCTCCCAAGTGTCCCTCTTTAGGAGATATTAGGGCTCTGTACCTCCTAAGTGTCCCTCTTTAGGAGATATTAGGGGTTCATACCTCCCAAGTGTCCCTCTTTAGGAGATATTAGGGGTTCATACCTCCCAAGTGTCCCTCTTTATACGAGATATTAGGGGTCTGTACCTCCCAAGTGTCCCTCTTTAGGAGATATTAGGTCTCTGTACCTCCCAAGTGTCCCTCTTTAGGAGATATTAGGGGTCCGTACCTCCAAAGTTTTCCTCTTTACGTGTGTGTATAAATGTCAGTTTATGTGTGTATATAAGCGTCAGTATGTGTGTATATAAAAGTCAGTATATGTGTGTATAAACGTTAGTATGTGTGTATGTGTGTATAAACGTCAGTATGTGTGTGTGTATATAAATGTCATATGTTTGTATAAACGTCAGTATATGTGTGTATATAAATGTCAGTATATGTGTATATAAACGTCAGTATGTGTGTGTGTGTGTGTGTGTGTATAAATGTCAGTATTTGTGTGTATATAAACGTCAGTATGTGTGTGTGTGTATGAGCGTCAGTATATGTGTATATAAACGTCAGTATGTGTATAAATGTCAGTATATCTGTGTATAAATGTCAGTATGTGTGTATAAATGTCAGTATTTGTGTGTATATAAACGTCAGTATGTGTGTGTGTGTATGAGCGTCAGTATATGTGTATATAAACGTCAGTATGTGTGTGTGTGTATGAGCGTCAGTATATGTGTATATAAACGTCAGTATGTGTGTGTGTGTGTGTGTGTGTATAAATGTCAGTATTTGTGTGTATATAAACGTCAGTATGTGTGTGTGTGTATGAGCGTCAGTATATGTGTGTATAAACATCAGTATGTGTATAAATGTCAGTATATCTGTGTATAAATGTCAGTATGTGTGTATAAACGTCAGTATGTGTGTGTGTGTGTGTGTATAAATGTCAGTATATGTGTGTATATAAACGTCAGTGTGTGTGTATGAGCGTCAGTATGTGTATAAATGTCAGTATGTGTGTGTGTGTGTGTGTATAAATGTCAGTATATGTGTGTATATAAACGTCAGTGTGTGTGTGTGTGTGTATGAGCGTCAGTATGTGTGTGTATATAAATTAGTCGTAATAAATAAAATACTTTCTTCTTGATCTAAATCATTTGTTCAGTGACACAAAGAGGTGTCAGTAAGTCATGAAATAAAGTAAAAATTCCAGGTAATGCCCCGCCCAACATCCACACCCCCAAGAACACCCCTTAAAGTGTCCCTCTTTGGCCATTTGATATACCACCACCTTGATGTAATAGCACAGGCCACAGGCACGAAAATGAGAGTGAATTGCTTTGCAATGCGTTGGGTCCCCCTCTGCCACTCCAAGGGTTAATTTGATGAATACTTTCCCAAATGCAAGGTAAGAGCCGGCATAAATGGGACTGGCTGTCTCCTGGTCCTGTTAGCTGTGTCCTGTCTGTGTCACCCTGTAGAGGACAGGCCGGCCCGCGGGGCATATCATTCGCACATTCCTGTATAATGTCATGTTCTCTAATTAAATAAATATTCCGCTCCGGAGCCCAACGAGATTAATCCCACATCAGAGAGGCTTTTCCTCCAGGAGGATGCTGTCCAGTTTGTGTCAGTGGGTCCCGGAGTCATCAATCTGTGTCACATTGTATCATCCTCTCTGTAGATCTCTGTGATAACCCACCGGAGCGCAGCCAGGGGAACGCGTGCGTCACAGACTAATCGATTTATCCCCAAAACACAAAGACTTCCCTCCCAGTGGCCCCGCTCCTGTCAGTTTCTAGGAATGAGAAAGGGGAACAGTTTTGGGACAAACTGACCTCCCCTAGATAATAAATACATTGCTACACTGAGTTAAATGGGCTTTTAACCTCTTAAACGCTGGATGGGTCTCTAAAGCATTGCACACACATCTCAATAGCATTTCAAAGTGTTTAAGCCACATTTTAAAGAAAAACTTTCAGTTACTAATAAGTCTCACCCGAATTATTAAACACTAGTGTAAAAGGTCGTGTACACAGGGCCAAGGTCTGGGTAATTTTAACCCACTGATTGCCAGAGGAATACACAACGCATTGGCACTCAAAGGGTTAAGCGGCTGATTCATGCGCAGTAGAGATTGCTCGAACGCGCTCAGTCTCTACTGCGCATGACAGCTTCTGACAAACATCCTAGCGAATTATTATATAAGGATATAGCGGCTAGCATCCTAATACATGTATTACCTCAGTAAAGTGGCGCATTCTAAAGAGACCGTAAGCCAGGCTTCAGTGCAGACATCTTGTGTGCACACTTGCGCTGTCAGTCCCGGTCTCCAGTATCAAGTATTGCAGCGTACCACATGATAACCGGGAGGACTGACGGCGCAGGCGCGCAGACTACACTAACCTGCCCGTCAGTCTCCTAAGAGGAAAGATTTCTTTAGAATGCGTCACTTTACAGAGGTGTAATACATGTATTAGGATGCTAATCGCCATATTCCTATATAATAATTTGCTAAATATTGTGTAACAACGCAGTCATACACAGTAGAGACTGACGTGACGAGGCTGATATAGAGCGGGGTGCGTCCAGCTCTGTATCAGCCGTGGAGCAGACAGTCTCTACTGGGTATGACTGCACCTCGACCGGCCGGCACTGTGGCCCGTGTACACGACCTTTTACTCTAGTGTTTAATAATTCAAGGGCGACTTATTAATAACTGAAAGTTCCACTTTAAGACAACTGGATTATTGGGGGGTCCCTGTGGTACAGTATAGGGTACAAATACAAGTCCTAAATCGCCCAATGATTTAAATAGGTCTTTAACCCCTTAAATGCTAGAATAATTCTCACTGATATATATTCTTCATCATATACAAGGTAATAAATGGGATGATCACTGATTTGTCATGTAGAAACACCTCTCATTGCGCTGAAAAGACAAATATACGTCACAGGCACAGGTTTGTTAGGTTGTAAACAGCAGCGTCACAGCGCCCGAAGGGTTACGGACACTGGTCCTTCATCAGTGAGGTGCAGCTAGTTCCCTCTAGGACACTGGTCCTTCATCAGGGAGGTGCAGCTGGTTCCCTCTAGGACACTGGTCCTTCATCAGTGAGGTGCAGCTGGTTCCCTCTAGGACACTGGTCCTTCATCAGTGAGGTGCAGCTGATTCCATCTAGGACACTGGTCCTTCATCAGTGAGGTGCAGCTGATTCCTTCTAGGACACTGGTCCTTCATCAGTGAGGTGCAGCTGATTCCCTCTAGGACACTGGTCCTTCATCAGTGAGGTGCAGCTGATTCCCTCTAGGACACTGGTCCTTCATCAGTGAGGTGCAGCTGGTTCCCTCTAGGACACTGGTCCTTCATCAGTGAGGTGCAGCTGGTTCCCTCTAGGACACCGGTCCTTCATCAGTGAGGTACAGATGGTTCCCTCTAGGACACCGGTGCTTCATCAGTGAGGTGCAGCTGATTCCCTCTAGGACACCGGTCCTTCATCAGTGAGGTGCAGCTGATTCCCTCTAGGACACCGGTCCTTCATCAGTGAGGTGCAGCTGGTTCCCTCTAGGACACTGGTCCTTCTTCAGTGAGGTGCAGCTGGTTCCCTCTAGGACACTGGTCCTTCATCAGTGAGGTGCAGCTGGTTCCATCTAGAACATTGGTCCTTCACCAGTGAGGTGCAGCTGGTGCCCTCTAGGACACTGGTGCTTCATCAGGGAGGTGCAGCTGGTTCCCTCTAGGACACTGGTGCTTCATCAGGGAGGTGCAGCTGATTCCCTCTAGGACACTGGTCCTTCATCAGTGAGGTGCAGCTGGTTCCCTCTAGGACACTGGTCCTTCATCAGGGAGGTGCAGCTAGTTCCCTCTAGGACACTGGTCCTTCATCAGTGAGGTGCAGCTGGTTCCCTCTAGGACACTGGTCCTTCATCAGTGAGGTGCAGCTGGTTCCCTCTAGGACACTGGTCCTTCATCAGTGAGGTGCAGCTGATTCCCTCTAGGACACTGGTCCTTCATCAGTGAGGTGCAGCTGATTCCCTCTAGGACACTGGTCCTTCATCAGGGAGGTGCAGCTAGTTCCCTCTAGGACACTGGTCCTTCATCAGGGAGGTGCAGCTGATTCCATCTAGGACACTGGTCCTTCATCAGTGAGGTGCAGCTGGTTCCCTCTAGGACACTGGTCCTTCATCAGTGAGGTGCAGCTGGTTCCCTCTAGGACACTGGTCCTTCTTCAGTGAGGTGCAGCTGGTTCCCTCTAGGACACTGGTCCTTCATCAGGGAGGTGCAGCTGGTTCCCTCTAGGACACTGGTCCTTTATCAGTGAGGTGCAGCTGATTCCCTCTAGGACACTGGTCCTTCATCAGTGAGGTGCAGCTGATTCCCTCTAGGATACTGGTCCTTCATAAGTGAGGTGCAGCTGGTTCCCTCTAGGACACTGGTCCTTCATCAGTGAGGTGCTGCTGGTTCCCTCTAGGAGACTGGTCCTTCATCAGTGAGGTGCAGCTGATTCCCTCTAGGACACTGGTCCTTCATCAGGTAGGTACAGCTGATTCCCTCTAGGACACTGGTCCTTCATCAGGGAGGTGCAGCTGGTTCCCTCTAGGACACTGGTCCTTCATCAGGGAGGTGCAGCTGGTTCCCTCTAGGACACTGGTCCTTCATCAGTGAGGTGCAACTGGTTCCCTCTAGGACACTGGTCCTTCATCAGTGTGTCGCGGTGCTTCACTGCGCGTTGGGTGCTAACTTGAGATATTACTACTTTTCAATTAAATGTTTGATAAAAATGTGAATGTTGATTTTAGGCACTTATTTATGGAAATATACAATTTGCTAGTTTTTGTCACTTGGATGAGATGAATGACAATACTCATGGATTTTGCAAATTCTTAAATCCTGGATAAACGACCTACATATATCACAATTGGCCTGAAAATTCCACATTCTATGAAAATTCCACATTATTTGGGCGCAAGGGCCTGAGCCTCAACTACCCATCCATTTAGGGGGACTGCAGAATGGTGTGACACGTCCGTTTGACAAGAAATGAAAAGAAGTGCATTATTGTGTATGGTGCCCCCCCTCCCCACATGCTACTGAGACACCGATTAGGGTGACCATGTGTCCTGGAATGCCTGGGACTGTCTGCATCCTGCGTCTCGGGTCCCCCCTTCCGGGGCTTTAAACAGTCCTGGAATGAAGAAACAAAGCCAGCACTCCAAATCTCTGCCACTGCAATTTCCTTTCTACTCTATTCCATCAGTGACACTCACATCTCACAGCCTACCTATAGCAACAGGCACCACCACCTGCCAATGAAAGAAGAGCATTTATTTGCTCACTGGTCCTCATTGGCTGGCTGGTAGTCTGACTTGTGTGAGACAGCATAAATGGTGGCAGTTTGCCCGAGTTGCCACACATTAATGGATAACTTAAGAATGTGAGTGAGTGTCTGTCACAAGAGGCAGCGTGTCACTAGCAACATCTTCAGTCCAGTCCAAACTCCAGTGCAGTGCCAGTGAGTGAGTATCAGTCCCACTGGTGCATAGTCTCGTTCCACTGCCATCCTGAGAGTCTGAGACAGTCAGACTAAGTAAGTGAACAAAAGAGGCAAAATTGCAATTTCAAACTAGCAATATATATAGGTACAATCACGGCATGAAAAAATGCAATAATTCAAGCTCTTTAAAAATGGAATAGTATTTAGGGTGATCACAGGTCCCAGAATGGCAGATTGGAAATAACAGATCTCACTACCACGTGCCACTGCAATCAGGACACCTCCATACTCACGTCTGTCTGGTCCCACTCACAGATAGTCCAGCATCGTAATGTCACACATATCCTCGTACCAGTTCAACCCCAGACATGTTCTTCAGCCTTTAGTGGGTCTGGTCAGTGAGGTGCAACTGATTTCCTCTAGGGAATCGTCATCGTGCACAACTCTGATCATTAAAGGGTTAACAAGGCTGTGTGGTCCAGTCTGACTAGTCTACCAGTAGCTGTCATGGACCTGACATCCAGGAATCACTGAACTTGTTATTTCTGAAAACAAGGAACAAGGGAAATGCATAGGGGCCGAGAGGATTTACTAACCATAGTGAGTTATCAGTGGGTTATTAGTATGAGGTGATACTACTTAACATAGTTACAAAGAAAATTAGGGCAGGGCTCTGATGAGTGGCATTAACTCAAATGTTAGTGCACTTGCTTTGTATGCGAGAGGTTGTTGGATTGTTGGATTGATGCCCACATTCTCCAGAAGTACCCTTAGTTTTACTGGAACGAGGACAACATTCGCAAAGGAGCGTTCGTTCAATCCACCTTCTGACTGGTGAACAAATAAAGCCAAGCCTTCAATAGCTCAGCTGATAGAGTGGAGGGCTTTAGTTGGGACATGTATAGCAAACCTTATGTCACTGGTTCATTTCTGGCTTGAAGGAGGAAGTTTTTGGTGCCCACTGAAATTTCCTGCTCCTTAGTTCTCTTTTGTCCTTGCAGTGAGGAGACTACCGATGGCTGTCTTGCAATTGCACTGGGGAATTAGCTCAAATGGTAGAGTGCTCGCTTAGCATACAAGGGGTAGAGGGATCGATACCCACTTTCTTCAAAACCTACCCTTTTCTTTTGTTGGAACGAGGAGCACTTTGGCAAAAGAGCATTCGTTGGATCCACCTTATGACCAGAGAGGCACTGCTAGCAAGCCTTTGATAGCTCAGCTGGTAGAGTTGAGGACTGTAGTCGGTGCATGTATAGCAATCCTTAGGTCACTGGATCTGTTCCAGCTTCAAAAGGGGTGTTTTTTGGTGCCCGCAGAAATTTCCGGCTCCTTATTTCTCTTTTGTCCTTGCAGTGAGGAGACTGCTGATGGCTGTCTTGCAAGCGCACCGGGGAATTAGCTCAAGTGGTAGAGCGCTCGCTTAGCATACAAGACCCAGTGGGACTGATGACTGCATTCTCCAACTTCCTGTTTTTTGGTTTTGTGGAAGAAGAATTGCTTAGGCTGTATTTAATGGGCCTTCCAGGGTCAGCTGAGAATACTGTGTGGGTGGAGGGCCAGTCGTTTGCCTTGAGCAGCAGGGTGCTAAAAAGGAAGTAGTGGGAGGTGGCGATGAGCCAGTAAAGCTGCTAGGTTGCCAGTGAGGAAGAGTAGCATGAGTGAGTTCCAGTGCCCCCATTTCTTTGTGATCTCCAGCAGTGGGAGCTAGTCGCCAGAAGAGGCTTGTGTGTTCCGGCATGCCTTTTTGCATAGCATGGCGGTACCTGTCCTTCCAGCCGTTCCCTAACAGTGATCATCGCAGGGGGATTAGCTCAAATGGTAGAGTGCTCGCTTTGCATGCGAGAGGTAGTGGGATCGATGCCCACATTCTCCAAGCGTTGCCCTTTTCTTTTGCTGGAACGAGGAGCGCTTTGGCAAAGGCACATTCGTTGGATCCACCATCTGACCAGTGAGTGGTAGCATGTAAGCCTTTGATAGTGCAGCTGGTAGAGCGGAGGACTGTAGTTGGTGCATGTATAGCAATCCTTTGTTCACTGGTTCAATTCCGGCTCGAAGGAGGACGTTTTTGGTGCCCGCTGAAATTTCCAGCTTCTTATTTCTCTTTTGTCCTTGTAGTGAGGAGACTACCGATGGCCATTGTGCAAGTGAACTGGGGAATTAGCTCGAGTGGTAGAGCGCTCGCTTAGAATGCGAGGGTTAGTGGGATCGATGCCCGCATTCTCCACTTACTGTTTTTTTTTTTTTTTGGTTTTGTGGAAGAAGAATTGCTTAGGCTGTATTTAATGGGCCTTCCAGGGTCAGCTGAGAATGCTGTGTGGGGGCAGGGCCAGTCGTTTGCCTTGAGCAGCAGGGTGCTAAAAAGGAAGTAGTGGGAGGTGGCGATGAGCCAGTAAAGCTGCTAGGTTGCCAGTGAGGAAGAGTAGCATGAGTGAGTTCCAGTGCCCCCATTTCTTTGTGATCTCCAGCAGTGGGAGCTAGTCGCCAGAAGAGGCTTGTGTGTTCCGGCATGCCTTTTTGCATAGCCTGGCGGTACCTGTCCTTCCAGCCGTTCCCTAACAGTGATTGTTGCAGGGGGATTAGCTCAAATGGTAGAGCGCTCGCTTTGCATGCGAGAGGTAGTGGGATCGATGCCCACATTCTCCAAAAGTTGCCCTTTTCTTTTGCTGGAACGAGGAGCGCTTTGGCAAAGGAGCATTCGTTGGATCCACCTTGTGACCAGAGAGCGGCAGCCCTCAAGCCTTCGATAGCTCAGCTGGTAGAGCGGAGGACTGTAGTCGGTGCATGTATAGCAATCCTTAGGTCGCTGGTTCAATTCCGGCTGGAAGGAGATTGCTTTTGGTGCCCGCTGAAATTTCCGGCTCCTTATTCCTCTTTTGTCCTTGCAGTGAGGAGACTACCGATGGCTGTTTTGCAAGCGCACCGGGGGAATTAGCTCAAGTGGTAGAGCGCTCGCTTAGCATGCGAGAGGTAGCGGGATCGATGCCCGCATTCTCCACTTCCGGTTTTGTGGAAGAAGAATTGCTTAGGCTGTATTTAAAGTGATAGTAATGTTAGGAAATAAAAAATAAAGTTTGGAATTGGAATGAGAGCCCATGTATATTGTGCCTCTTTTCATCATTATTGTTTAAGCAAATACACACTTTTACACACTTAAAAGTCAAGGGAATGTGAAGTCCGGTGGCCATCTTTAAAAATACCTTGTAGCTGCGCGTTCTCGTGTCAGCTCCCTGTATCTAGCGCGCTCCACTTGTTTTACCCGATGGGAGGGGGGAACTCGCTCCTTGCGTAGTCATGACTTGTCCACTGCGGATGATTATCATTGAAGGCTAAAAGACGAACTGCGCATGTGCAAAACGCAATAGTCCTCCAGGTGGTAAATGTGGTAAGTGGTAAATTGTTACAACACCACAAGAATAATAGTGATGGACGTGCTCACTAGGTAGATGCGGGAGAGGTTAACCCTTTGAGTGCCAGAGGGGTACGGAACACTTTGCAATGCGCTCCGTACCCCTCTGGCACTCAAAGGGTTAACGAGGCATTAAAATATTTGTAGATGCCCATAGTACCAAGTGGGAAGTGTACAAAGTATGAACCAAAATAACAACAATATGGTCCCACACAAGACCAGGCTCAATAAACATATATGGGAGTTATGAGATAGATGAAGATATGAAGAAGTACCCAAAAATCATAAGAATCATAATAATAAAATTGAGCATCGTTTTACTTAAAATATATATTTTATTCTGTTTCTGTGTGCATCCTACTAAATAACACAAGTTCGTAAGGGCTCTTCATACAAGGAAGGCTAAGCAATAAACTCTGGGTAGGTAAACGTCATCGCAAGAGGATCCGGCTAAAGGGGATGGAACTCATAAGGCTTCATAGTGACGCCAGTAAACTGAGTGGGCATGGCTTGCAGCTGTACAGTACAGCTATTTTGTCCCTCTAGGGAATCCGTCCAGTCCCGGGACCAGATTTCTGAGCTGAGACCTCCTGCGGTGACGTATGAAAAAGGGGTGGTTGGGGGAAACTTTAACAGGCAAAAACTGAATAATTATAGAAGTCAGGGCAGAGAGACACGAATAGGATGATTTCGATTTTTACACTTAAAGATTTTATGAAAAGTGAAAATTAAGTATTGCTATCCCTTTAATGGGCCTTCCGGGGTCAGCTGAGAATGCTGTGTGGGTGGAGGGCCAGTCGTTTGCCTTGAGCAGCAGGGTGCTAAAAAGGAAGTAGTGGGAGGTGGCGATGAGCCAGTAAAGCTGCTAGGTTGCCAGTGAGGAAGAGTAGCATGAGTGAGTTCCAGTGCCCCCATTTCTTTGTGATCTCCAGCAGTGGGAGCTAGTCGCCAGAAGAGGCTTGTGTGTTCCGGCATGCCTTTTTGCATAGCCTGGCGGTACCTGTCCTTCCAGCCGTTCCCAAAGGCTGATTGTCGCAGGGGGATTAGCTCAAATGTTAGAGCGCTCGCTTTGCATGCGAGAGGTAGTGGGATCGATGCCCACATTCTCCAAAAGCTGCCCTTTTCTTTTGCTGGAACGAGGAGCGCTTTGGCAAAGGAGCATTCGTTGGATCCACCTTGTGACCAGAGAGCAGCAGCACTCAAGCCTTCGATAGCTCAGCTGGTAGAGCGGAGGACTGTAGTTGGTGCATGTATAGCAATCCTTAGGTCGCTGGTTCAATTCCGGCTCGAAGGAGGACGTTTTTGGTGCCCGCAGAAATTTCCGGCTCCTTATTTCTCTTTTGTCCTTGCAGTGAGGAGACTACCGATGGCTGTCTTGCAAGCGCACCGGGGAATTAGCTCAAGTGGTAGAGCGCTCGCTTAGCATGCGAGAGGTAGCGGGATCGATGCCCGCATTCTCCACTTGCTGTTTTTTTGGTGTTGTGGAAGAAGAATTGCTTAGGCTGTATTTAATGGGCCTTCCAGGGTCAGCTGAGAATGCTGTGTGGGTGGAGGGCCAGTCGTTTGCCTTGAGCAGCAGGGTGCTAAAAAGGAAGTAGTGGGAGGTGGCGATGAGCCAGTAAAGCTGCTAGGTTGCCAGTGAGGAAGAGTAGCATGAGTGAGTTCCAGTGCCCCCATTTCTTTGTGATCTCCAGCAGTGGGAGCTAGTCGCCAGAAGAGGCTTGTGTGTTCCGGCATGCCTTTTTGCATAGCCTGGCGGTACCTGTCCTTCCAGCCATTTCCTAACAGTAACCGCTGCAGGGGGATTAACTCAAATGGTAGAGCGCTCGCTTTGCATGCGAGAGGTAGTTGTATCGATGTCCACATTCTCCAAAAGTTGCCCTTTTCTTTTGCTGGAACGAGGAGCGCTTTGGCAAAGGAGCATTCATTGGTTCCACCTTCTGACCAGAGAGCCACAGCAAGCAAGCCTTCGATAGCTCAGCTGGTAGAGCGGAGGACTGTAGTTGGTGCATGTATGGCAATCCTTAGGTCGCTGGTTCAATTCCGGCTCGAAGGAGGATGTTTTTGGTGCCTGCAGAAATTTCCGGCTCCTTATTTCTCTTTTGTCCTTGCAGTGAGGAGACAACCGATGGCCAACTTGCAAGCGTGCCGGGGAATTAGCTCAAGTGGTAGAGCGCTCGCTTAGCATGCGAGAGGAAGCGGAATCAATGCCCGCATTCTCCTCTTGCTGTTTTTTGGTTTTGTGGAAGAATACTTGCTTAGGCTGTATTTAATGGGCCTTCCAGGGTCAGCTGAGAATGCTGTGTGGGTGGAGGGCCAGTCGTTTGCCTTGAGCAGCAGGGTGCATTCTACTGGAATGTATAAATGTGTGATAGAGAGTAAAATTCAGACAGTATAATACAGAAACAGCATAATACACAGACACACTGTAATATAGAGACAGTGTAATATGGAGACACTGTGTGCAGTAAAGAAACAGTGTGATACACAGACACAGTGTACTGCTGAGATAATGTAATAGAGAGACACAGTATAATACACAAAGAGTAATTTATAGACACAGTGTAATACAGAGATATAATGTAATACAGACACAAAGTGTAACGGAAGCTAAGAAGGGACCGCGTCCCCTTCCACCATCTTTCCTGGGTCTCTCCTTCTCAACGCCAGATAATCGCCATCGGATGCACCATTTGAAGTATGGACAGTCAATGGAAACAGCCGCAGAATTGCTGGAAGCAGGGAAGAGTCCACTTCGCCGCCTGACAGTCCACGAAGTTAGGTCGCAGGAAACTGGCAGCAGGCGGTGGACGATTCAGGATACTTGGCGCAGATGGGTATCAGAGTGGACACTTTAGACCATAAGCAATACAAGACTCCAGGACTCCTTGTTCACTCCAAACATAATTCACTTTATTGGCAAAGACCACAGATATTTATATACAAATCTTACTTATGGGGGAAATCAGAAACAATAGGGCGTGATCCAATCACAATACATCAGACAAAGGCCAGCAACAGATGGTCTTAACAGATACAATAACTTAGACAGGATTACATTTCAGATACAAAACGTTCAACATACATTAAACATAGTATATTATCCAAAGACTATGAATTTAAGTCTTTCTCTTAGTGAATAGCTGGCCAGTTTGTATGCCAAGGCACAGCACAGAGTCCAAACAGTAATAAATGTCCATAGTCTTTGGATAAATAGTTTGAGGTCCAGACAAGGGGCTCAAGTAATGGGTAGGATCCGTTACATTTCTCCCCATTTTTGGTATCAAGCCAGCGGTTGCGGTAGTAAATGTTGGCTTGGGACTCTAGGAGAGCCTTGCTGCTGTGAGCCGTTTCTCTGGACAGTTCGTTAGTCCAGAGGCCTTGGTCCGAGGCCAGTCACAAGTGTGGAGCCCCTTATCCTGGGCCAGGGAAACAACAAGTAAGCCCCTTGTCCTGGACCAGGAGAAAATGTGAGCCCCTTGTCCGGTCCTGGAAATAGTGAGCAAACCCCTTGTCCTGGACCAGGGTTACAATCTTGGTCCTTGATACTAGGCCAGGGAAATTGGTGCCTGCTGGTCCTGACGAGCACCAGATTGGGCGGCTTCTCCTGGGCCATGCTCCAGGCAGTGCTGGGGTGAGACCCTCCTGGGTCTGGGGCCAGTGGCTCAGGGTCCAGAGCCAATCCATACGGTGGATCTCCCTGGGGCAATTGTGTCTCTGGATCCTCAGTGGCCTGGGAATCAAAGGGTGGGGAGAGGGGCATATCTCCCCCTTTTAGTTGGGCAAGTGCCCCAGAGGGACAGGAGAGGATGTTCTTCCCACTCTCCTGGGCTGGGGCAGTACTCAGAAGGTCTCTGGACAAACTGGTGATTCCCTCACCCAGCGTAGAAGCATCCAAAGTACTGGGGCAAGTATAACAACCCCCACGGAGGACGGTGCTCCCACTCCTTGGGGCCAGAGCAACAAAAGGGTCCTTGTTGAGGACTGTGGTCCCACTCACCAAGGTGGGGTTCTCCAGAACAGGGTTCCAAAATCATATCAATAGTCGGGCATCACTCCTTTAAGTAAAACTTAACATTTATTAAAAAATAATAAAATCCAACGTTTCAGTCGCATATCGCGACTTTCATCAGGGACATCTAAAACTTACAAACCTCCTATATCTCCAACAATAAATAGCCTCTTCCGCTCTCTCCTGGCGCCAAACCGGTGCTGCCCGGTCGCTAACGCAACCCCACAGCGTCCATCCGGCTCCACATGATCAAGCGTATTAACCCCCAACTGGCAATAGTTGTAATATATGCAATATCTACAGCACAGATCATAACATATATACAATGTTCCAAAACAAATAAGAAACACAAATAAAAGACAATGTATCCCCTATATATAACTGATCAAGCTGAACTGTTCATTTAGACCAGAGGGTGCGAGCGTCTTTAATACGTATATCCAATACATCTCACGCTTGGATAATTTTAATGCTCTATCACCTCCTCGCACCCCAGGTTTAACCCATTCAATTGGACAACACCGTAAGTCCTGCAACCTGTGTTTCAATGATATAAAATGTCTGGCTACCGGTGATAATTTAAGTTCTTTATCACTCAAAGAGCCATTCAAGCCTCTAATTATTGAAGATCGATGTTCCCTCAATCTCAATTTAAAAGGCCGACTCGTCTTACCAATGTAACATTTGTTGCAAGGACAAAAAAGTGCATAGATCACAAATGAAGTGGTACATGTTAGACAATCCTGAATATGTATCTCATAATCCAAAGGAGGAATTTTAACCATAGAACCTGTAATCATGTGTCTACATGTAACACACCCACTGCATTTGACGATCCCTACCTTGCCCAATGACATGGGAAATTCATATTTCTCTACAGGGTCTGATTTTACCAGCTGGTCCCGTATACTCCTCCCCCGCTTATACCCAAACACTGGCCTCTCTTCAAACAGATGTCCTACTTCTGGATCCGTACGTAACAATTCCCAGTGTTTGGATACAGATTGTCTGAAATCCCTAGTCAAATCAGAGAATGTCGTAATGCATAACATTCTATCCATAGAACTATCACGTACAGGATCTTCATCCCTGTATTTAAGGAGTAAATCTCATTCCATACGTGATACCTCTTGTATATCTCTCTCAATGTCAGAACGTCTGTATCCTCTCTGTAGGAATTTTTGACCCATGTTTGTCAAAGCTTCACTCACTGTCTCTGGTTCTGATACTATACGTCTAACCCTTAAAAGTTGTGACTTGGGCAAACCCCTCTTCAAAGATAATGGGTGTTGACTCCCTGCCTCCAATAAAGTATTCCTGTCTGTTGGTTTCACAAATAATGAAGTCTGTATTTTATCAGTCCCCTTCATCACCCATACATCTAAATAATTAATAGCATTCAGGCTATATTCCATAGTAATCCGAATAGGACTATCCAATCCATTCAAATATTGATGGAATTCCTTCAAAGTGTCGATATCATCTAACCAAATGAAGAACAGGTCATCAATGAACCTTACAAAAAATTTAATATATAACCAATATTTCGATGACATAATATGTTTCTGTTCATAGTCCCCCATGTAAGCATTAGCATACGTTGGTGCCATGGGGCACCCCATCGCAGTACCAGCTTTTTGTATATACAAATCCCTTTCAAATTTGAAGTAATTCCTTGTCAATATAAAACCCACTAATCCCACAATATAATCAATTTCTTCTGATGACATTTCAGCTGCTCCATCTAATATCTTCCAGATCGCATTCTTGCCACCCTCATGTGGGATACATGTATATAGGCTAACTATATCCATAGTCACCAATATGTAGGAGTCATCCTCCATCACCACAGATTCCAATCTATTCAAAAAATCAGTCGTATCCTTAATGAAACTTGGCAAACGTTGTATATACTGTTGCAATATAAAATCCACATATTGTGCTGCCTGATATGTTAAAGATCCCCTGGCAGCCACAATTGGTCTGCCAGGCGGATCTACCAAAGATTTATGAATCTTGGGAAGGCAGTACATCACAGAAATCATTGGATTTTTTTGTTTCATAAATCCTGCAATCTTATCATCCAACAAACCATCTTCTACTCCCTTATCTATGTATGCATTAAGTTCAGATACAAAGAGGCGAGTGGGATCAAATCCCAACTTCTGATAACTCACGTGATCTTCTAATTGTCGTCGTACCTCTCTGCTGTACTTGACATAGTCCTGTACGACTATACCGCTCCCCTTGTCTGCTGGATGTATAATGATCTGTTTATTGCTCCGTAAATCTTTCAACGCTTGCCTTTCATCTTTTGTTAGATTGTAATATTTTGGTTTCGTTTCATCCAATAACTTCATATTCTCCTGATGGATCATTCGACAAAATGATTTAATAGATGCATTCTGTGTGCCCGGATCGAAATTACTTGAAAAGGATTCTTCCGCATTTTCTCCACATTGGTTATATCCTTGAAGAAATCTCTCAGATGTAACTTCCTTTGAAAGCGATATAGCTCGATCTCTGTATTGAATTTGCTGGGTCTTTGTGTGGGAACAAAACTTAAACCTTTCTCCAATACAGACTTCTCAGACTCTGTTAGGCTATAACTCGACAGATTGAATATTATTTCCTGGGGCCCAGTGGGGGTTTCAGATCTTTGTTTCTTTCTTTTGCCCCTCCTGGTGCGCCTTCTTGTGTTTTGCTTACATGGGGGACTATGAACAAAAATATATTATGTCATCGAAATATTGGTTATATATTAAATTTTTTGTAAGGTTCATTGATGACCTGTTCTTCATTTGGTTAGATGATATCGACACTTTGAAGGAATTCCATCAATATTTGAATGGATTGGATAGTCCTATTCGGATTACTATGGAATATAGCCTGAATGCTATTAATTATTTAGATGTATGGGTGATGAAGGGGACTGATAAAATACAGACTTCATTATTTGTGAAACCAACAGACAGGAATACTTTATTGGAGGCAGGGAGTCAACACCCATTATCTTTGAAGAGGGGTTTGCCCAAGTCACAACTTTTAAGGGTTAGACGTATAGTATCAGAACCAGAGACAGTGAGTGAAGCTTTGACAAACATGGGTCAAAAATTCCTACAGAGAGGATACAGACGTTCTGACATTGAGAGAGATATACAAGAGGTATCACGTATGGAACGAGATTTACTCCTTAAATACAGGGATGAAGATCCTGTACGTGATAGTTCTATGGATAGAATGTTATGCATTACGACATTCTCTGATTTGACTAGGGATTTCAGACAATCTGTATCCAAACACTGGGAATTGTTACGTACGGATCCAGAAGTAGGACATCTGTTTGAAGAGAGGCCAGTGTTTGGGTATAAGTGGGGGAGGAGTATACGGGACCAGCTGGTAAAATCAGACCCTGTAGAGAAATATGAATTTCCCATGTCATTGGGCAAGGTAGGGATCGTCAAATGCAGTGGGTGTGTTACATGTAGACACATGATTACAGGTTCTATGGTTAAAATTCCTCCTTTGGATTATGAGATACATATTCAGGATTGTCTAACATGTACCACTTCATTTGTGATCTATGCACTTTTTTGTCCTTGCAACAAATGTTACATTGGTAAGACGAGTCGGCCTTTTAAATTGAGATTGAGGGAACATCGATCATCAATAATTAGAGGCTTGAATGGCACTTTGAGTGATAAAGAACTTAAATTATCACCGGTAGCCAGACATTTTATATCATTGAAACACAGGTTGCAGGACTTATGGTGTTGTCCAATTGAATGGGTTAAACCTGGGGTGCGAGGAGGTGATAGAGCATTAAAATTATCCAAGCGTGAGATGTATTGGATATACGTATTAAAGACGCTCGCACCCTCTGGTCTAAATGAACAGTTCAGCTTGATCAGTTATATATAGGGGATACATTGTCTTTTATTTGTGTTTCTTATTTGTTTTGGAACATTGTATATATGTTATGATCTGTGCTGTAGATATTGCATATATTACAACTATTGCCAGTTGGGGGTTAATACGCTTGATCATGTGGAGCTGGATGGATGCTGTGGGGTTGCGTTAGCGACCGGGCAGCGCCGGTTTGGCGCCAGGAGAGAGCGGAAGAGGCTATTTATTGTTGGAGATATAGGAGGTTTGTAAGTTTTAGATGTCCCTGATGAAAGTCGCGATATGCGACTGAAACGTTGGATTTTATTATTTTTTAATAAATGTTAAGTTTTACTTAAAGGAGTGATGCCCGACTATTGATATGATTTTGGAATGCTGACATCTCAGTTGGAGGCACCTCGATACTGAAGGGAGTGCGGCAGCGATATTCTACTAGTTCTCCAGAACAGGGGCAACAACAGACTCCTGGGTGAGGACCGTGGTCCCACTCACCAGGCAAGGGGTCTCAGGAAAAGGGGTGACAAATTCTGGGCTGGTGATGAGGACTGTTGTCCCACTCATCTCAGCCAGGGCTTCACATGACCTGGTGCGCTCGCTCCCACGCACCAAGCCAGGGGTTACAAGGGGACTGGAAAGCTGTCTCCTACTCTCCAGCATGGGGGTCTTGGGGCAACACATAGGGTTTCCAGCAGCAGCACTAGAGGGTGGCAGCCTGCTGGATCCCTCTTCTTCCTGGCCCCCCACATCAGGGCCATCTCTTGTCTTGTGGAGGAGGGCAAACTCAATCCTCCTTGCAATCTTATTCAGGTACCTGGAGAATACCATCTTTCTTTTCTCCAGAGCACCAACAACAGGGAACGGACTGGGGCTGCTGGTGGGGACCTGCGTCTCTTCCACCGCAGCAGGTGTTTCCCAGACCCTGGTGAGCTTGCTCCCACTCACCAGGTCAGGGTTTACAGGGGGGCTGATGGGGCACTCTTCTCCACCCATCAGTTCACACAACATATCCTCAGGAGGGCCAGCAGCACTGCTCTCTCACAGCCCGCTGGGGTCCTCCTCTTGTAGGCCATCACACACAGGCCCTTTTTCTGCCTTGAGGGAGACCGCAATCCCATCCCTCAAGGCGGCATCATCCATGGCCCTGGGAAGCACACACTGCTCCTCTCCCAGGGCATTCTCCATTAGAACAGGGGGCATCTCTCTGGGGCTGCTGGTGAGCTCTTCTCCCCTCACCACAGCAGGGGGTTCACAGGGACTGATGGGCTGGGAAGGGGCAACATGCCTATCAGGGGAGATGTCTGTCCCATCCCCTGATGCAGAGGCATCTTCTTGGCTGTGGAGGAACAAATTCCCACTCCTCAGCTCAGGCAACACACAGTCCAGGATTATCAGGAAGGACTGTTGTCCCACTTCCTGATGCAAGGGCAACAACAGGGGCACTGGTGAGGAGCGAATTCCCACTCACCAGTGTGGAGTGAACAGGACCAGCTCCATCCAAGTCCTCAGCTTCACTGAGGTCCACCTCAGATGAGTGGCCCCCCCATTCTTCTTCCTCTCGTAGAAACTCGTTGATTTCTCGCACAAAGCCAGTGTATCTTTGCTCCAGGTCCCATTCCCATAAAATCAGAACATTGAAATTTCCCTGTAGATCCTCAGGAATGTACCCCCCAAGCATGGCTTCTCTCTTGTCCCGGATCTCCAAGTATCGGCTGGAGCCTGGCCAACCAAAAGTGAAATCCTTGTGATAGGCCTCCCACACAAGTCCTTGAATCTCCTACCGCAAGAGGTCTGGGTAAAAGTCCACAAGAATTCCGGGCCCATACTCTCGTTCCATGTGCTTGACCAGCTCCCAGTACTCGTCTTGTGCTCTGAGCTCTTCCTCAAGACACCAGGCCAGCTCCCTGTCGAACTCGTCAACAATATCGCCTAGCTTATGCCTCCAATGCAGACGGATGGTATTGTAGCGGGGCCCATAAGATCCCAGATGGTCCGCCAGCACAGGTTTGCCCGCCATGTAGTCTCCGATGCAACCGATGTCAAAGGAGAAATCCCACCGCTATGCCACCAATGTAACGGAAGCTGAGAAGCGACAGCGTCGCCTTCCGCCGTCGTTCCCGGATCTCTCCCTCTCGACGCCAGATAAGCGTCATCGGATGCACCGGTTGAAGTATGGACAGTCACTGGAAACAGCCGCAGGATCACTGGAAGCAGGGAAGCAGGGAAGAGTCCACGTAGCTGTCTGACAGTCCACGAAGTTACATTGCAGGAAAATGGCAGCAGGCGGTCGACGACTCAGGATACTTGGCGCAGATGGGTATCAGAGTGGATACTTTAGACCATAAGCAATACAAGACTCCAGAACTCCTTGTTCACTCCAAACATAATTCACTTTATTGGCCGGTTTCAGCAACGGTTGATCAAACTGACACCAGCATCCAGGGGGAGATACAGCTGCTGGCTTGACCCCGGTTTCAGCAACGAACTATTCTCGCAAAAGAGAGGTCTAAAAGCATTCAAAGGAGTCCGTGCTGACAACAAAATGGTGGATTTGTACAAGTATGCTCCGCTGGATACCCTACAAAAACTGGATGTATAACGAGGACGCAGCGCAGCAAATTTGCGAGAACAGGACTTGATTCAAATCTTGCTGGAGACTGATGCGGAGGCAGCGGAACTGGCCAGACAGACAGAATTACCATCCGAGGACAATTTTGCATCGTTCCCTGGTCTACCCGAACCTACGGGATCGACACAGCGGGTGCTCGAACCTATGGAGAACCGAGTGCAGGGAGAATGTTGGATCACGGAGATGGGTCGACGGTGAAGATCCAGTCACCAACATTGTAGCCCAGCGATCGGTTGATGGTGGAAGCCAGGGAGGACTGAGTGAAAACCTTACGGGGGGCCCCTCGACCTGCTACAACAACGGAGGCCAGCTCCGACTCAGGAAAAGTGACTCTGCTTGTTAACGTTCAGGCTTTCCCTACCTTCGATGACTGAAAAGAGGATATTAATGGGTTTTTACTCGACTTTGAGAGGTTGTGCCAATTGTTGCAAGTAGATGAAACCCAATGGACTGCCATTCTTGCTGGGAAGCTCACGGGGCGGGCTATGGAAGCCTACCGGGCCGTACCCGAGGTCGACATTCTGGACTATGAGGAGGTCAAGAGAAGGCTGCTGGCTCGGTACACCATTACCCCGGACACATATCGCCGGCAGTTCCGGGAGACACAGAAGAAAAGCCAGGAGTCGCACACAGAGTGGGCTTATGGTTTGGAAGGGGCACCCGCAATTGGATGCACGGATGCGGGGCTCAGTCTTTTGAGGACTGCTGTCAGCATATGATGATACAACAGTTTTTCTTAAATATACCGGACTACATTAGGGACTGGGTACGAGACCGTGACCCCTCTACCATTACGGAGGCAGCCCAGCTGGCAGATCACTATGAAGACACAAGGAAAATGGGTAACCGGTCCCAGCAGCTTGCAAGCGGGGGAGGGCCTAGAGCATCAACATCGGGGAACCTCTCCACACGGCCAGGGATTCCCCAGGGCCGCGCTACTTCCCCACAACGGAGGGACACCAACACAGGGATTAGCTGCTTCTCCTGGAACCAGAAGGGACACACGCAGTATAATTGCCCCATGGGCCGCAAGAACTATCCCAGAAACCCAGAACCACGGGGACAGCCCAACCGGTATCAAGCAACAAACCGATTTAGCACCGTGCCGCAGATTACCAGGATGCCACCCAGGGACACTCATTGCATCCAGGACGCTGGACCCTATGGGAACTCTGCACTGTCTTACGACCAGGAATGGCCCCAGCCAGTGGAGGTTCACGCTCCACTGGGAGGACATTCTGAGTGGGTACTGTCTCAAGAAATTGCCCTAACCCAGGACCTTGGGGAAGATAACTGGCAACAACACCGGCAAACTGTATATCTCAATGGGGATACGGTCACCGGACTGCGGGGACACTGGTGCCACCTTAACCCTGGTCCACCCAGGCTGCTTGTCCCCGCATTATAAGACCAATCGGGTCGTGAATGTAAGCGTAGCAGGGGGTAAAGTCTACCAATTGCCCATGTCCAATGTGCACCTCAACTGGGGTTCTGGACAGGGCGACCGGTGCGTAGGAGTAATGTCAGGATTACCGGCCTAAGTACTGCTGGGAAACTACTTGGGCTGTCTGCACAGCTGGTTCGCTCCAACAGGACCCCAGGAAGACTGCCGGGTGACCACTCGAGCGGCTGCACAGTGACAGATGACGCCTCCAATTGCGGATTAGGAGCTGTGTTGAACCAAGTCAATGACGCTGGGGAGGAACATCCAGTCATTTATTTAAGCCGTAAGTTGCTACCCAGAGAAGCCGCCTATGCTGCAGTTGAAAAAGAATGTTTGGCACTAGTCTGGGCCCTCAAGAAACTGCAGCCATATCTGTTCGGCCAGGAGTTTACGGTGTTCACAGACCACAATCCCCTGGTGTGGCTCAAAAGGGTAGCCGGGGACAACGGACGTTTGTTACGCTGGAGCTTGGCCCTTCAAGCTTTTAACTTTTCAATTAAATACCGTTCTGGAAGGGAGAACCAGAACACTGATGGTCTGTCCCGCCAGGAAGAGGACTAATAGACTGGCCAGCTCCCCCCCCCCCCGTGTGTGTGGACTGAAAAGGGGGAGTAATGTAACGGGCCCTAGGCCTTTACTTGGGCTAAGGGATCGAGCAGGACTTGAACTGGGGACTTCTTACAGTCAGTCAACGGTAATCGACTTGGTTGATGCGTACGAACTGCTGTTGAAACTTAGGAACTTTGACTACAGTTTGCCTCTAAGGACAATGGTCGACACCGGGTCGTACGGTATCACGTTCCCGGTATAACCGGGCATTCGGAGACTTAACATTGGCCGAAAAGGCGGGAAAATTCAAAGTGTTCGTAATGGCTCTTTAAACTTCAGACTTTGTGCACACAAATGTGTATTGGGGTTGATAAGAGACTGGACCCCCACTGTTCACTAATGTAATCACAGTCTGGATTTGGTGTCCCATGTCCCGTCCTATGTCACCCAACCTTAAAAACCAACCACTCGGGTTTTTCCTCAAAATAGTAGCCCGCCTGTTCATTGGCCCATGAACTAACCCCCACCCGTAAGGTAGCTGGCCCTTCCCAGTACATTATTCCTTTGTACATGTGTGTATAAAAGTGTGTGCTGGTTGAGAATAAAGTGTTCGTGTTTGGGAGTAAGCAGTCTCCGGGTTTACTTTTTGGCTGGGGTGGTCTAAAGAGTCCTCTTTGACTCCCTTCCCTCACTGGCAATTGAGCAATTCACTCCTCGAAGACCGAAGGCATCGACGTCGACCGTGTCCAGAAGCCCCTGGCTCTTCGACGCTCCAGCTCCGCTCTCCTGTTCGAGATCGAACGATTTCGTACCCTCGTACTTCAAGGAAGGGTTTCCTCTGAAAGAGACCAACCTCGGTGTTCGAATTTCGAAGCGCGAGATCCCTGATACAACGGCCCAGCCCACCTGGTGGCTTGGGTTTCCGTTATATGGAGATCTGGAGTGATCATACTGCTCAGGTAGTGTGAAATAGTCAGTGAGTTGTTAGCAGTGGAGGTTATAGTTAGTATGGAGATCTGGAGTGATCATACTGCTCAGGTAGTGTGGAATAGTCAGTGAGTTGTTAGTAGTGGAGGTTATAGTTAGTATGAAGATCTGGAGTGATCATACTGCGCAGGTAGTTTGGAATAGTCAGTGAGTTGTCAGCAGTGGAGGTTATAGTTAGTATGGAGATCTGGAGTGATCATACTGCTCAGGTAGTGTGGAATAGTCAGTGAGTTGTTCGTAGTGGAATGGAGGTTATAGTTAGTATGGAGATCTGCAGTGATCATACTGCTCAGGTAGTGTGGAATAGTCAGTCAGTTGTTAGCAGTGGAGTGCAGGTTATAGTTAGTATGGAGATCTGGAGTGATCATACTGCTCAGGTAGTGTGGAATAGTCAGTGAGTTGTTAGTAGTGGAGGTTATAGTTAGTATGGAGATCTGGAGTGATCATACTGCTCAGGTACTGTGGAATAGTAAGTTAGTTGTTAGCAGTGGAGCGGAGGTTATAGTTAGTATGGAGATCTGGAGTGATCATACTGCTCAGGTAGTGTGGAATAGTTAGTGAGTTGTTAGTAGTGGAGGTTCTGTTTAGTATGGAGATCTGGAGTGATCATACTACTCAGGTAGTGTGGAATAGGCAGTGAGTTGTTAGCAGTGGAGTGGAGGTTATAGTTAGTATGGAGATCTGGAGTGATCATACTGCTCAGGTAGTGTGGAATAGTCAGTGAGTTGTTTGTAGTGGAGGCTATAGTTAGTATGGAGATCTGGAGTGATCACACTGCTCAGGTAGTGTGCAATAGTCAGTGAGTTGTTAGTAGTACAGGTTATAGTTAGTAAGGAGATCTGGAGTGACCATACTGCTCAGGTAGTGTGTAATAGTCAGTGAGTTGTTGGTAGTGGAGTGGAGGTTATAGTTAGTATGGAGATCTGGAGTGATCATACTGCTCAGGTAGTGTGGAATAGTCATTTAGTTGTTAGTAGTGGAGGTTATAGTTAGTATGGAGATCTGGAGTGATCATACTGCTCAGGTAGTGTGGAATAGTCAGTGAGTTGTTAGTAGTGGAGGTTATAGTTAGTATGGAGATCTGGAGTGATCATACTGCTCAGGTAGTGTGGAATAGTCAGTGAGTTGTTAGTAGTGAGGTTATAGTTAGTATGGAGATCTGGAGTGATCATACTGCTCAGGTAGTGTGGAATAGTCAGTGAGTTGTTATCAGTGGAGGTTATAGTTAGTATAGAGATCTGGAGTGATCACACTGCTCAGGTAGTGTGGAATAGTCAGTGAGTTGTTAGCAGTGGAGGTTATAGTTAGTATGGAGATCTGGAGTGATCATACTGCTCAGATAGTATGGAATAGTCAGTGAGTTGTTAGCAGTGTAGTGGAGGTTATAGTAAGTATGGAGATCTGGAGTGATCATACTGCTCAGGTAGTGTGGAATAGTCAGTGAGTTGTTAGTAGTGGAGGTTATAGTTAGTATGGAGATCTGGAGTGATCATACTGCTCAGGTAGTGTGGAATAGTCAGTGAGTTGTTATTAGTGGAGGTTATAGTTAGTATGAGATCTGGAGTGATCATACTGCTCAGGTAGTGTGGAATAGTCAGTGAGTTGTTAGTATTGAAGGTTATAGTTAGTATGGAGATCTGGAGTGATCATACTGCTCAGGTAGTGTGGAATAGTCAGTGAGTTGTTATTAGTGGAGGTTATAGTTAGTATGAGATCTGGAGTGATCATACTGCTCAGGTAGTGTGGAATAGTCAGTGAGTTGTTAGTATTGAAGGTTATAGTTAGTATGGAGATCTGGAGTGATCATACTGCTCAGGTAGTGTGGAATAGTCAGTGAGTTGTTAGTAGTGAGGTTATAGTTAGTATGGAGATCTGGAGTGATCATACTGCTCAGGTAGTGTGGAATAGTCAGTGAGTTGTTATCAGTGGAGGTTATAGTTAGTATAGAGATCTGGAGTGATCACACTGCTCAGGTAGTGTGGAATAGTCAGTGAGTTGTTAGCAGTGGAGGTTATAGTTAGTATGGAGATCTGGAGTGATCATACTGCTCAGATAGTATGGAATAGTCAGTGAGTTGTTAGCAGTGTAGTGGAGGTTATAGTAAGTATGGAGATCTGGAGTGATCATACTGCTCAGGTAGTGTGGAATAGTCAGTGAGTTGTTAGTAGTGGAGGTTATAGTTAGTATGGAGATCTGGAGTGATCATACTGCTCAGGTAGTGTGGAATAGTCAGTGAGTTGTTATTAGTGGAGGTTATAGTTAGTATGAGATCTGGAGTGATCATACTGCTCAGGTAGTGTGGAATAGTCAGTGAGTGTTAGCAGTGGAGGTTATAGTTAGTATGGAGATCTGAAGTGATCATACTGCTCAGGTAGTGTGGAATAGTCAGTGAGTGTTAGCAGTGGAGGTTATAGTTAGTATGGAGATCTGGAGTGATAATTCTGCTCAGGTAGTGTGGAATAGTCAGTGAGGTGTTAGTAGTGGATGTTATAGTTAGTGTGGAGATCTGGAGTGATCATACTGCTCAGGTAGTGTGAATAGTCAGTGAGTTGTTAGTAGTGGATGTTATAGTTAGTATGGACATCTGGAGTGATCATTCTGCTCAGGTAGTGTGGAATAGTCAGTGAGGTGTTAGTAGTGGAGGTTATAGTTAGTATGGAGATCTGGAGTGATTATACTGCTCAGATAGTGTGGAATAGTCAGTGAGTTGTTAGTAGTGGAGGTTATAGTTAGTATGGAGATCTGGAGTGATTATACTGCTCAGGTAGTGTGGAATAGTCAGTGAGTTGTTAGCAGTGAAGTGGAGGTTACAGTTTTTTTGTCGAGATTGTGGAGTTTGTGCTTTGTGGCAAATATCATTGTGACCGTTTTGTCTGTGTTTAAGAACATCTTTCAACCTCGCAGAAATCATGTTGTAATATGGCTTCTAGTTGTGATATGTTTGCGTTTGTAGCATATATTATAGTGTTATCTGCATACATGTGTACTGAAGGTGATTTGCAAACCTTAGGCAGATCATTTATAAAAAGAGAAAATAGAAGAGGGCCAAGAATGGAGCCTTGGGGAACTCCACTTGTTACTTTGAGTGGAAGGGAATCATTGTCAGCAACTGCATTCTGTCTGATAAATAGGATCGGAAACAGTTTAGGGAATTATTACCCAGTACTGAGCTTTAGAGTTTGCTTATAAGAATATTATGGTCTACTGTGTCAAAGGCCTTGGCAAAATCTAGGAAAAAATATCTCCTGTGAGGTCATCATTTTCCATGCCAGTCTGGATATCGTTGGTTGCTTTTAGGAGGGCCGTGACTGTTGAGTTATTTGTTTGAAAGCCTAATTAAAGGAGGTGAAAAAACTGATTTGTCTGTAATATTTATATATTTGCATGTTTACACATTTTTCTAGGATTTTAGATAAAGTGGGGAGTAGGGATATTGGTCTGTAATTTGATACTACATTTTTATCCTAATTTTTGTGGATAGGCACAACTCTTGCTACCTTCCAGGATTTGGGCATATACCCTGATGACAAGGAGGCATTAATTAAAGATGCAATCGGTTGGTCTGTGACCATGGCACTGAGCTTTAATAACATTGCTGGTAGTTGGTCATTGCGAGATTGGGATTTCATTTTTGGGTTGAGTAGGTGATCGTATATTTCACTATCATTTACTGGCATGAAATTGAATTCATTTGCATGACTGGACAAGGTAACATGTGCCAGTGACTCTTCTGTACACGGCTGAACTTCAGGGATACCTTTGTTTTGTGTAATCAAGGTGGTAGCACATCCAACACAGTAGTTATTAAATGTTTTGGCTATGGCTAAGGGGCACTGTATCGTTTCTTTGCCTATGGTTCTTATTGATGAGTAAGAGTGGCTAGGAGGGTTGTAGATGTTTTTAATATCCTTCCATAAGTTGGCTGGCTTTGAAATGTTATTGTTCAACTTGTCAATAAAATATTGAACTTTTGCTAATTCTGTTTGCTTTGTGCAAGTATTCCACAATTGTCTGTATGTAGTATGTTCATAAGCGGAGCCGGTTTGTATAAATTTTGTCCATAATGCATCTCTGAGACTGTATATTTGAATCAAGTCAACTGAGACACAGGATAGATGGGCCCCCCTTACCCTAATCTTCCCTAGTAGGGCATGGGTATTACAGACCTGTAAGCAGGGCCGGTGCAAGGATTTTTGTCTACACAGGCGAAGATGCAGTCTGATGCCCACCCCCACCCCCTCTATCAATCCCCCACCCCCCCTCCCTATCCACCCTCACACCCTGTCTGTCCCCTGCCCACTCTGTTCACCCTCACACACTGCCCACCCTGCCCCTCCACACACTGTCCACCCTCATACTGCCCACATTGCCTACACTGTCCAACTCCACATTGTCCCCTTCCACATTGTCCACCTCCGCACACTGCCCACATTGCCCACCTCCACACACTGCCCACATTGCCCACCCCCACACTCTGACTCCCTGTCCTCCTCCACACACTGTCCACCTCCACATTGCGAACACCCACACTGCCCACATTGTCCACCTCCACACTGTCCAACTCCACATTGCCCACTTCTACACTGCCCACATCCACCCTGCACATATCATCCACATTGTCTTCCTCCACACTGTCCATTTCCACACTTCTCACCTTAACCCTCGTATTGTCCTACCTTCCTTCAGAGTCATTGCATGGCGGCTGAATGAAGGTAGTATGGTGAACCACGTAGTTCGATGGAGATAAATTGTTGTGTTCTGAAGTCTGGCATGCTCTGCGAGCACAATGAACATATTTATTGGTGCCCCCCCCAGTGATGACATCATTGCACATGGTGTTTGACCTGAAGGAAGCGTACTCATGCGCTGTCATCAACTACCTTCTCATCATCGAGTCTCAATAGAATCCTCAATGAAGAGTTCTTTGCACTGACATCTGGGAACAGATCCAGGGACACATTCTATTGAGGGACAGTGCCCTCAATCTGGGGGCTGTCCCCAGAATCCGGGGACATCTCTTGGCCACCCTACCATAGTTTGGAGATTTGCATACACTCTGAAGGATACCTATGAAACAAACTAAGAGCTACCTAGTCTTACCTTATATCTCCCATTTAATGACCTTATCCTCTCCACATTTTGTAATGGTGGTAACCTTAAACTGCATCTGTCACCTTGAATTATCTTTACATGTTTGAAAACTTCATTCAAAACAGGCTATGTGTCATGTTAACCAATATTTCAGCATATGTCTAGTTTAGGAGAAAATCACACTTTTATTTCTGGAAAAACTGAAAGTGAAAGTATTGTGGTACAGCACAGATATTCATTACTATATGAAACATCACTGAAACCTTCATTTGCATATGGAACTTCGTTGAAAGGCTTCATTAGGATATGACATGTCACTGATCCCACACAAGTAGTATGCATTAGCATGTGGTAACAGGTATGACTATCTCCTTACCTGTACATTTGCTGCACTTTTGGTTAAAATGACATATAGGCAGTTTTTAATGCAGTTTTCAAATATGCCAACTTGTATTAAGGTGAAAGTTCCATTTCAAGAGAGTTCACAATGAAATTGTAATAATAAAAATCTTTGAAGCCTTGGATGTATTGGGTTGTGCATTGGTGACGTCTTTAGCATCCTGACAATGCTATATCAGATCTATTTTCAAGGGCAGCTATTGTGTTTAATTATGGGAGCATACATGGTAAAAAGCAAGCCCAAGATGATTTCTGTCAGACTTTTGCGTGTAGGAAACTGACCCACCTATTTGGCAGATGGGTTGAATTGAAGCTTGAAGTCATTGACTTAAAGCTACTTGTTTCACTGGTTGCACCAGCAGCCCCCATAGATTCCATTGGTTGGAGTTGATCATCAGGGGACTATACACTAAATTGTGATAAAGAGGTGATAATGTAGAGATTACTTCTCCAGTGATATCACTTCTCCAGTTTTTTCATCCTTGAACCCAGGCAGCACAATGTCTTTGGCCGGCCCTGGTCGTGGTCATGTGCAGCCATGCACAACGGCAGTCAGCGTAGCTTGCACGGGCTCTCTGCTGGCTATCCTATATATAAGACAAAGCAGCTATGCACTTGGAACTTGCAGTGCATAGCTGGGTGTTGGTCAGGCGACTCATGTGCAGCTCGTGAGGACGGCAAACAGAGGCAGAGCAGAGAGCTGAGCTGAGTCACTGAGTCGGGCATGTATCTGAATGAAAATGAATCAGTCGTGAATTTTATAAATATATATTAAGTTACTTGGTTGGCAGGAACAGTGAGGCACTGTCTGCACACCTGAACAGTGAGGAACAGTGAGGCACTGTCTGCACACCTGAACAGTGAGGAACAGTGAGGCACTGTCTGCACACCTGAACAGTGAGGAACAGTGATGCATTGCCTGCACACCTGAACAGTGAGGAACAGTGATGTACTGTCTGCACACCTGAACAGTAAGGAACAGTGATGCACTGTCTGCACACCTGAACAGTAAGGAACAGTGAGGCACTGTCTGCACACCTGAACAGTGAGGCACTGTCTGCACACCTGAACAGTGAGGAACAGTGAGGCACTGTCTGCACACCTGAACAGTGAGGAACAGTAAGCAACAGTGAGGCACTGTCTGCACACCTGAACAGAGAGGAACAGTGATGCACTGTCTGCACACCTGAACAGTGAGGAACAGTAAGCAACAGTGAGGCACTGTCTGCACACCTGAACAGTGAGGAACAGTGATGCACTGTCTGCACACCTGAACAGTGAGGAAAAGTGAGGCACTTTCTGCACACCTGAACAGTGAGGAAAAGTGAGGCACTGTCTGCACACCTGAACAGAGAGGAACAGTGATGCACTGTCTGCACACCTGAACAGTGAGGAACAGTAAGCAACAGTGAGGCACTGTCTGCACACCTGAACAGTGAGGAACAGTGATGCACTGTCTGCACACCTGAACAGTGAGGAAAAGTGAGGCACTGTCTGCACACCTGAACAGTGAGGAAAAGTGAGGCACTGTCTGCACACCTGAACAGTGAGGAACAGTGAGGCACTGTCTGCATACCTGAACAGTGAGGCACTGTCTGCACACCTGAACAGTGAGGCACTGTCTGCACACCTGAACAGTGAGGAACAGTGAGGCACTGTCTGCACACCTGAACAGTGAGGAACAGTGAGGCACTGTCTGCACACCTGAACAGTGAGGAACAGTGAGGCACTGTCTGCACACCTGAACAGTGAGGAACAGAGAGGCACTGTCTGCACACCTGAACAGTGAGGCACTGTCTGCACACCTGAACAGTGAGGCACTGTCTGCACACCTGAACAGTGAGGCACTGTCTGCACACCTGAACAGTGAGGAACAGTGAGGCACTGTCTGCACACCTGAACAGTGAGGAACAGTGAGGCACTGTCTGCACACCTGAACCGTGAGGAACAGTGAGGCACTGTCTGCACACCTGAACAGTGAGGAACAGTGAGGCACTGTCTGCACACCTGAACAGTGAGGCACTGTCTGCACACCTGAACAGTGAGGAACAGAGATGCACTGTCTGTACACCTGAACAGTGAGGAACAGTGTGGCACTGTCTGCACACCTGAACAGTGAGGAACACTGAGGCACTGTCTGCACACCTGAACAGTGAGGAACAGTAAGGAACAGTGAGGCACTGTCTGCACACCTGAACAGTAAGGAACAGTGAGGCACTGTCTGCACACCTGAACAGTGAGGAACAGTAAGGAACAGTGAGGCACTGTCTGCACACCTGAACAGTGAGGAACATCGAGGCACTGTCTGCACACCTAAACAGTGAGGAACAATGAGACACTGTCTGCACTGCACACCTGAACAGTGAGAAATGGTGAGGCACTGTCTGCACACCTGAACAGTTAGGAATAGCGAGGCACTGTCTGCACACCTGAACAGTTAGTAATAGTGAGGCACTGTCTGCACACCTGAACAGTAAGGAATAGTGAGGCACTGTCTGCACACCTGAACAGTTAGGAATAGCGAGGCACTGTCTGCACACCTGAACAGTAAGGAATAGTGAGGCACTGTCTGCACACCTGAACAGTTAGGAATAGCGAGGCACTGTCTGCACACCTGAACAGTTAGGAACAGTGAGGCACTGTCTGCACACCTGAACAGTGAGGAACAGTGAGGCACTGTCTGCACACCTGAACAGTGAGGAACAGCGAGGCACTGTCTGCACACCTGAACAGTAAGGCACAGTGATGCACTGTCTGCACACCTGAACAGTAAGGAACAGTGATGCACTGTCTGCACACCTGAACAGTGAGGCACTGTCTGCACACCTGAACAGTGAGGAACAGCGAGGCACTGTCTGCACACCTGAACAGTGAGGAACAGCGAGGCACTGTCTGCACACCTGAACAGTGAGGAACAGTGATGTACTGTCTGCACACCTGAACAGTAAGGAACAGTGATGCACTGTCTGCACACCTGAACAGTAAGGAACAGTGAGGCACTGTCTGCACACCTGAACAGTGAGGCACTGTCTGCACACCTGAACAGTAAGGAACAGTGATGCACTGTCTGCACACCTGAACAGTAAGGAACAGTGATGCACTGTCTGCACACCTGAACAGTGAGGCACTGTCTGAACACCTGAACAGTGAGGAACAGTGAGGCACTGTCTGCACACCTGAACAGTGAGGAACAGTAAGCAACAGTGAGGCACTGTCTGCACACCTGAACAGAGAGGAACAGTGATGCACTGTCTGCACACCTGAACAGTGAGGAACAGTAAGCAACAGTGATGCACTGTCTGCACACCTGAACAGTGAGGAACAGTGATGCACTGTCTGCACACCTGAACAGTGAGGAAAAGTGAGGCACTGTCTGCACACCTGAACAGTGAGGAAAAGTGAGGCACTGTCTGCACACCTGAACAGAGAGGAACAGTGATGCACTGTCTGCACACCTGAACAGTGAGGAACAGTAAGCAACAGTGAGGCACTGTCTGCACACCTGAACAGTGAGGAACAGTGATGCACTGTCTGCACACCTGAACAGTGAGAAAAAGGGAGGCACTGTCTGCACACCTGAACAGTGAGGAAATGTCTGCACACCTGAACAGTGAGGCACTGTCTGAACACCTGAACAGTGAGGAACAGTGAGGCACTGTCTGCACACCTGAACAGTGAGGAACAGTGAGGCACTGTCTGCACACCTGAACCGTGAGGAACAGTGAGGCACTGTCTGCACACCTGAACAGTGAGGAACAGTGAGGCACTGTCTGCACATCTGAACAGTGAGGAACAGAGAGGCACTGTCTGCACACCTGAACAGTGAGGCACTGTCTGCACACCTGAACAGTGAGGAACAGTGTGGCACTGTCTGCACACCTGAACAGTGAGGAACACTGAGGCACTGTCTGCACACCTGAACAGTGAGGAACAGTAAGGAACAGTGAGGCACTGTCTGCACACCTGAACAGTAAGGAACAGTGAGGCACTGTCTGCACACCTGAACAGTGAGGAACAGTAAGGAACAGTGAGGCACTGTCTGCACACCTGAACAGTGAGGAACATCGAGGCACTGTCTGCACACCTAAACAGTGAGGAACAATGAGACACTGTCTGCACTGCACACCTGAACAGTGAGAAATGGTGAGGCACTGTCTGCACACCTGAACAGTTAGGAATAGCGAGGCACTGTCTGCACACCTGAACAGTTAGTAATAGTGAGGCACTGTCTGCACACCTGAACAGTAAGGAATAGTGAGGCACTGTCTGCACACCTGAACAGTTAGGAATAGCGAGGCACTGTCTGCACACCTGAACAGTAAGGAATAGTGAGGCACTGTCTGCACACCTGAACAGTTAGGAATAGCGAGGCACTGTCTGCACACCTGTACAGTTAGGAACAGTGAGGCACTGTCTGCACACCTGAACAGTGAGGAACAGTGAGGCACTGTCTGCACACCTGAACAGTGAGGAACAGCGAGGCACTGTCTGCACACCTGAACAGTGAGGAACAGCGAAGCACTGTCTGCACACCTGAACAGTGAGGAACAGTGAGGCACTGTCTGCACACCTGAACAGTGAGGAACAGTAAGGAACAGTGAGGCACTGTCTGCACACCTGAACAGTGAGGAACAGCGAGGCACTGTCTGCACACCTGAACAGTGAGGAACAGAGATGCACTGTCTGCACACCTGATCAGTGAGGAACAGTGACGCACTGTCTGCACACCTGAACAGTGAGGAACAGTGAGGCACTGTCTGCACACCTGAACAGTGAGGAACAGTGAGGCACTGTCTGCACACCTGAACAGTGAGGAACAGAGAGGCACTCTCTGCACACCTGAACAGTGAGGCACTGTCTGCACACCTGAACAGTGAGGAACAGTGTGGCACTGTCTGCACACCTGAACAGTGAGGAACACTGAGGCACTGTCTGCACACCTGAACAGTGAGGAACAGTAAGGAACAGTGAGGCACTGTCTGCACACCTGAACAGTAAGGAACAGTGAGGCACTGTCTGCACACCTGAACAGTGAGGAACAGTAAGGAACAGTGAGGCACTGTCTGCACACCTGAACAGTGAGGAACATCGAGGCACTGTCTGCACACCTAAACAGTGAGGAACAATGAGACACTGTCTGCACTGCACACCTGAACAGTGAGAAATGGTGAGGCACTGTCTGCACACCTGAACAGTTAGGAATAGCGAGGCACTGTCTGCACACCTGAACAGTTAGTAATAGTGAGGCACTGTCTGCACACCTGAACAGTAAGGAATAGTGAGGCACTGTCTGCACACCTGAACAGTTAGGAATAGCGAGGCACTGTCTGCACACCTGAACAGTAAGGAATAGTGAGGCACTGTCTGCACACCTGAACAGTTAGGAATAGCGAGGCACTGTCTGCACACCTGAACAGTTAGGAACAGTGAGGCACTGTCTGCACACCTGAACAGTGAGGAACAGTGAGGCACTGTCTGCACACCTGAACAGTGAGGAACAGCGAGGCACTGTCTGCACACCTGAACAGTGAGGAACAGCGAGGCACTGTCTGCACACCTGAACAGTGAGGAACAGTGATGTACTGTCTGCACACCTGAACAGTAAGGAACAGTGATGCACTGTCTGCACACCTGAACAGTAAGGAACAGTGAGGCACTGTCTGCACACCTGAACAGTGAGGCACTGTCTGCACACCTGAACAGGAAGGAACAGTGATGCACTGTCTGCACACCTGAACAGTAAGGAACAGTGATGCACTGTCTGCACACCTGAACAGTGAGGCACTGTCTGCACACCTGAACAGTGAGGAACAGTGAGGCACTGTCTGCACACCTGAACAGTGAGGAACAGTTAGCAACAGTGAGGCACTGTCTGCACACCTGAACATAGAGGAACAGTGATGCACTGTCTGCACACCTGAACAGTGAGGAACAGTAAGCAACAGTGATGCACTGTCTGCACACCTGAACAGTGAGGAACAGTGATGCACTGTCTGCACACCTGAACAGTGAGGAAAAGTGAGGCACTGTCTGCACACCTGAACAGTGAGGAAAAGTGAGGCACTGTCTGCACACCTGAACAGAGAGGAACAGTGATGCACTGTCTGCACACCTGAACAGTGAGGAACAGTAAGCAACAGTGAGGCACTGTCTGCACACCTGAACAGTGAGGAACAGTGATGCACTGTCTGCACACCTGAACAGTGAGGAAAAGTGAGGCACTGTCTGCACACCTGAACAGTGAGGAAAAGTGAGGCACTGTCTGCACACCTGAACAGTGAGGAACAGTGAGGCACTGTCTGCACACCTGAACAGTGAGGCACTGTCTGCACACCTGAACAGTGAGGCACTGTCTGCACACCTGAACAGTGAGGCACTGTCTGCACACCTGAACAGTGAGGCACTGTCTGCACACCTGAACAGTGAGGAACAGTGAGGCACTGCCTGCACACCTGAACAGTGAGGAACAGTGAGGCACTGTCTGCACACCTGAACCGTGAGGAACAGTGAGGCACTGTCTGCACACCTGAACAGTGAGGAACAGTGAGGCACTGTCTGCACACCTGAACAGTGAGGAACAGAGAGGCACTGTCTGCACACCTGAACAGTGAGGCACTGTCTGCACACCTGAACAGTGAGGAACAGTGTGGCACTGTCTGCACACCTGAACAGTGAGGAACACTGAGGCACTGTCTGCACACCTGAACAGTGAGGAACAGTAAGGAACAGTGAGGCACTGTCTGCACACCTGAACAGTAAGGAACAGTGAGGCACTGTCTGCACACCTGAACAGTGAGGAACAGTAAGGAACAGTGAGGCACTGTCTGCACACCTGAACAGTGAGGAACATCGAGGCACTGTCTGCACACCTAAACAGTGAGGAACAATGAGACACTGTCTGCACTGCACACCTGAACAGTGAGAAATGGTGAGGCACTGTCTGCACACCTGAACAGTTAGGAATAGCGAGGCACTGTCTGCACACCTGAACAGTAAGGAATAGTGAGGCACTGTCTGCACACCTGAACAGTAAGGAATAGTGATGCACTGTCTGCACACCTGAACAGTTAGGAATAGCGAGGCACTGTCTGCACACCTGAACAGTAAGGAATAGTGAGGCACTGTCTGCACACCTGAACAGTTAGGAATAGCGAGGCACTGTCTGCACACCTGAACAGTTAGGAACAGTGAGGCACTGTCTGCACACCTGAACAGTGAGGAACAGTGAGGCACTGTCTGCACACCTGAACAGTGAGGAACAGCGAGGCACTGTCTGCACACCTGAACAGTGAGGAACAGCGAGGCACTGTCTGCACACCTGAACAGTGAGGAACAGTGAGGCACTGTCTGCACACCTGAACAGTGAGGAACAGTAAGGAACAGTGAGGCACTGTCTGCACACCTGAACAGTGAGGAACAGCGAGGCACTGTCTGCACACCTGAACAGTGAGGAACAGAGATGCACTGTCTGCACACCTGAACAGTGAGGAACAGTGAGGCACTGTCTGCACACCTGAACAGTGAGGAACAGCGAGGCACTGTCTGCACACCTGAACAGTGAGGAACAGAGATGCACTGTCTGCACACCTGAACAGTGAGGAACAGTGAGGCACTGTCTGCACACCTGAACAGTGAGGAACAGTGAGACACTGTCTGCACACCTGAACAGTGAGGAACAGTAAGGAACAGTGAGGCACTGTCTGCACACCTGAACAGTGAGGAACAGTGATGCACTGTCTGCACACCTGGACAGTGAGGAACAGAGATGCACTGTCTGCACACCTGAACAGTGAGGAACAGTGAGGCACTGTCTGCACACCTGAACAGTGAGGAACAGTAAGGAACAGTGAGGCACTGTCTGCACACCTGAACAGTGAGGAACAGTGAGGTACTGTCTGCACACCTGAATAGTGAGGCACTGTCTTCACACCTGAACAGTGAGGAACAGTGAGGCACTGTCTGCACACCTGAACAGTGAGGAACAGCGAGGCACTGTCTGCACACCTGAACAGTGAGCAACAGCGAGGCACTGTCTTCACACCTGAACAGTGAGGAACAGCGAGGCACTGTCTGCACACCTGAACAGTGAGGAACAGTGAGACACTCTCTGCAATGCACACCTGAACAGTGAGAAACGGTGAGGCACTGTCTGCACACCTGAACAGTTAGGAATAGTGAGGCACTGTCTGCACACCTGAACAGTGAGGAACAGTGAGGCACTGTCTGCACACCTGAACAGTGAGGAACAGTGAGGCACTGTCTGCACACGTGAACAGTGAGAAACAGTGAGGCACTGCCTGCACTGCACACCTGAACAGTGAGGAACAGCGAGGCACTGTCTGCACACCTGAACAGTGAGAAACAGTGAGGCACTTTCTGCACACCTGAACAGTGAGGAATAGCGAGGCACTGTCTGCACACCTGAACAGTGAGGAACAGCGAGACACTGTCTGCACACCTGAACAGTGAGGAACAGTGAGGCACTGTCTGCACACCTGAACAGTGAGGAACAGCGAGGCACTGTCTGCACACCTGAACAGTGAGGAATAGTGATGCACTGTCTGCACACCTGAACAGTTAGGAACAGTGAGGCACTGTCTGCACACCTGAACAGTGAGGTACAGTGAGGCACTGTCTGCACACCTGAACAGTGAGGAACAGTGAGGCACTGTCTACACACCTGAACAGTGAGGAACAGTGAGGCACTGCCTGCACACCTGAAAAGTGAGGAACAGTGAGGCACTGTCTGCACACCTGAACAGTGAGGAATAGTGAGGCACTATCTGCACACCTGAACAGTGAGGAACAGCGAGGCACTGTCTGCACACCTGAACAGTGAGGAACAGAGATGCACTGTCTGTACACCTGAACAGTGAGGAACAGCGAGGCACTGTCTGCACACCTGAACAGTGAGGAATAGTGAGGCACTGTCTGCACACCTGAACAGTGAGGAACAGCGAGGCACTGTCTGCACACCTGAACAGTGAGGAACAGAGATGCACTGTCTGTACACCTGAACAGTGAGGAACAGTGAGGCACTGTCTGCACACCTGAACAGTGAGGCACTGTCTGCACACCTGAACAGTGAGGAACAGAGATGCACTGTCTGTACACCTGAACAGTGAGGAACAGTGAGGCACTGTCTGCACACCTGAACAGTGAGGAATAGTGAGGCACTGTCTGCACACCTGAACAGTGAGGAACAGCGAGGCACTGTCTGCACACCTGAACAGTGAGGAACAGAGATGCACTGTCTGTACACCTGAACAGTGAGGAACAGTGAGGCACTGTCTGCACACCTGAACAGTGAGGAACAGTAAGGAACAGTGAGGCACTGTCTGCACACCTGAACAGTGAGGAACAGTGAGGCACTGTCTGCACACCTGAACAGTGAGGAACAGAGATGCACTGTCTGCACACCTGAACAGTGAGGAACAGTAAGCAACAGTGAGGCACTGTCTGCACACCTGAACAGTGAGGAACACTGAGGCACTGTCTGCACACCTGAACAGTGAGGAACAGTAAGGAACAGTGAGGCACTGTCTGCACACCTGAACAGTAAGGAACAGTGAGGCACTGTCTGCACACCTGAACAGTGAGGAACAGTAAGGAACAGTGAGGCACTGTCTGCACACCTGAACAGTGAGGAACATCGAGGCACTGTCTGCACACCTAAACAGTGAGGAACAATGAGACACTGTCTGCACTGCACACCTGAACAGTGAGAAATGGTGAGGCACTGTCTGCACACCTGAACAGTTAGGAATAGCGAGGCACTGTCTGCACACCTGAACAGTTAGTAATAGTGAGGCACTGTCTGCACACCTGAACAGTAAGGAATAGTGAGGCACTGTCTGCACACCTGAACAGTTAGGAATAGCGAGGCACTGTCTGCACACCTGAACAGTAAGGAATAGTGAGGCACTGTCTGCACACCTGAACAGTTAGGAATAGCGAGGCACTGTCTGCACACCTGAACAGTTAGGAACAGTGAGGCACTGTCTGCACACCTGAACAGTGAGGAACAGTGAGGCACTGTCTGCACACCTGAACAGTGAGGAACAGCGAGGCACTGTCTGCACACCTGAACAGTGAGGAACAGCGAGGCACTGTCTGCACACCTGAACAGTGAGGAACAGTGATGTACTGTCTGCACACCTGAACAGTAAGGAACAGTGATGCACTGTCTGCACACCTGAACAGTAAGTAACAGTGAGGCACTGTCTGCACACCTGAACAGTGAGGCACTGTCTGCACACCTGAACAGTAAGGAACAGTGATGCACTGTCTGCACACCTGAACAGTAAGGAACAGTGATGCACTGTCTGCACACCTGAACAGTGAGGCACTGTCTGCACACCTGAACAGTGAGGAACAGTGAGGCACTGTCTGCACACCTGAACAGTGAGGAACAGTAAGCAACAGTGAGGCACTGTCTGCACACCTGAACATAGAGGAACAGTGATGCACTGTCTGCACACCTGAACAGTGAGGAACAGTAAGCAACAGTGAGGCACTGTCTGCACACCTGAACAGTGAGGAACAGTGATGCACTGTCTGCACACCTGAACAGTGAGGAAAAGTGAGGCACTGTCTGCACACCTGAACAGTGAGGAAAAGTGAGGCACTGTCTGCACACCTGAACAGAGAGGAACAGTGATGCACTGTCTGCACACCTGAACAGTGAGGAACAGTGAGGCACTGCCTGCACACCTGAAAAGTGAGGAACAGTGAGGCACTGTCTGCACACCTGAACAGTGAGGAATAGTGAGGCACTGTCTGCACACCTGAACAGTGAGGAACAGCGAGGCACTGTCTGCACACCTGAACAGTGAGGAACAGAGATGCACTGTCTGTACACCTGAACAGTGAGGAACAGTGAGGCACTGTCTGCACACCTGAACAGTGAGGCACTGTCTGCACACCTGAACAGTGAGGAACAGAGATGCACTGTCTGTACACCTGAACAGTGAGGAACAGCGAGGCACTGTCTGCACACCTGAACAGTGAGGAATAGTGAGGCACTGTCTGCACACCTGAACAGTGAGGAACAGCGAGGCACTGTCTGCACACCTGAACAGTGAGGAACAGAGATGCACGGTCTGTACACCTGAACAGTGAGGAACAGTGAGGCACTGTCTGCACAGCTGAACAGTGAGGAACAGTAAGGAACAGTGAGGCACTGTCTGCACACCTGAACAGTGAGGAACAGTGAGGCACTGTCTGCACACCTGAACAGTGAGGAACAGAGATGCACTGTCTGCACACCTGAACAGTGAGGAACAGTAAGCAACAGTGAGGCACTGTCTGCACACCTGAACAGTGAGGAACACTGAGGCACTGTCTGCACACCTGAACAGTGAGGAACAGTAAGGAACAGTGAGGCACTGTCTGCACACCTGAACAGTAAGGAACAGTGAGGCACTGTCTGCACACCTGAACAGTGAGGAACAGTAAGGAACAGTGAGGCACTGTCTGCACACCTGAACAGTGAGGAACATCGAGGCACTGTCTGCACACCTAAACAGTGAGGAACAATGAGACACTGTCTGCACTGCACACCTGAACAGTGAGAAATGGTGAGGCACTGTCTGCACACCTGAACAGTTAGGAATAGCGAGGCACTGTCTGCACACCTGAACAGTTAGTAATAGTGAGGCACTGTCTGCACACCTGAACAGTAAGGAATAGTGAGGCACTGTCTGCACACCTGAACAGTTAGGAATAGCGAGGCACTGTCTGCACACCTGAACAGTAAGGAATAGTGAGGCACTGTCTGCACACCTGAACAGTTAGGAATAGAGAGGCACTGTCTGCACACCTGAACAGTTAGGAACAGTGAGGCACTGTCTGCACACCTGAACAGTGAGGAACAGTGAGGCACTGTCTGCACACCTGAACAGTGAGGAACAGCGAGGCACTGTCTGCACACCTGAACAGTGAGGAACAGAGATGCACTGTCTGCACACCTGAACAGTGAGGAACAGTGATGTACTGTCTGCACACCTGAACAGTAAGGAACAGTGATGCACTGTCTGCACACCTGAACAGTAAGGAACAGTGAGGCTCTGTCTGCACACCTGAACAGTGAGGCACTGTCTGCACACCTGAACAGTAAGGAACAGTGATGCACTGTCTGCACACCTGAACAGTAAGGAACAGTGATGCACTGTCTGCACACCTGAACAGTGAGGCACTGTCTGCACACCTGAACAGTGAGGAACAGTGAGGCACTGTCTGCACACCTGAACAGTGAGGAACAGTAAGCAACAGTGAGGCACTGTCTGCACACCTGAACATAGAGGAACAGTGATGCACTGTCTGCACACCTGAACAGTGAGGAACAGTAAGCAACAGTGATGCACTGTCTGCACACCTGAACAGTGAGGAACAGTGATGCACTGTCTGTACACCTGAACAGTGAGGAAAAGTGAGGCACTGTCTGCACACCTGAACAGTGAGGAAAAGTGAGGCACTGTCTGCACACCTGAACAGAGAGGAACAGTGAGGCACTGTCTGCACACCTGAACAGTGAGGAACAGTAAGCAACAGTGAGGCACTGTCTGCACACCTGAACAGTGAGGAACAGTGATGCACTGTCTGCACACCTGAACAGTGAGGAAAAGTGAGGCACTGTCTGCACACCTGAACAGTGAGGAACAGTGAGGCACTGTCTGCACACCTGAACAGTGAGGAACAGAGAGGCACTGTCTGCACACCTGAACAGTGAGGCACTGTCTGCACACCTGAACAGTGAGGAACAGTGTGGCACTGTCTGCACACCTGAACAGTGAGGAACACTGAGGCACTGTCTGCACACCTGAACAGTGAGGAACAGTAAGGAACAGTGAGGCACTGTCTGCACACCTGAACAGTAAGGAACAGTGAGGCACTGTCTGCACACCTGAACAGTGAGGAACAGTAAGGAACAGTGAGGCACTGTCTGCACACCTGAACAGTGAGGAACAGAGAGGCACTGTCTGCACACCTAAACAGTGAGGAACAATGAGACACTGTCTGCACTGCACACCTGAACAGTGAGAAATGGTGAGGCACTGTCTGCACACCTGAACAGTTAGGAATAGCGAGGCACTGTCTGCACACCTGAACAGTTAGTAATAGTGAGGCACTGTCTGCACACCTGAACAGTAAGGAATAGTGAGGCACTGTCTGCACACCTGAACAGTTAGGAATAGCGAGGCACTGTCTGCACACCTGAACAGTAAGGAATAGTGAGGCACTGTCTGCACACCTGAACAGTTAGGAATAGCGAGGCACTGTCTGCACACCTGAACAGTTAGGAACAGTGAGGTACTGTCTGCACACCTGAACAGTGAGGAACAGTGAGGCACTGTCTGCACACCTGAACAGTGAGGAACAGCGAGGCACTGTCTGCACACCTGAACAGTGAGGAACAGCGAGGCACTGTCTGCACACCTGAACAGTGAGGAACAGTGAGGCACTGTCTGCACACCTGAACAGTGAGGAACAGTAAGGAACAGTGAGGCACTGTCTGCACACCTGAACAGTGAGGAACACCGAGGCACTGTCTGCACACCTGAACAGTGAGGAACAGAGATGCACTGTATGCACACCTGAACAGTGAGGAACAGTGAGGCACTGTCTGCACACCTGAACAGTGAGGAACAGTGAGGCACTGTCTGCACACCTGAACAGTGAGGAACAGTAAGGAACAGTGAGGCACTGTCTGCACACCTGAACAGTGAGGAACAGTGATGCACTGTCTGCATACCTGAACAGTGAGGAACAGAGATGCACTGTCTGCACACCTGAACAGTGAGGAACAGTGAGGCACTGTCTGCACACCTGAACAGTGAGGAACAGTAAGGAACAGTGAGGCACTGTCTGCACACCTGAACAGTGAGGAACAGTGAGGTACTGTCTGCACACCTGAATAGTGAGGCACTGTCTTCACACCTGAACAGTGAGGAACAGTGAGGCACTGTCTGCACACCTGAACAGTGAGGAACAGCGAGGCACTGTCTTCACACCTGAACAGTGAGGAACAGCGAGGCACAGTCTGCACACCTGAACAGTGAGGAACAGTGAGACACTGTATGCACTGCACACCTGAACAGTGAGAAACGGTGATGCACTGTCTGCACACCTGAACAGTTAGGAATAGTGAGGCACTGTCTGCACACCTGAACAGCGAGGAACAGTGAGGCACTGTCTGCACACCTGAACAGTGAGGAACAGTGAGGCACTGTCTGCACACGTGAACAGTGAGAAACAGTGAGGCACTGCCTGCACTGCACACCTGAACAGTGAGGAACAGCGAGGCACTGTCTGCACACCAGAACAGTGAGAAACAGTGAGGCACTTTCTGCACACCTGAACAGTGAGGAATAGCGAGGCCCTGTCTGCACACCTGAACAGTGAGGAACAGCGAGACACTGTCTGCACACCTGAACAGTGAGGAACAGTGAGGCACTGTCTGCACACCTGAACAGTGAGGAACAGCGAGGCACTGTCTGCACACCTGAACAGTGAGGAATAGTGATGCACTGTCTGCACACCTGAACAGTTAGGAACAGTGAGGCACTGTCTGCACACCTGAACAGTGAGGCACAGTGAGGCACTGTCTGCACACCTGAACAGTGAGGAACAGTGAGGCACTGTCTACACACCTGAACAGTGAGGAACAGTGAGGCACTGCCTGCACACCTGAAAAGTGAGGAACAGTGAGGCACTGTCTGCACACCTGAACAGTGAAGAATAGTGAGGCACTGTCTGCACACCTGAACAGTGAGGAACAGCGAGGCACTGTCTGCACACCTGAACAGTGAGGAACAGAGATGCACTGTCTGTACACCTGAACAGTGAGGAACAGTGAGGCACTGTCTGCACACCTGAACAGTGAGGTACTGTCTGCACACCTGAACAGTGAGGAACAGAGATGCACTGTCTGTACACCTGAACAGTGAGGAACAGCGAGGCACTGTCTGCACACCTGAACAGTGAGGAATAGTGAGGCACTGTCTGCACACCTGAACAGTGAGGAACAGCGAGGCACTGTCTGCACACCTGAACAGTGAGAAACAGAGATGCACTGTCTGTACACCTGAACAGTGAGGAACAGTGAGGCACTGTCTGCACACCTGAACAGTGAGGAACAGTAAGGAACAGTGAGGCACTGTCTGCACACCTGAACAGTGAGGAACAGTGAGGCACTGTCTGCACACCTGAACAGTGAGGAACAGCGAGGCACTGTCTGCACACCTGAACAGTGAGGAACAGTGATGTACTGTCTGCACACCTGAACAGTAAGGAACAGTGATGCACTGTCTGCACACCTGAACAGTAAGGAACAGTGAGGCACTGTCTGCACACCTGAACAGTGAGGCACTGTCTGCACACCTGAACAGTAAGGAACAGTGATGCACTGTCTGCACACCTGAACAGTAAGGAACAGTGATGCACTGTCTGCACACCTGAACAGTGAGGCACTGTCTGCACACCTGAACAGTGAGGAACAGTGAGGCACTGTCTGCACACCTGAACAGTGAGGAACAGTAAGCAACAGTGAGGCACTGTCTGCACACCTGAACATAGAGGAACAGTGATGCACTGTCTGCACACCTGAACAGTGAGGAACAGTAAGCAACAGTGAGGCACTGTCTGCACACCTGAACAGTGAGGAACAGTGATGCACTGTCTGCACACCTGAACAGTGAGGAAAAGTGAGGCACTGTCTGCACACCTGAACAGTGAGGAAAAGTGAGGCACTGTCTGCACACCTGAACAGAGAGGAACAGTGATGCACTGTCTGCACACCTGAACAGTGAGGAACAGTGAGGCACTGCCTGCACACCTGAAAAGTGAGGAACAGTGAGGCACTGTCTGCACACCTGAACAGTGAGGAATAGTGAGGCACTGTCTGCACACCTGAACAGTGAGAAACAGCGAGACACTGTCTGCACACCTGAACAGTGAGGAACAGAGATGCACTGTCTGTACACCTGAACAGTGAGGAACAGTGAGGCACTGTCTGCACACCTGAACAGTGAGGCACTGTCTGCACACCTGAACAGTGAGGAACAGAGATGCACTGTCTGTACATCTGAACAGTGAGGAACAGCGAGGCACTGTCTGCACACCTGAACAGTGAGGAATAGTGAGGCACTGTCTGCACACCTGAACAGTGAGGAACAGCGAGGCACTGTCTGCACACCTGAACAGTGAGGAACAGAGATGCACGGTCTGTACACCTGAACAGTGAGGAACAGTGAGGCACTGTCTGCACACCTGAACAGTGAGGAACAGTAAGGAACAGTGAGGCACTGTCTGCACACCTGAACAGTGAGGAACAGTGAGGCACTGTCTGCACACCTGAACAGTGAGGAACAGAGATGCACTGTCTGCACACCTGAACAGTGAGGAACAGTAAGCAACAGTGAGGCACTGTCTGCACACCTGAACAGTGAGGAACACTGAGGCACTGTCTGCACACCTGAACAGTGAGGAACAGTAAGGAACAGTGAGGCACTGTCTGCACACCTGAACAGTAAGGAACAGTGAGGCACTGTCTGCACACCTGAACAGTGAGGAACAGTAAGGAACAGTGAGGCACTGTCTGCACACCTGAACAGTGAGGAACATCGAGGCACTGTCTGCACACCTAAACAGTGAGGAACAATGAGACACTGTCTGCACTGCACACCTGAACAGTGAGAAAAGGTGAGGCACTGTCTGCACACCTGAACAGTTAGGAATAGCGAGGCACTGTCTGCACACCTGAACAGTTAGTAATAGTGAGGCACTGTCTGCACACCTGAACAGTAAGGAATAGTGAGGCACTGTCTGCACACCTGAACAGTTAGGAATAGCGAGGCACTGTCTGCACACCTGAACAGTAAGGAATAGTGAGGCACTGTCTGCACACCTGAACAGTTAGGAATAGCGAGGCACTGTCTGCACACCTGAACAGTTAGGAACAGTGAGGCACTGTCTGCACACCTGAACAGTGAGGAACAGTGAGGCACTGTCTGCACACCTGAACAGTGAGGAACAGCGAGGCACTGTCTGCACACCTGAACAGTGAGGAACAGCGAGGCACTGTCTGCACACCTGAACAGTGAGGAACAGTGATGTACTGTCTGCACACCTGAACAGTAAGGAACAGTGATGCACTGTCTGCACACCTGAACAGTAAGGAACAGTGAGGCTCTGTCTGCACACCTGAACAGTGAGGCACTGTCTGCACACCTGAACAGTAAGGAACAGTGATGCACTGTCTGCACACCTGAACAGTAAGGAACAGTGATGCACTGTCTGCACACCTGAAGTGAGGCACTGTCTGCACACCTGAACAGTGAGGAACAGTGAGGCACTGTCTGCACACCTGAAAAGTGAGGAACAGTAAGCAACAGTGAGGCACTGTCTGCACACCTGAACATAGAGGAACAGTGATGCACTGTCTGCACACCTGAACAGTGAGGAACAGTAAGCAACAGTGATGCACTGTCTGCACACCTGAACAGTGAGGAACAGTGATGCACTGTCTGCACACCTGAACAGTGAGGAAAAGTGAGGCACTGTCTGCACACCTGAACAGTGAGGAAAAGTGAGGCACTGTCTGCACTCCTGAACAGAGAGGAACAGTGATGCACTGTCTGCACACCTGAACAGTGAGGAAAAGTGAGGCACTGTCTGCACACCTGAACAGTGAGGAAATGTGAGGCACTGTCTGCACACCTGAACAGTGAGGAACAGTGAGGCACTGTCTGCACACCTGAACAGTGAGGCACAGTCTGCACACCTGAACAGTGAGGCACTGTCTGCACACCTGAACAGTGAGGAACAGTGAGGCACTGTCTGCACACCTGAACAGTGAGGAACAGTGAGGTACTGTCTGCACACCTGAACAGTGAGGAACAGTGAGGCACTGTCTGCACACCTGAACAGTGAGGAACAGTGAGGCACTGTCTGCACACCTGAACAGTGAGGAACAGAGAGGCACTGTCTGCACACCTGAACAGTGAGGCACTGTCTGCACACCTGAACAGTGAGGAACAGTGATGCACTGTCTGCACACCTGAACAGTGAGGAAAAGTGAGGCACTGTCTGCACACCTGAACAGTGAGGAAAAGTGAGGCACTGTCTGCACTCCTGAACAGAGAGGAACAGTGATGCACTGTCTGCACACCTGAACAGTGAGGAAAAGTGAGGCACTGTCTGCACACCTGAACAGTGAGGAAATGTGAGGCACTGTCTGCACACCTGAACAGTGAGGAACAGTAAGCAACAGTGATGCACTGTCTGCACACCTGAACAGTGAGGAACAGTGATGCACTGTCTGCACACCTGAACAGTGAGGAAAAGTGAGGCACTGTCTGCACACCTGAACAGTGAGGAAAAGTGAGGCACTGTCTGCACTCCTGAACAGAGAGGAACAGTGATGCACTGTCTGCACACCTGAACAGTGAGGAAAAGTGAGGCACTGTCTGCACACCTGAACAGTGAGGAAATGTGAGGCACTGTCTGCACACCTGAACAGTGAGGAACAGTGAGGCACTGTCTGCACACCTGAACAGTGAGGCACAGTCTGCACACCTGAACAGTGAGGCACTGTCTGCACACCTGAACAGTGAGGAACAGTGAGGCACTGTCTGCACACCTGAACAGTGAGGAACAGTGAGGTACTGTCTGCACACCTGAACAGTGAGGAACAGTGAGGCACTGTCTGCACACCTGAACAGTGAGGAACAGTGAGGCACTGTCTGCACACCTGAACAGTGAGGAACAGAGAGGCACTGTCTGCACACCTGAACAGTGAGGCACTGTCTGCACACCTGAACAGTGAGGAACAGTGTGGCACTGTCTGCACACCTGAACAGTGAGGAACACTGAGGCACTGTCTGCACACCTGAACAGTGAGGAACAGTAAGGAACAGTGAGGCACTGTCTGCACACCTGAACAGTAAGGAACAGTGAGGCACTGTCTGCACACCTGAACAGTGAGGAACAGTAAGGAACAGTGAGGCACTGTCTGCACACCTGAACAGTGAGGAAAAGTAAGGAACAGTGAGGCACTGTCTGCACACCTGAACAGTGAGGAACAGTGAGGCACTGTCTGCACACCTGAACAGTGAGGAACAGCGAGGCACTGTCTGCAGACCTGAACAGTGAGGAACAGCGAGGCACTGTCTTCACACCTGAACAGTGAGGAACAGCGAGGCACAGTCTGCACACCTGAACAGTGAGGAACAGTGAGACACTCTCTGCAATGCACACCTGAACAGTGAGAAACGGTGAGGCACTGTCTGCACACCTGAACAGTTAGGAATAGTGAGGCACTGTCTGCACACCTGAACAGTGAGGAACAGTGAGGCACTGTCTGCACACCTGAACAGTGAGGAACAGTGAGGCACTGTCTGTACACGTGAACAGTGAGAAACAGTGAGGCACTGCCTGCACTGCACACCTGAACAGTGAGGAACAGCGAGGCACTGTCTGCACACCTGAACAGTGAGAAACAGTGAGGCACTTTCTGCACACCTGAACAGTGAGGAATAGCGAGGCACTGTCTGCACACCTGAACAGTGAGGAACAGCGAGACACTGTCTGCACACCTGAACAGTGAGGAACAGTGAGGCACTGTCTGCACACCTGAACAGTGAGGAACAGCGAGGCACTGTCTGCACACCTGAACAGTGAGGAATAGTGATGCACTGTCTGCACACCTGAACAGTTAGGAACAGTGAGGCACTGTCTGCACACCTGAACAGTGAGGCACAGTGAGGCACTGTCTGCACACCTGAACAGTGAGGAACAGTGAGGCACTGTCTACACACCTGAACAGTGAGGAACAGTGAGGCACTGCCTGCACACCTGAAAAGTGAGGAACAGTGAGGCACTGTCTGCACACCTGAACAGTGAGGAATAGTGAGGCACTATCTGCACACCTGAACAGTGAGGAACAGCGAGGCACTGTCTGCACACCTGAACAGTGAGGAACAGAGATGCACTGTCTGTACACCTGAACAGTGAGGAACAGCGAGGCACTGTCTGCACACCTGAACAGTGAGGAATAGTGAGGCACTGTCTGCACACCTGAACAGTGAGGAACAGCGAGGCACTGTCTGCACACCTGAACAGTGAGGAACAGAGATGCACTGTCTGTACACCTGAACAGTGAGGAACAGTGAGGCACTGTCTGCACACCTGAACAGTGAGGCACTGTCTGCACACCTGAACAGTGAGGAACAGAGATGCACTGTCTGTACACCTGAACAGTGAGGAACAGTGAGGCACTGTCTGCACACCTGAACAGTGAGGAATAGTGAGGCACTGACTGCACACCTGAACAGTGAGGAACAGCGAGGCACTGTCTGCACACCTGAACAGTGAGGAACAGAGATGCACTGTCTGTACACCTGAACAGTGAGGAACAGTGAGGCACTGTCTGCACACCTGAACAGTGAGGAACAGTAAGGAACAGTGAGGCACTGTCTGCACACCTGAACAGTGAGGAACAGTGAGGCACTGTCTGCACACCTGAACAGTGAGGAACAGAGATGCACTGTCTGCACACCTGAACAGTGAGGAACAGTAAGCAACAGTGAGGCACTGTCTGCACACCTGAACAGTGAGGAACACTGAGGCACTGTCTGCACACCTGAACAGTGAGGAACAGTAAGGAACAGTGAGGCACTGTCTGCACACCTGAACAGTAAGGAACAGTGAGGCAATGTCTGCACACCTGAACAGTGAGGAACAGTAAGGAACAGTGAGGCACTGTCTGCACACCTGAACAGTGAGGAACATCGAGGCACTGTCTGCACACCTAAACAGTGAGGAACAATGAGACACTGTCTGCACTGCACACCTGAACAGTGAGAAATGGTGAGGCACTGTCTGCACACCTGAACAGTTAGGAATAGCGAGGCACTGTCTGCACACCTGAACAGTTAGTAATAGTGAGGCACTGTCTGCACACCTGAACAGTGAGGAACAGTAAGGAACAGTGAGGCACTGTCTGCACACCTGAACAGTGAGGAACAGTGAGGCACTGTCTGCACACCTGAACAGTGAGGAACAGAGATGCACTGTCTGCACACCTGAACAGTGAGGAACAGTAAGCAACAGTGAGGCACTGTCTGCACACCTGAACAGTGAGGAACACTGAGGCACTGTCTGCACACCTGAACAGTGAGGAACAGTAAGGAACAGTGAGGCACTGTCTGCACACCTGAACAGTAAGGAACAGTGAGGCACTGTCTGCACACCTGAACAGTGAGGAACAGTAAGGAACAGTGAGGCACTGTCTGCACACCTGAACAGTGAGGAACATCGAGGCACTGTGTGCACACCTAAACAGTGAGGAACAATGAGACACTGTCTGCACTGCACACCTGAACAGTGAGAAATGGTGAGGCACTGTCTGCATACCTGAACAGTTAGGAATAGCGAGGCACTGTCTGCACACCTGAACAGTTAGTAATAGTGAGGCACTGTCTGCACACCTGAACAGTAAGGAATAGTGAGGCACTGTCTGCACACCTGAACAGTTAGGAATAGCGAGGCACTGTCTGCACACCTGAACAGTAAGGAATAGTGAGGCACTGTCTGCACACCTGAACAGTTAGGAATAGCGAGGCACTGTCTGCACACCTGAACAGTTAGGAACAGTGAGGCACTGTCTGCACACCTGAACAGTGAGGAACAGTGAGGCACTGTCTGCACACCTGAACAGTGAGGAACAGCGAGGCACTGTCTGCACACCTGAACAGTGAGGAACAGCGAGGCACTGTCTGCACACCTGAACAGTGAGGAACAGTGATGTACTGTCTGCACACCTGAACAGTAAGGAACAGTGATGCACTGTCTGCACACCTGAACAGTAAGGAACAGTGAGGCACTGTCTGCACACCTGAACAGTGAGGCACTGTCTGCACACCTGAACAGTAAGGAACAGTGATGCACTGTCTGCACACCTGAACAGTAAGGAACAGTGATGCACTGTCTGCACACCTGAACAGTGAGGCACTGTCTGCACACCTGAACAGTGAGGAACAGTGAGTCACTGTCTGCACACCTGAACAGTGTGGAACAGTAAGCAACAGTGAGGCACTGTCTGCACACCTGAACATAGAGGAACAGTGATGCACTGTCTGCACACCTGAACAGTGAGGAACAGTAAGCAACAGTGAGGCACTGTCTGCACACCTGAACAGTGAGGAACAGTGATGCACTGTCTGCACACCTGAACAGTGAGGAAAAGTGAGGCACTGTCTGCACACCTGAACAGTGAGGAAAAGTGAGGCACTGTCTGCACACCTGAACAGAGAGGAACAGTGATGCACTGTCTGCACACCTGAACAGTGAGGAACAGTGAGGCACTGCCTGCACACCTGAAAAGTGAGGAACAGTGAGGCACTGTCTGCACACCTGAACAGTGAGGAATAGTGAGGCACTGTCTGCACACCTGAACAGTGAGGAACAGCGAGGCACTGTCTGCACACCTGAACAGTGAGGAACAGAGATGCACTGTCTGTACACCTGAACAGTGAGGAACAGTGAGGCACTGTCTGCACACCTGAACAGTGAGGCACTGTCTGCACACCTGAACAGTGAGGAACAGAGATGCACTGTCTGTACACCTGAACAGTGAGGAACAGCGAGGCACTGTCTGCACACCTGAACAGTGAGGAATAGTGAGGCACTGTCTGCACACCTGAACAGTGAGGAACAGCGAGGCACTGTCTGCACACCTGAACAGTGAGGAACAGAGATGCACGGTCTGTACACCTGAACAGTGAGGAACAGTGAGGCACTGCCTGCACACCTGAACCGTGAGGAACAGTAAGGAACAGTGAGGCACTGTCTGCACACCTGAACAGTGAGGAACAGTGAGGCACTGTCTGCACACCTGAACAGTGAGGAACAGAGATGCACTGTCTGCACACCTGAACAGTGAGGAACAGTAAGCAACAGTGAGGCACTGTCTGCACACCTGAACAGTGAGGAACACTGAGGCACTGTCTGCACACCTGAACAGTGAGGAACAGTAAGGAACAGTGAGGCACTGTTTGCACACCTGAACAGTAAGGAACAGTGAGGCACTGTCTGCACACCTGAACAGTGAGGAACAGTAAGGAACAGTGAGGCACTGTCTGCACACCTGAACAGTGAGGAACATCGAGGCACTGTCTGCACACCTAAACAGTGAGGAACAATGAGACACTGTCTGCACTGCACACCTGAACAGTGAGAAATGGTGAGGCACTGTCTGCACACCTGAACAGTTAGGAATAGCGAGGCACTGTCTGCACACCTGAACAGTTAGTAATAGTGAGGCACTGTCTGCACACCTGAACAGTAAGGAATAGTGAGGCACTGTCTGCACACCTGAACAGTTAGGAATAGCGAGGCACTGTCTGCACACCTGAACAGTAAGGAATAGTGAGGCACTGTCTGCACACCTGAACAGTTAGGAATAGCGAGGCACTGTCTGCACACCTGAACAGTTAGGAACAGTGAGGCACTGTCTGCACACCTGAACAGTGAGGATCAGTGAGGCACTGTCTGCACACCTGAACAGTGAGGAACAGCGAGGCACTGTCTGCACACCTGAACAGTGAGGAACAGCGAGGCACTGTCTGCACACCTGAACAGTGAGGAACAGTGATGTACTGTCTGCACACCTGAACAGTAAGGAACAGTGATGCACTGTCTGCACACCTGAACAGTAAGGAACAGTGAGGCTCTGTCTGCACACCTGAACAGTGAGGCACTGTCTGCACACCTGAACAGTAAGGAACAGTGATGCACTGTCTGCACACCTGAACAGTAAGGAACAGTGATGCACTGTCTGCACACCTGAACAGTGAGGCACTGTCTGCACACCTGAACAGTGAGGAAAAGTGAGGCACTGTCTGCACACCTGAACAGTGAGGAACAGTAAGCAACAGTGAGGCACTGTCTGCACACCTGAACAGTGAGGAACAGTGATGCACTGTCTGCACACCTGAACAGTGAGGAAAAGTGAGGCACTGTCTGCACACCTTAACAGTGAGGAAAAGTGAGGCACTGTCTGCACACCTGAACAGAGAGGAACAGTGATGCACTGTCTGCACACCTGAACAGTGAGGAACAGTAAGCAACAGTGAGGCACTGTCTGCACACCTGAACAGTGAGGAACAGTGATGCACTGTCTGCACACCTGAACAGTGAGGAAAAGTGAGGCACTGTCTGCACACCTGAACAGTGAGGAAATGTGAGGCACTGTCTGCACACCTGAACAGTGAGGAACAGTGAGGCACTGTCTGCACACCTGAACAGTGAGGCACTGTCTGCACACCTGAACAGTGAGGCACTGTCTGCACACCTGAACAGTGAGGAACAGTGAGGCACTGTCTGCACACCTGAACAGTGAGGAACAGTGAGGTACTGTCTGCACACCTGAACAGTGAGGAACAGTGAGGCACTGTCTGCACACGTGAACAGTGAGGAACAGTGAGGCACTGTCTGCACACCTGAACAGTGAGGAACAGAGAGGCACTGTCTGCACACCTGAACAGTGAGGAACAGTAAGGAACAGTGAGGCACTGTCTGCACACCTGAACAGTGAGGAACATCGAGGCACTGTCTGCACACCTAAACAGTGAGGAACAATGAGACACTGTCTGCACTGCACACCTGAACAGTGAGAAATGGTGAGGCACTGTCTGCACACCTGAACAGTTAGGAATAGCGAGGCACTGTCTGCACACCTGAACAGTTAGTAATAGTGAGGCACTGTCTGCACACCTGAACAGTAAGGAATAGTGAGGCACTGTCTGCACACCTGAACAGTTAGGAATAGCGAGGCACTGTCTGCACACCTGAACAGTAAGGAATAGTGAGGCACTGTCTGCACACCTGAACAGTTAGGAATAGCGAGGCACTGTCTGCACACCTGAACAGTTAGGAACAGTGAGGTACTGTCTGCACACCTGAACAGTGAGGAACAGTGAGGCACTGTCTGCACACCTGAACAGTGAGGAACAGCGAGGCACTGTCTGCACACCTGAACAGTGAGGAACAGCGAGGCACTGTCTGCACACCTGAACAGTGAGGAACAGTGAGGCACTGTCTGCACACCTGAACAGTGAGGAACAGTAAGGAACAGTGAGGCACTGTCTGCACACCTGAACAGTGAGGAACAGCGAGGCACTGTCTGCACACCTGAACAGTGAGGAACAGAGATGCACTGTATGCACACCTGAACAGTGAGGAACAGTGAGGCACTGTCTGCACACCTGAACAGTGAGGAACAGTGAGGCACTGTCTGCACACCTGAACAGTGAGGAACAGTAAGGAACAGTGAGGCACTGTCTGCACACCTGAACAGTGAGGAACAGTGATGCACTGTCTGCACACCTGAACAGTGAGGAACAGAGATGCACTGTCTGCACACCTGAACAGTGAGGAACAGTGAGGCACTGTCTGCACACCTGAACAGTGAGGAACAGTAAGGAACAGTGAGGCACTGTCTGCACACCTGAACAGTGAGGAACAGTGAGGTACTGTCTGCACACCTGAATAGTGAGGCACTGTCTTCACACCTGAACAGTGAGGAACAGTGAGGCACTGTCTGCACACCTGAACAGTGAGGAACAGCGAGGCACTGTCTTCACACCTGAACAGTGAGGAACAGCGAGGCACAGTCTGCACACCTGAACAGTGAGGAACAGTGAGACACTGTCTGCACTGCACACCTGAACAGTGAGAAACGGTGAGGCACTGTCTGCACACCTGAACAGTTAGGAATAGTGAGGCACTGTCTGCACACCTGAACAGTGAGGAACAGTGAGGCACTGTCTGCACACCTGAACAGTGAGGAACAGTGAGGCACTGTCTGCACACGTGAACAGTGAGAAACAGTGAGGCACTGCCTGCACTGCACACCTGAACAGTGAGGAACAGCGAGGCACTGTCTACACACCAGAACAGTGAGAAACAGCGAGACACTGTCTGCACACCTGAACAGTGAGGAACAGTGAGGCACTGTCTGCACACCTGAACAGTGAGGAACAGCGAGGCACTGTCTGCACACCTGAACAGTGAGGAATAGTGATGCACTGTCTGCACACCTGAACAGTTAGGAACAGTGAGGCACTGTCTGCACACCTGAACAGTGAGGCACAGTGAGGCACTGTCTGCACACCTGAACAGTGAGGAACAGTGAGGCACTGTCTACACACCTGAACAGTGAGAAACAGCGAGACACTGCCTGCACACCTGAAAAGTGAGGAACAGTGAGGCACTGTCTGCACACCTGAACAGTGAAGAATAGTGAGGCACTGTCTGCACACCTGAACAGTGAGGAACAGCGAGGCACTGTCTGCACACCTGAACAGTGAGGAACAGAGATGCACTGTCTGTACACCTGAACAGTGAGGAACAGTGAGGCACTGTCTGCACACCTGAACAGTGAGGTACTGTCTGCACACCTGAACAGTGAGGAACAGAGATGCACTGTCTGTACACCTGAACAGTGAGGAACAGCGAGGCACTGTCTGCACACCTGAACAGTGAGGAATAGTGAGGCACTGTCTGCACACCTGAACAGTGAGGAACAGCGAGGCACTGTCTGCACACCTGAACAGTGAGAAACAGAGATGCACTGTCTGTACACCTGAACAGTGAGGAACAGTGAGGCACTGTCTGCACACCTGAACAGTGAGGAACAGTAAGGAACAGTGAGGCACTGTCTGCACACCTGAACAGTGAGGAACAGTGAGGCACTGTCTGCACACCTGAACAGTGAGGAACAGAGATGCACTGTCTGCACACCTGAACAGTGAGGAACAGTGAGGCACTGTCTGCGCACCTGAGCAGTGAGGCACAGTAAGGAACAGCGAGGCACTGTCTGCACACCTGAACAGTGAGGAACAGTGAGGCACTGTCTGCACACCTGAACAGTGAGGAACAGTGAGGCACTGTCTGCACACCTGAACAGTCAGGATCAGTGAGGCACTGTCTGCACACGTGAACAGTCAGGATCAGTGAGGCACTGTCTGCACACCTGAACAGTGAGGAACAGCGAGGCACTGTCTGCACAACTGAACAGTGAGGCACTGTCTGCACACCTGAACAGTGAGGAACAGTGAAGCACTGTCTGCACACCTGAACAGTGAGGAACAGTGAGGCACTGTCTGCACACCTGAATAGTGAGGAACAGCGAGGCACTGTCTGCACACCTGAACAGTCAGGATCAGTGAGGCACTGTCTGCACACCTGAACAGTGAGGAAGAGTGAGACACTGTCTGCACACCTGAACAGCGAGGCACTGTCTGCACACCTGAACAGTGAGGAACAGTGATGCACTGTCTGCACACCTGAACAGTGAGGAACAGTGAGGCACTGTCTGCACACCTGAATAGTGAGGAACAGCGAGGCACTGTCTGCACACCTGAACAGTGAGAAACAGTAAGACACTGTCTGCACACCTTAACAGTGAGGAACAGCGATGCACTGTCTGCACACCTGAACAGTGAGGAACAGTGAGGAACTGTCTGCACACCTGAACAGTGAGGAACAGTGAGGCACTGTCTGCACGCCTGAACAGTGAGTAACAGTGAGACACTGTCTGCACACCTGAACAGTGAGGAGCATCGAGACACTGTCTGCACACCTGAACAGTGAGGAATAGTGAGGCACTGTCTGCACACCTGAACAGTGAGGAATAGTGAGGCACTGTCTGCACACCTGAACAGTGAGACACTGTCTGCACACCTGAACAGTGAGGAACAGTGAGACACTGTCTGCACACCTGAACAGTGAGGAATAGTGAGGCACTGTCTGCACACCTGAACAGTGAGGAACAGTGAGACACTGTCTGCACACCTGAACAGTGAGGAACAGTGAGGCACTGTCTGCACACCTGAACAGTTAGGAACAGTGAGACACTGTCTGCACACCTGAACAGCGAGGAATAGTGAGGCACTGTCTGCACATCTGGATAGTATTGCCCAGTTTGCCCTAGCTAGACCTCCTCGGAGGTCTACGTTTGATTGACATAAATGCTCCCCCCCAACCGTACTATTGCTATTCAGAAAGTGATATACAGCTAACAGCAGCACAGACAGCCCCTAATTCCCATCGACTGAATTGAGCTTTTTAACCCCTTGAGTGATTACTGTGCTTTGCAACGTGTTGGAGATGTGAGATCTCTCTGGAGAAGAGAGAGATCACAGATGTCTAACGCTTCGCAAAGCACAGTAAGCACTTATGGTTAAAAGGCCCAATTCAATCAATGGGAATCTGGTATTTCAATTTTAGGGCTATGTATCCCATGGTATTTTGTTCCCTATGTAGTGCCCTCCTCTTTGATTGTCCGTTTGCCCCAGAGGAGCACTGCTTTCAACCCTCGGTCGGTGCATACAGAATTTATGATACAGTGGCACAATATATAACATTTTGCTCTACCTCTGGGAAAATTGCCACAGTACTGTGATTAAAAAATTATAAAATGTGTGTGGCCACAAGAGGGTGTTGTTAATGGAGGGGTGTGGCTAATGAGGGGTGTGGTTAGGGGTGGGGCAAAGATGGGGCTAGGGTGCCGGAGGGTGATGTGCCTAGGGGCATCTGAGATGTAAATCCAGCACTGTGAGTCAATGACTGCAGTTCTACATAGAATGTGATAAGAACAGCTTCATCACTTCCTGACAGTTCAGTTGGTGTCCAGACAGTTATTAGACTGTATTGTATGGGAGAGGTGAGTCACTGACTGCAGTTCTACATAGAATGTGATAGTAACACTTCCATCACTTCCTGACAGTTCACCTGGTGTCCAGACAGTTATTATATTGTATTCTATGGGAGAGGTGAGTCACTGACTGCAGTTCTACATAGAATGTGATAGTAACACTTTCATCCCTTCCTGACAGTTCACCTGGTGTCCAGACAGTTATTCTATTGTATTCCATGGGAGAGGTGAGTCACTGACTGCAGTTCTACATAGAATGTGATAGTAACACTTTCATCACTTCCTGACGGTTCACCTGGTGTCCAGACAGTTATTCTACTGTATTCTATAGGAGAGGTGAGTCACTGACTGCAGTTCTACATAGAATGTGATAGTAACACCTTCATCACTTCCTGACGGTTCACCTGGAGTCCAGACAGTTATTATATTGTATTCCATGGTAGAGGTGAGTCACTGACTGCAGTTCTACATAGAATGTGATAGTAACAGCTTCATCACTTCCTGACAGTTCACCTGGTGTCCAGACAGTTATTCTACTGTATTCTATGGGAGAGGTGAGTCACTGACTGCAGTTCTACATAGAATGTGATAGTAACAGCTTCATCACTTCCTGACAGTTCACCTGGTGTCCAGACAGTTATTCTACTGTATTCTATGGGAGAGGTGAGTCACTGACTGCAGTTCTACATAGAATGTGATAGTAACAGCTTCATCACTTCCTGACAGTTCACCTGGTGTCCAGACAGTTATTATATTGTATTCTATGGGAGAGATGAGTCACTGACTGCAGTTCTACATAGAATGTGATAGTAACAGCTTCATCACTTCCTGACGGTTCACCTGGAGTCCAGACAGTTATTATATTGTATTGTATGGGAGAGGTGAGTCACTGACTGCAGTTCTACATAGAATGTGATAGTAACACCTTCATCACTTCCTGATGGTTCACCTGGAGTCCAGACAGTTATTATATTGTATTCTATGGTAGAGGTGAGTCACTGACTGCAGTTCTACATAGAATGTTATAGTAACAGCTTCATCACTTCCTGACAGTTCACCTGGTGTCCAGACAGTTATTCTATTGTATTCTATGGTAGAGGTGAGTCACTGACTGCAGTTCTACATAGAATGTGATAGTAACAGCTTCATCACTTCCTGACAGTTCACCTGGTGTCCAGACAGTTATTCTATTGTATTCCATGGGAGAGGTGAGTCACTGACTGCAGTTCTACATAGAATGTGATAGTAACACTTTCATCACTTCCTGACGGTTCACCTGGTGTCCAGACAGTTATTCTACTGTATTCTATGGGAGAGGTGAGTCACTGACTGCAGTTCTACATAGAATGTGATAGTAACACCTTCATCACTTCCTGACGGTTCACCTGGAGTCCAGACAGTTATTATATTGTATTCCATGGTAGAGGTGAGTCACTGACTGCAGTTCTACATAGAATGTGATAGTAACAGCTTCATCACTTCCTGACAGTTCACCTGGTGTCCAGACAGTTATTCTACTGTATTCTATGGGAGAGGTGAGTCACTGACTGCAGTTATACATAGAATGTGATAGTAACAGCTTCATCACTTCCTGACAGTTCACCTGGTGTCCAGACAGTTATTCTACTGTATTCTATGGGAGAGGTGAGTCACTGACTGCAGTTCTACATAGAATGTGATAGTAACAGCTTCATCACTTCCTGACAGTTCACCTGGTGTCCAGACAGTTATTATATTGTATTCTATGGGAGAGATGAGTCACTGACTGCAGTTCTACATAGAATGTGATAGTAACAGCTTCATCACTTCCTGACGGTTCACCTGGAGTCCAGACAGTTATTATATTGTATTGTATGGGAGAGGTGAGTCACTGACTGCAGTTCTACATAGAATGTGATAGTAACACCTTCATCACTTCCTGATGGTTCACCTGGAGTCCAGACAGTTATTATATTGTATTCTATGGTAGAGGTGAGTCACTGACTGCAGTTCTACATAGAATGTTATAGTAACAGCTTCATCACTTCCTGACAGTTCACCTGGTGTCCAGACAGTTATTCTATTGTATTCTATGGTAGAGGTGAGTCACTGACTGCAGTTCTACATAGAATGTGATAGTAACAGCTTCATCACTTCCTGACAGTTCACCTGGTGTCCAGACAGTTATTCTACTGTATTCTATGGGAGAGGTGAGTCACTGACTGCAGTTCTACATAGAATGTGATAGTAACAGCTTCATCACTTCCTGACAGTTCACCTGGTGTCCAGACAGTTATTCTACTGTATTCTATGGGAGAGGTGAGTCACTGACTGCAGTTCTACATAGAATGTGATAGTAACAGCTTCATCACTTCCTGACAGTTCACCTGGTGTCCAGACAGTTATTCTACTGTATTCTATGGGAGAGGTGAGTCACTGACTGCAGTTCTACATAGAATGTGATAGTAACAGCTTCATCACTTCCTGACAGTTCACCTGGTGTCCAGACAGTTATTATATTGTATTCTATGGGAGAGATGAGTCACTGACTGCAGTTCTACATAGAATGTGATAGTAACAGCTTCATCACTTCCTGACGGTTCACCTGGAGTCCAGACAGTTATTATATTGTATTGTATGGGAGAGGTGAGTCACTGACTGCAGTTCTACATAGAATGTGATAGTAACACCTTCATCACTTCCTGATGGTTCACCTGGAGTCCAGACAGTTATTATATTGTATTCTATGGTAGAGGTGAGTCACTGACTGCAGTTCTACATAGAATGTTATAGTAACAGCTTCATCACTTCCTGACAGTTCACCTGGTGTCCAGACAGTTATTCTATTGTATTCTATGGTAGAGGTGAGTCACTGACTGCAGTTCTACATAGAATGTGATAGTAACAGCTTCATCACTTCCTGACAGTTCACCTGGTGTCCAGACAGTTATTCTATTGTATTCCATGGGAGAGGTGAGTCACTGACTGCAGTTCTACATAGAATGTGATAGTAACACTTTCATCACTTCCTGACGGTTCACCTGGTGTCCAGACAGTTATTCTACTGTATTCTATGGGAGAGGTGAGTCACTGACTGCAGTTCTACATAGAATGTGATAGTAACACCTTCATCACTTCCTGACGGTTCACCTGGAGTCCAGACAGTTATTATATTGTATTCCATGGTAGAGGTGAGTCACTGACTGCAGTTCTACATAGAATGTGATAGTAACAGCTTCATCACTTCCTGACAGTTCACCTGGTGTCCAGACAGTTATTCTACTGTATTCTATGGGAGAGGTGAGTCACTGACTGCAGTTATACATAGAATGTGATAGTAACAGCTTCATCACTTCCTGACAGTTCACCTGGTGTCCAGACAGTTATTCTACTGTATTCTATGGGAGAGGTGAGTCACTGACTGCAGTTCTACATAGAATGTGATAGTAACAGCTTCATCACTTCCTGACAGTTCACCTGGTGTCCAGACAGTTATTATATTGTATTCTATGGGAGAGATGAGTCACTGACTGCAGTTCTACATAGAATGTGATAGTAACAGCTTCATCACTTCCTGACGGTTCACCTGGAGTCCAGACAGTTATTATATTGTATTGTATGGGAGAGGTGAGTCACTGACTGCAGTTCTACATAGAATGTGATAGTAACACCTTCATCACTTCCTGATGGTTCACCTGGAGTCCAGACAGTTATTATATTGTATTCTATGGTAGAGGTGAGTCACTGACTGCAGTTCTACATAGAATGTTATAGTAACAGCTTCATCACTTCCTGACAGTTCACCTGGTGTCCAGACAGTTATTCTATTGTATTCTATGGTAGAGGTGAGTCACTGACTGCAGTTCTACATAGAATGTGATAGTAACAGCTTCATCACTTCCTGACAGTTCACCTGGTGTCCAGACAGTTATTCTACTGTATTCTATGGAAGAGGTGAGTCACTGACTGCAGTTCTACATAGAATGTGATAGTAACAGCTTCATCACTTCCTGACAGTTCATATGGTGCCCAGACAGTTATTATATTGTATTCTATGGAAGAGATGAGTCACTGACTGCAGTTCCACATAGAATGTGATAGTTACAGCTTCATCACTTCCTGACAGTTCACTTGGTGTCCAGACAGTTATTATATTGTATTCTATGGGAGAGGTGAGTCACTGACTGCAGTTCTACATAGAATGTGATAGTAACAGCTTCATCACTTCCTGACAGTTCACCTGGTGTCCAGACAGTTATCCTATTGTATTCTATGGTAGAGGTGAGTCACTGACTGCAGTTCTACATAGAATGTGATGTAACAGCTTCATCACTTCCTGACGGTTCACCTGGTGTCCAGACAGTTATTCTAGTGTATTCTATGGAGAGGTGAGTCACTGACTGCAGTTCTACATAGAATGTGATAGTAACAGCTTCATCACTTCCTAACAGTTTGTGCTTTTATATCTTTTGAAAAAAAAAAGCATTTCCAAGAGTTCCGTTTTTTAACTCAGTATGAGCCGACCTAAAACGCGTTTTTTTTCTCATAATAAAACACAACTGATCCTTTAACATCATCTCACTTTGGGCCTAATCCAGAAAAGTAAAAATTTTCCTCTACCTCTGGGAAAATTGCCACAGTACTGTGATTAAAAAATTATAAAATGTGTGTGGCCACAAGAGGGTGTTGTTAATGGAGGGGTGTGGCTAATGAGGGGTGTGGTTAGGGGTGGGGCAAAGATGGGGCAAGGGTGCCGGAGGGTGATGTGCCTAGGGGCGTCTGAGATGTAAATCCAGCAGTGTGAGTCAATGACTGCAGTTCTATATAGAATGTGACAGTAACAGCTTCATCACTTCCTGACAGTTCAGTTGGTGTCCAGACAGTTATTCTACTGTATTCTATGGGAGAGGTGAGTCACTGACTGCAGTTCTACATAGAATGTGATAGTAACATTTTCATCACTTCCTGACAGTTCACCTGGTGTCCAGACAGTTATTATATTGTATTCTATGGGAGAGGTGAGTTACTGACTGCAGTTCTACATAGAATGTGATAGTAACACTTTCATCCCTTCCTGACAGTTCACCTGGTGTCCAGACAGTTATTCTATTGTATTCCATGGGAGAGGTGAGTCACTGACTGCAGTTCTACATAGAATGTGATAGTAACACCTTCATCACTTCCTGATGGTTCATCTGGTGTCCAGACAGTTATTCTACTGTATTCTATAGGAGAGGTAAGTCACTGACTGCAGTTCTACATAGAATGTGATAGTAACACCTTCATCACTTCCTGACGGTTCACCTGGAGTCCAGACAGTTATTATATTGTATTCCATGGTAGAGGTGAGTCACTGACTGCAGTTCTACATAGAATGTGATAGTAACAGCTTCATCACTTCCTGACAGTTCACCTGGTGTCCAGACAGTTATTCTACTGTATTCTATGGAGAGGTGAGTCACTGACTGCAGTTCTACATAGAATGTGATGTAACAGCTTCATCACTTCCTGACAGTTCACCTGGTGTCCAGACAGTTATTCTAGTGTATTCTATGGAGAGGTGAGTCACTGACTGCAGTTCTACATAGAATGTGATAGTAACACCTTCATCACTTCCTGACAGTTTGTGCTTTTATATCTTTTGAAAAAAAAAGCATTTCCAAGAGTTCCCTTATTTAACTCAGTATGAGCCGACCTAAAACGCGTTTTTTTTCTCATAATAAAACACAACTGATCCTTTAACATCATCTCACTTTGGGCCTAATCCAGAAAAGTAAAAAGGCACGATTTGGAGCATGCCATCTGTACCATAAGGGGGGAAGTAACATTCCCCATACTCCCATCGTTTTAACTGTTTCTTTAACATCTTGCAAGCTAGACTGGTCACCAGTGCATTGCAAAACAATGTGTTCGAGATAATTCTAGCACTCACGGTGTCTAAGGCACCCCAAAACCACTGGGAAGTTTTCAGACTCCCCTGTTATATAGGTGGTTTGCTCCAGACTGCACCATTTCTGATGTGAATCAGGCTCTCTGAGTTCTGCAGATGTAATCCATCAGACGTAGACTACAGCCTGTCTCTGAAGCTTGAGATGTAGACAATGTTTTCACCCACTTACAGGTCTTCATCAGCCCTTGCGGATCAGTAAAAGTAAAGTGGTTCCACAGCAGGGTCTCTTTGTCTCTTGTGTGGCCAATCTAATGTATTTACCTATCTACATAGAAGCCTCTTGTGTGGCCAATCTGATATACGTACTTACCTATCTACATAGAAGCCTCTTGTGTGGCCAATCTGATATACGTACTTACCTATCTACATAGAAGCCTCTTGTGTGGCCCATCTGATGTAGGTATTTACATATCTACATAGATGTCTCTCGTGTGGTCTATCTGATATAGGTACTTACCTATCTACATAGAAGCCTCTTGTGTGGCCAATCTGATGTAGGTATTTACCTATATACATAGAAGTCTCTCGTGTGGCCCATCTGATATAGGTATTTACCTATCTACATAGAAGTCTCTTGTGTGGCCAATCTGATATAGGTATTTACCTATCTACATAGAAGTCTCTTATGTGGCCCATCTGATATAGGTATTTACCTGTCTACATAGAAGCCTCTCGTGTGGCCCATCTGATATAGGTACTTACATATCTACATAGAAGCCTCTTGTGTGGCCCATCTAATGTATTTGCCTATCTACATAGAAGGCTCTCGTGTGGTCTATCTGATGTAGGTATTTACCTATCTACATAAAGTCTCTCGTGTGGCCCATCTGATATAGGTACTTACATATCTACATAGAAGCCTCTTGTGTGGCCCATCTAATGTATTTGCCTATCTACATAGAAGGCTCTCGTGTGGTCTATCTGATGTAGGTATTTACCTATCTACATAGAAGTCTCTCGTGTGGCCTATCTGATATAGGTACTTACATATCTACACAGAAGTCTATCATGTGGCCCATCTGATGTATTTACCTATCTACATAGAAGTCTCTTATGTGGCCCATCTTATGTAGGTATTTACCTGTCTACATAGAAGCCTCTCGTGTGGCCCATCTGATATAGGTATTTACCTATCTACATAAAGTCTCTCGTGTGGCCCATCTGATATAGGTACTTACATATCTACATAGAAGCCTCTTGTGTGGCCCATCTAATGTATTTGCCTATCTACATAGAAGTCTCTCGTGTGATCTATCTGATATAGGTATATACCTTTCTACATAGAAGTCTCTCGTGTATCCCATCTGATATAGGTATATACCTTTCTACATAGAAGTCTCTCGTGTATCCCATCTGATGTAGGTATTTTCCTATCTACATAGAAGACTCTCGTGTGGCCCATCTGATGTAGATATTTATCTATCTACATAGAAGGCTCTTGTGTGGCCAATCTGATATAGGCACTTACATGTTTACATAGAAGCCTCTCGTGTGGCCCATCTGATGTAGATATTTATCTATCTACATAGAAGGCTCTCGTGTGGCCTATCTGATATAGGCACTTACATGTTTACATAGAAGACTCTCGTGTGGCCCATCTGATGCAGGTATTTGCCTATCTACATAGAAGTCTCTTGTGTGGCCCATCTGATGTAGGTATTTGCCTATCTACATAGAAGTCTCTTGTGTGGTCCATCTGATGTAGGTATTTACCTATCTACATAGAAGACTCTCGTGTGGCCCATCTGATATAGGTATATACCTTTCTACATAGAAGCCTCTCGTGTATCCCATCTGATATAGGTATATACCTTTCTACATAGAAGTCTCTTGTGTGGCCCATCTGATGTAGGTATTTACCTGTCTAAATAAAAGTCTCTCGTGTGGTCTATCTGATGTAGGTATTTTCCTATCTACATAGAAGACTCTCGTGTGGCCCATCTGATATAGGCACTTACATGTTTACATAGAAGCCTCTCATGTGGCCCATCTGATGTATTTACCTATCTACATAGAAGTCTCTCGTGTGGTCCATCTGATATAGGTACTTACATGTCGACATCGAAGCCTCTCGTGTGGCCCATCTGGTATAGGTACTGAGCTATCTATACAGAGATTTAAAAATAAAATGTATTGAATAACAATACTAGGCTTAGATCTATTTTTATATTCAAAGTCCATTTCAGCTGCCTGTGCACAGAGCTGGGGAGGGCATCCTGATATCCACCTTCTGTCACTGGACTACAACTTCCACTGCTGGGTAGCTGAGAATGATGGTAGTTGTGGTCCAATAGCAGATGGGGGGGCTGCAGGTTACGCCCCCTCTGTAATAAACATATGTACAACAGCAGCAACAATTTGTCATTATTGTGGAGCTAACGCTTTGTCACTTTCTGATTGGATGGGGCAATGGGAGCCCCTCTGTGCTTGGCCTTGGGGTAAAATGTAGGGTGTCATCTCTAGCGCCCCCTCTGTGATGTGCAGAGAATGAAACACACAGCTCAGACCTTGTGATACAACAAGTTATTTTCATCTTTATTTTAGACACATGGTGGAAATATACTCTTCTGGGCGGAAATGTACAGATGGGGGGTTGGGGGAAATTTGAGGCTCAGTGTAGGACATTTTACTTTCCCTTTCCCCTGTCTGGGGGGCAGCTAGACCCCACCTGGTAACTGTGCAATGGGGTGGGGGGGATTGTACTGGGGATACAAGAAGGGGCAGGTAGGTCACCCTTCTGAAATGAACAGTATTAGTTATTTAGTAACAAGGCGGGTCACTGAACATGGGACCCAATTCTATACACAAAAGAGGTGCAATTCTGGATTAAACCAAACGCTTTGTGGGGTCAAATAAAAACTCCCAAAATTCATTTTCATGTAAATGTGGATTTTAACTCTTTGATCCCTAGAGAGATCGCAAAGGAATTGCTTCTAGAATTAAGAGATTAAAAAACCTCATATAAATCATTGGTGATGTCTGTTTGTCCCATATGGTGGACTTGGTTCCACCAGAATTGCAGATCTCTATAAAGGGGCCCATATACTCAGCTGGCTAAGGATTGAATAAGATATTTAATGACAATGTTCTCTACCGCGCCCCCTCAAGGACATAGACCTGTTGGGTGGAGATCTCTGATTATCCCTTCACTGGCCAAACGTCCAGAAGCAGGCTGCATCACAACAGATTGCTGGACTCTCTGCCAATGTTTTGGCTTCATTTTGATCCAGTTTCACTCCCTGTCCATAATCTGGTCTTTGATTGTAAGTGAATGGAAGAGAGATCTTAGACCCTAGGATCAAGCAGTCAAAGAGAAGCAGGAGACCTCCAAGGTTAGAGACTTGTAATTTGTCACACGTACAACAAGAGATACCCACACTTTGTCAGACCCTCCCTCTTTCCCCCATAAGTCCATGGGCTGTTTCAGAGGCTCCCTACTCCCTTGTGCACAAAAATCTTGGCTGGGGAAGAAATGGGTCCATGCCATCCTTGAAGGAGAACCATAGAGTGAGCTTTGGCTCAGGGAATGGTGTCCCACACGGTCACTTCCCCACTGAGTCAAAGATGATACGATTCTGTTCAGCCTGCTGCTTCTGGTTCTGGGTCTTGGCAATCTCTATCATCTGCCGGAGAATGTGGAATGTCAAGTCAATGGAGATTGGGGGGTCCTCTCGCTTCAGGCGGTCAGAGAATGCTTGTAGGAGGCTTCTGGTTGACTCATCTGCTTTGCTCTCCTGAAACAGAGTCTGCAGCACATTGAGAAGTGGAGGCATGTCCTGGCTAGAAATTTGACGGTCTGGTGACATTGAGCCCTTGCTGAGCCTCAGCTGAACATGGGGGTCTCCCCCTTCCAGCTCTCGTTGAATTTTTTCCTTTAGAAAGTACAAAAGAGCTTGGGCACTCTCATCACTAAGCACCCCATTCAAACTGAGCCGTGGGCTCTCAAAAATATTTCTGTCAAAGGGTCGAGCCCATGCGTGTGCTGTGAGGATCAAGTAGCAAGCCAGCAGAGTCAGAGGAGCTGTCTTCATGATGCAGGGTTCTAGGGCCTAGAAGGAAAAAAGAAATGAGAGAGTCTTAGTGAGAAGACAGGGAGAAATATGTATTCTTGATGTGGAGTTACACATGACTTGGGGTGGGAAACAGAGGGCAGGTGACTAAGTGAGCAGATGAGAAGATGATGTGAGTTTGACAGTGGCCAGAGGAGGAGAGAAGATGGAGAGAAGATAAGTGGGGAGATGGGAAGATGATGTGGAGATATTAGTGGCCTAGGGAGGAGTGAAGGAGGAGAGAAGATAAGTGAGGAGATGGGAAGATGATGTGGAGTTATTAGTGGCCTGGGGAAGGGAGAAGGAGACGATAAGATAAGTGAGGAGATGGGAAAATGATGTGGAGTTATTGGTGGCCTGGGGAGGGGAGAAGCAGGAGAGATGATATGTGAGGAGATGGTAAGATGATGTGGAGTTATTAGTGGCCTGGGGAGGGGAGAGGGAGGAGAGAAGATAAGTGAGGAGATGGGAAGATGATGTGGAGTTATTAGTGGCCTGGGGAGGGGAGAAGGAAAAGATAAGATAAGTGAGGAGATGGGAAAATGATGTGGAGTTATTGGTGGCCTGGGGAGGGGAGAAGCAGGAAAGATGATATGTGAGGAGATGGTAAGATGATGTGGAGTTATTAGTGGCCTGGGGAGGGGAGAGGGAGGAGAGAAGATAAGTGAGGAGATGGGAAGATGATGTGGAGTTATTAGTGGCCTGGGGAGGGGAGAGGGAGGAGAGAAGATAAGTGAGGAGATGGGAAGATGATGTGGAGTTATCAGTAGAATGGAGAGGGAAGAAGGAGGAGATGGGAAGATGATGTGGAATTATTAGTGGCCTGGGGAGGGGAGAAGGAGGAGAGAAGATAAGTGAGGAGATGGTAAGATGACCTGGAAGTTATAAATGAATAATAATAATAATAATAATAATAATGTGCAGAGTTGTACGACACATACAGCTCAAATGGTGGACAAGGCCCAGATCTAAAGTTCCTAGGGAGAAGGGGAACATGTGAAAACTAAAATACCTTCAGATGGGGATTCATGATTTAGGGAGAAGGTGAGGTTGGGCTCGTTAGATTACCAGCTTGATGTCAGGTTGTCCCGGTGGAGGTTTGGGGCCAGTGAGAGGTGTTGGTTGTAGTTATATTTGAAGAGATGCGCGGTGAAGGACCATATGAATAACAAAGGATGGGTTAGACCTAAGGGACTGTGTTTTATCTAGTGTAATGAGTGTCCTGGGATTAGAGCTCTTATGTACAAAGGGACCTTATTGTACAGAGACTCAGTGAGGAGCTGGAAGAAAGATGAGAGGTTCAATGAGGAGTGGTGAGAAAGGTGAGAGGCTCAGTGAGGAGTGGTGAGAAAGGTTAGAGGCTCAGTGATGAGTGGTGAGAAAGGTTAGAGGCTCAGTGATGAGTGGTGAGAAAGGTGAGAGGCTCAGTGAGGAGTGGTGAGAAAGGTGAGAGGCTCAGTGAGGAGTGGTGAGAAAGGTGAGAGGCTCAGTGATGAGTGGTGAGAAAGGTGAGAGGCTCATTGAGGAGTGGTGAGAAAGGTGAGAGGCTCAATTAGGAGTGGTGTGAAAGGTGAGAGGCTCAGTGAGGAGTTGTGAGAAAGGTGAGAGGCTCAGTGAGGAGGTGAGGAGAGAGGAGAGGCTCAGTGAGGAGGTGAGGAGAGAGGTGAGAGGCTCAGTGAGGAGTTTAGGAGAGAGAAGAGGCTCAGTGAGGAGGTGAGAAAAAGGTGAGAGGCTCAGTGAGGAGTTTAGGAGAGAGGGGAGAGGCTCAGTGAGGAGGTGAGGAGAGAGGTGAGAGGCTCAGTGAGGAGGTGAGGAGAGAGGTGAGAGGCTCAGTGAGGAGGTGAGAAAAAGGTGAGAGGCTCAGTGAGGAGGTGAGGAGAGAGGTGAGAGGCTCAGTGAGGAGGTGAGGAGAGAGGTGAGAGGCTCAGTGAGGAGGTGAGGAGAGAGGTGAGAGGCTCAGTGAGGAAGTGAGGAGAGAGGTGAGAGGCTCAGTGAGGAGGTGAGGAGAGAGGTGAGAGGCTCAGTGAGGAGGTGAGATAAAGGTGAGAGGCTCAGTGAGGAGGTGAGGAGAGAGGTGAGAGGCTCAGTGAGGAGGTGAGATAAAGGTGAGAGGCTCAGTGAGGAGGTGAGGAGAGAGGTGAGGGGCTCAGTGAGGAGGTGAGGAGAGAGGTGAGAGGCTCAGTGAGGAGGTGAGATAAAGGTGAGAGGCTCAGTGAGGAGGTGAGGAGAGAGGTGAGAGGCTCAGTGAGGAGGTGAGATAAAGATGAGAGGCTCAGTGAGGAGGTGAGGAGAGAGGTGAGAGGCTCAGTGAGGAGGTGCGATAAAGGTGAGAGGCTCAGTGAGGAAGTGAGGAGAGAGGTGAGAGGCTCAGTGAGGAGGTGAGGAGAGAGGTGAGAGGCTCAGTGAGGAGGTGAGATAAAGGTGAGAGGCTCAGTGAGGAAGTGAGGAGGGAGGTGAGAGGCTCAGTGAGGAAGTGAGGAGAGAGGTGAGAGGCTCAGTGAGGAGGTGAGATAAAGGTGAGAGGCTCAGTGAGGAAGTGAGGAGAGAGGTGAGAGGCTCAGTGAGGAGGTGAGGAGAAAGGTGAGAGGCTCAGTGAGGAAGTGAGGAGAGAGGTGAGAGGCTCAGTGAGGAAGTGAGGAGAGAGGTGAGAGGCTCAGTGAGGAGGTGAGGAGAGAGGTGAGAGGCTCAGTGAGGAGGTGAGATAAAGGTGAGAGGCTCAGTGAGGAAGTGAGGAGAGAGGTGAGAGGCTCAGTGAGGAAGTGAGGAGAGAGGTGAGAGGCTCAGTGAGGAGGTGAGGAGAGAGGTGAGAGGCTCAGTGAGGAGGTGAGATAAAGGTGAGAGGCTCAGTGAGGAAGTGAGGAGAGAGGTGAGAGGCTCAGTGAGGAGGTGAGGAGAAAGTTGAGAGGCTCAGTGAGGAGGTGAGGAGAGAGGTGAGAGGCTCAGTGAGGAGGTGAGGAGAGAGGTGAGAGGCTCAGTGAGGAGGTGAGATAAAGGTGAGAGGCTCAGTGAGGAAGTGAGGAGAGAGGTGAGAGGCTCAGTGAGGAGGTGAGGAGAAAGTTGAGATGCTCAGTGAGGAGGTGAGATAAAGGTGAGAGGCTCAGTGAAGAGGTGAGGAGAGAGGTGAGACACTTAATGAGGGTAAAGTGAGACTGGACCACCCCGGATGAGTAAAGAGGTTACCTGTTGAACTAAAGCACAATAAGAAAATTGATAAGGGTCATTAGCTTTTATCAATAGTAAGATAAGTGGGGGTATAATTAGGATGTGTTACTGCTCCTTTAATACATCCTCCATAGGATCCATGGGACATATAAAGTGGATCAATTCAAGACCAGAATAACTATAAAATACTGATAAGATTAACCCCTTGGATACTAGAGGGATAATGACAGTACTGCTCTGGAGTTAGACTCCCCGGTACATAATGGATGGGATTTACATTTCTCTCCTCTGTGATGCGGTTGGTTTGCACCATATCTCTATACATCCGCCTTGTAATAGGACGGAGATTGCTCTCCCGCCATACAGAGGGTTAATATATACAATAAAGAATATAAAACAGAAATACAGGAGCCCTGTGATTACATTGTTTATCGAAACCTTCTATAACTATAGCTTCTTCATATGGGCTATAGTGGAAGCCAGTGCAATGTTTTTAATCGGATATTCCAAGCAAAAATAACAAAAATAATAAAAAACACTATTCCCTACGATTTTATTAGTATCTACAAACAAATAAAAACCTTTAAATCTAATATAAATGTATATATCCATGAGTGGTTCTCTATGACCGTCCAAGATAGGTGATTTTGCTATTCAAACTGACTTACTTCCTATTTAAATTAATAGGAGTAAATTGCTTTATTCAAAAAAACCAGTTATATACACTCTATAGCTATTCACATACAGAGTCCATTTAGAGTCCATATAGAGTCCATATAGAGTCCATATAGAGTCCATGTAGAGTCCATATAGAGTCCATGTAGAGTCCATATAGAGTCCATATAGAGTCCATATAGAGTCCATGTAGAGTCCATATAGAGTCCATATAGAGTCCATATAGAGTCCATACAGAGTCCATATAGAGTCCATATAGGTGTATATAACGGGTTTTTTGAATAAAGCAATTTACTCCTATTAATTTAAATAGGAAGTAAGTCAGTGTGAATAGTAAAATCACCTATCCTGGACAGTCATAGAGAACCACTCATGGATATGTACATTTATATTAGATTTAAAGGTTTTTATTTGTTTGTAGATATTAATAAAATCGTAGGGAATAGTGTTTTTTATTATTTTTTTTATTTTTGCTTGGAATATCCGATTAAAAACATTGCACTGGCTTCCACTATAGCCCATATGATGAAGCTATATTTATAGAGGGTTTCGATAAACAATTTAATCACAGGGCTCCTGTATTTCTGTTTTATTGTGTATATTCTATTTGGAAGCCTGCGATGGAAACATTCTCACAAAGAGGTACAAAATTAGTTACAGAGGGTTAACCCTGCAAGTGCCAGAGGGTAGGCAGTGCACTCAGATGGTTACATGCCCCATGTAAATGAAGGGAATTCAGTCTTGTTCCTTGTTATTTCCCTCGGATCATATCCTTTTCTTTATGTTATTAAACACTCTCTCCCCAGTGTCATTGTGAATCCCTGGAGAGGACAGTAAGGGCAGTAAATTCATTCCTTTCCCCACGCTACATCGTGTATCTCATCACCAGAGTAAACAGCAGACTAAGATGGTCCCCAATTAACCCTGACATGTCCTGTATGAGATGGGAGGATGGAGTTAACCCTGACATGTCCTGTATGAGATGGGAGGATGGAGTTAACCCTGACATGTCCTGTATGAGATGGGAGGATGGAATTAACCCTGTCATGTCCTGTATGAGATGGGAGGATGGAGTTAACCCTGACATGTCCTGTATGAGACAGGAGGATGGAATTAACCCTGACATGTCCTGTATGATGTGGGTACTGATATTTACCCTGACATGTCTCTATGAGGTGGTTATTGATATTAACCTTGACATGTTCTGTGGAAAATGTTGGTGCTATATAAATAGCTAGATAGATAGACAGACAGACAGACAGATAGATAGATAGATAGATAGATAGATAGATAGATAGATAGATAGATAGACAGACAGACATATAGCTAGGCAGATTAGATATACAGATAGATAGATAGATAGATAGATAGATAGATAGATAGATAGATAGATAGATATGAGATAGATAGATAGATAGATAGATAGATAGATATGAGATAGATAGATAGATAGATAGATAGATAGATAGATAGATAGATAGATAGATATGTGATACATAGATAGATAGATAGATAGATAGATAGATAGATAGATATGAGATAGATAGATAGAAGATAGATAGATAGATAGATAGATAGATAGATAGATAGATATGTGATAGATAGAAAGATAGATAGATATGAGATAGATTTCTAGATAGATAGATAGATATGTGATAGATAGAAATATAGATAGATAGATAGATAGATAGATAGATAGATAGATATGAGATAGATAGATAGATAGATAGATAGATAGATAGATAGATAGATAGATATGAGATAGATAGATATGTGATAGATAGAAATATAGATAGATAGATAGATAGATAGATAGATAGATAAATAGATATGAGATAGATAGATAGACAGATAGATAGATATGAGATAGATAGACAGATAGATAGATAGATATAAGATAGATAGATAGATAGATAGATAGATAGATAGATAGATAGATATGAGAGATAGATAGATAGATAGATAGATAGATAGATAGATAGATAGATAGATATAAGACAGATAGATAGATAGATAGATAGATAGATAGATAGATAGTTGTGAGATAGATAGATAGATAGATATGAGATAGATAGATAGATAGATAGATAGATAGATAGATAGATATGAGATAGATAGACAAATAGATAGAAGATAGATATGATAGTTTGGAGTTTGGCACTGAGGGGTTAATGGGGTGATTTCTGTGTCCCTAGCAGTCGGCTGGTACCCTGCATGTTGTGTAGCCCAGTGGGGCCACATGCACACAAACAACTGGAGTAAATCTGTCAGGAACCAACTGCACCGCAGGAGCAAACTCAAGTTCATGTTAACCCTCTGAGTGCCAGAGGGGTACCTAATGCATTGGACACCTTTCCGGCACTCAAAGGGGTTAATTTAATTGGGCTTTTAACCCCCTGAATGCTAGACATCTCTAACACATCTTGAAGTAACGTGTTGGAGACCCCTCTAAAAACTCTCTTAGTAACTGCCCTTGACTCATCGGGGACATTTGTATTTTTTTTGTAATCTTTGATTTGTCCCAGAATTTATCCTACATCCATATACCTATCCCCCCTACCCCCCGTCTTCATAGATACCATCCACTCTCAGTGAAGGACTAGGGTGGTCGGGTCAGTTAACCATCAGATGCCCAGCTGTTGGGAACTATAGCTCCCATCATCCCAACCAGCCGCTGGCTAATATAGTCCCCAATCCCTGCAGGACCTCAGGTTTCCATCGTCTGCCATGAAATCCTCCCCGATGGCTGTTTTGTCATCAAGACGAGGCGGATACAAGGCACATAATCCCTAAAATATGGTCCGGCAAGAAAGCAGAATAACAGGGGTTAACTTACAGGGGAAAATCCCCAGAGTCCATATATACAGCACTGCACTAGTTTAATGCCTTATACAGTTGTGTCCCTTTAAATAAAAGACATCTAACTCCAGCCTCCGGGGCGCCTTACAGGTCAGGATTTAAAGAGGACCTATCGCCTTTCCTCTCACTCAGAGGATCTCCCATTGACAGGAGCTGCATGAATATTACCCCTTGTGAATTTATTCGACTCCTGTAGTGGACACTGTTAGGTGTTAGTAGCGCAAGATGGAGGAGGGGGGTATTTTATAGACGTGTCAGTAAGAAGGTATGGACTTTTATCTGACCAAGTCAGAGAACAAAGCTCTGCTGACATTATATTCCCCAACTACTTAAACAAAAACCTCTAAATCTATCAAAGTGATTGGAAAACAATGAACCCGAGTGATAGGCAGTTTGGATCGATACAGTTAATGAGACTGGAAGGTATGTGGGTACCAGATCCAGTATAAGGGGATTCATTGGGTTCAGGCTGACCGAGCCACTGATTAACGCTGCTGTCCAAATCCTTAAAGGGGACACATTTGGATTTACACACAATGAAAGTCTTGGTATCTTCTTATAATATAAAGTGCTAGGCTGCGGTGCTCCCTGTGTGCGTAACCGCACATGCGCAGTAGAGACTGCCGGAACGATGCAGTCATGCGCAGTACGAACGCGCTGATCCGGAGCAGGGTGCTCCGAACGGCTCACCGCCTGTCTCTGCTACCGGCTCCAGTGTCGCTTTTGCCCGTGTACACGGGGTTTCATACTAGTGTGTATATAAGTAATTATTGTGTTATAATTATTATTATTTCTGAGAAAGTAACCTTTATGTGAGTTGATGGCACAGTCTGACATTTTATGCAAATTCCCTGCACAATATGCTAATTACTTCCACTCCAGGCCAATCGCACCTCTTGCTGTGCTATTAAACAAACACCCCCGGTGTGTGGACTCTGCCTACATTCATCCATAGCACAGCGTGTGGTTCTATTGGTCCTGCACAGAATCTAATTAACATAAAGTGCCAGACTGTGTCATGGACAGATAAGAGTTCATTTCTATCAGACTATTTATAGTACAGACAACATACAGGTATTTGTACTTCTCTTTACATTCTCTAAATGTATCTTAAAGAGACATGTGCACTTTCATCCCTCGCCTGTCAGCTGCCCTAGAGGACCGGTAATGGGCACCCCTGAATTAAAGGAACACTACGCCCATTTAGTAATAGTTTCTCACTAACCTTAGCCTTGGCATAAAATCCTAATGGCTTTAACCCTTTGAGTGCCAGAGTGGTATGGAATGCATTATGTACCGCTCTGGCAAAGGGTTAATGAATCAGTTCTGTGTGTACTAGGTCACCAATATTGACCCTTTCTGTGCCAGAGGGGTACACAGCGTGCAGTAATTTGTACTGGGACGCAGACAAATGCAGAACGCTGTGGGGTTCTGAATTACGGTGAGAATACGGTTAGGTAATCCCACCTGGGACATTCACAGTGCGCTGAGCCTGAGATCTTTACACTATTAACCCCTTATAGTCACTATCTGCCCCAGAGGTGCTTCATTTATTCCTCAGTTAACCCATAAGGTGCTATAACGTAGAGGTATTACACACTAGACAAGCGGGACATCTCCCTCCGTTTTTCTGGTATAAATTGAACCAATTTAGGAACTGAAGAGGCAGATAATTGGTAGAGATCCTGTAGGAGATAACACTGGGGTCCCCCGTTCTTAGTGCACCCCCATTCTTTGGGGTCCTACAGTCTGGCACCATGGCACTGTGTCTGGACACCATATCCAGTTATAATTAAAGAATGTTGGGGACCCAGGCACCCACCGGTATCATGTTTTATTGCTGGGATCATGTGGATTTTGTCCTCTGAGTTTAATCACATAGTCGTTTGTTTAAATGATGCAGAGGGGACATTAGGATTTCCTGCGCGTATTAACTTACATGGGGTGAATAGGAAGTGTTACTGTTCCTTTAAACTGTACAAAAATCTCAACACCAATTCAGCGTGGCTCCTAAATGAAGAAACAAGTGGCTCTTGAGCTGTTGGAGACTATAACATTCATTATTCCCAAATAGCTAATGGCCCAACAGCTGGAGAGACACTTGCTGCCAATCCCAGTGTGAGACTGTGGGCATCAGTTACACAAACCAGTATGTGCCCAGTGGGCAGAATGAAGAGGGCTCAATAAAGCTGGTACTGTGGGTGCCTGGTCCTCACTGGTATCACTGGTACCACAAGGGTTAAAGACAGGGGATTTGTTAATACAATAAATGGGCATTTTGGAACCAGCCCCAGTGCCCTCTGTGACTCAGTGCTCTGACAGGCTGGCACACATAATGCCACAGAAGTGATATATGCCGCAGGGAGCTGACGCTGGGCCAGCAGGGCTCTGCGGCACAGAAAGGGGTTAAACACAGAACTAAATACTAGTTCGATTCTTCAAAAGGTCTGCGGTTTAACCCTCTAAGTCCTGGAAGTATGTGAAAAGCATAACGTTCCGGCGGCACTTAATAGTTTAACTCTTTGATTGACAGAAGGGAAACCAAAGAATTACATCACTAGCACTCAAAGGGTTAAATAGTTCCCCAGGGAGACATGGGTTAATTCCTCACACCACCGAGCCCCTAAACTTGATGATGGCCCTTGCACTGAAACAGTTAAATTCCCAACCCCTCTGCGTGTGTGGCATTTCTTATAGGGCAGTAAGGGTTAAACAGGACATAATAAATAGACATGAGCCCTTTAAGTAACACAGGGTTAAACAGAATTCTACTTGGGATGTTTTGTCTTTCAATAAACCTGGTACTGTCTGCACCAGGACCCAGCAGAGAGACTGGCACCTTAAGAGATATGGCACCTTACAAGACTGGCACCATCAGACTTGAACCCCACATAACACACAGATTTCAGAACCCCTCCACCCCTCAATTCCATTCCACACGATGAGAACAAAAGTCATTTCTCCTCAATAGAAGGACCAGAGGGGATGTGAGAATCCCTTACCTTGATACTGGAGAAGATCCAGGCTGGAGGAGGCAGAGAGGCTGATGGAGGCTCTCAGTCTGGTGCTGAGGCTGGTGCTGAGGCTGGAGGCTCTCTGTTCTCTCCTTATATACATCAAAGAAACCTCTAATGACGTTAGTCCCTGATGTGACAGAGGCTGGGAGGGACCTCTCTGGGCTGCAGGAATAACAGCCAAGATTTGGGGAGGGGAGTGATGTCATAGTGTCAGACGCTGACCTCAGGGCTGGATCAGGAGACCTGCTGGATCTAATGCCCCCTCCATACCCTAATATAATGCCAGGGGGCACAGGGAGGATGGTGAGAGGTGGCATTCCTCATAGGGGGCAGTATTAGATGTAAGGGAGAGGGTATCAGGTTAATGGGGGTCTATCCTACATATAAGGGGGTGATGATAGCAGCTCCCCATACACTGGATTTCCTGGCTTTAATCTCTTCCCCTCTCCTGTCTCTGCATATCTCTCTATTATATATATAATAACCAGGTAGATTCCTGCCAAGGCACAGCTACACACAGGGGGAATGGCCAAACTTAACTCTCTCCTTATCATATACAGATAGATAGATAGATAGATAGATAGATAGATAGATAGACAGACAGACAGACAGACAGACAGACAGACAGACAGATAGATAGATAGATAGATAGATATGAGATAGATAGATAGATAGATAGATAGATAGATAGATAGATAGATAGATATGCGATAGATAGATAGATAGATAGATAGATAGATAGATAGATAGACATGAGATAGATAGATAGATAGATAGATAGATAGATAGATATGAGATAGTTAGACAGACAGATAGATATTAGATAGATAGATAG
>CM074720.1:559133615-559271442 GCA_037306005.1 Rhinophrynus dorsalis
GTCCCTCTGTCTGTCCTCGCTCCTGACCTCGTTACCTCCCTCTTCCCAGACTCCTGTCCCTCTGTCTGTCCTCGCTCCTGACCTCGTTACCTCCCTCTTCCCGGACTCCTGTCCCTCTGTCTGTCCTCGCTCCTGACCTCGTTACTTCTCTCTTCCGAGACTCCTGTCTCTCTGTCTGTCCTCGCTCCTGACCTCGTTACCTCCCTCTTCCTAGACTCCTGTCCCTCTGTCTGTCCTCGCTCCTGACCTCGTTACCTCCCTCTTCCCAGACTCCTGTCCCTCTGTCTGTCCTCGCTCCTGACCTCGTTACCTCCCTCTTCCCAAACTCCTGTCCCTCTGTCTGTCCTCGCTCCTGACCTCGTTACCTCCCTCTTCCCAGACTCCTGTCCCTCTGTCTGTCCTCGCTCCTGACCTCGTTACCTCCCTCTTCCCGGACTCCTGTCCCTCTGTCTGTCCTCGCTCCTGACCTCGTTACCTCCCTCTTCCCAGACTCCTGTCCCTCTGTCTGTCCGATCCTGACCTCGTTACCTCCCTCTTCCCAGACTCCTGTCCCTCTGTCTGTCCTCACTCCTGACCTCGTTACCTCCCTCTTCCTAGACTCCTGTCCCTCTGTCTGTCCTCGCTCCTGACCTCGTTACCTCCCTCTTCCCAGACTCCTGTCCCTCTGTCTGTCCTCGCTCCTGACCTCGTTACCTCCCTCTTCCCGGACTCCTGTCCATCTGTCTGTCCTCGCTCCTGACCTCGTTACCTCCCTCTTCCCAGACTCCTGTCCCTCTGTCTGTCCTCGCTCCTGACCTCGTTACCTCCCTCTTCCGAGACTCCTGTCCCTCTGTCTGTCCTGACTCCTGACCTCGTTACCTCCCTCTTCCCGGACTCCTGTCCCTCTGTCTGTCCTGACTCCTGACCTCGTTACCTCCCTCTTCCCAGACTCCTGTCCCTCTGTCTGTCCTCGCTCCTAACCTCGTTACCTCCCTCTTCCCCGACTCCTGTCCCTCTGTCTGTCCTCGCTCCTGACCTCGTTACCTCCCTCTTCCCCGACTCCTGTCCCTCTGTCTGTCCTCGCTCCTGACCTCGTTACCTCCCTCTTCCCCGACTCCTGTCCCTCTGTCTGTCCTCGCTCCTGACCTCGTTACCTCCCTCTTCCCAGACTCCTGTCCCTCTGTCTGTCCTCGCTCCTGACCTCGTTACCTCCCTCTTCCCAGACTCCTGTCCCTGTGTCTGTCCTCGCTCCTGACCTCGTTACCTCCCTCTTCCCGGACTCCTGTCCCTCTGTCTGTCCTCGCTCCTGACCTCGTTACCTCCCTCTTCCCCGACTCCTGTCCCTCTGTCTGTCCTCGCTCCTGACCTCGTTACCTCCCTCTTCCCAGACTCCTGTCCCTCTGTCTGTCCTCGCTCCTGACCTCGTTACCTCCCTCTTCCCAGACTCCTGTCCCTGTGTCTGTCCTCGCTCCTGACCTCGTTACCTCCCTCTTCCCAGACTCCTGTCCCTCTGTCTGTCCTCGCTCCTGACCTCGTTACCTCCCTCTTCCCAGACTCCTGTCCCTCTGTCTGTCCTCGCTCCTGACCTCGTTACCTCCCTCTTCCCGGACTCCTGTCCCTCTGTCTGTCCTCGCTCCTGACCTCGTTACCTCCCTCTTCCCCGACTCCTGTCCCTCTGTCTGTCCTCGCTCCTGACCTCGTTACCTCCCTCTTCCCAGACTCCTGTCCCTGTGTCTGTCCTCGCTCCTGACCTCGTTACCTCCCTCTTCCCAGACTCCTGTCCCTGTGTCTGTGCTCACTCCTGACCTCGTTACCTCCCTCTTTTCATGGACTCCAGTCCCTCTGTCTGTACTCGCTCCTGACCTCGTTACCTCTCTCTTTTCCTGGACTCCAGTCCCTCTGTCAGTCCTCGCTCCTGACCTCGTTACCTCCCTCTTCCCCGACTCCTGTCCCTCTGTCTGTCCTCGCTCCTGACCTCGTTACCTCCCTCTTCCCAGACTCCTGTCCCTGTGTCTGTCCTCACTCCTGACCTCGTTACCTCCCTCTTTTCATGGACTCCAGTCCCTCTGTCTGTACTCGCTCCTGACCTCGTTACCTCTCTCTTTTCCTGGACTCCTGTCCCTCTGTCTGTCCTCGTCCCTCTGTCTGTAGATGCTGCTGTCTCAGGTCTCTAATGTAATCCTCTGCTCCAGTCTCCGCTGTTTGATGTCCCCCCGATACTTTATGTACTGAGGGGTCTCACTTATTCATTGAACTGGAATTCAGTTGATTTAACCCCTTCCTCACACCTAGGTGAATCTGTAATCCTCCCTGAAGGAGGCGTCTGATGCTCTCATGTGCACATTGGGGCTTGGAGACCACAGTACTGTGTCTCTGATTGGGGATTGTGTGTGATCAGGGAGGTCTGCCTTATAGAGGTGCAATTCACTACCCTATAGATGTGCAATTCACTACCCTATACAGGTGCAAATCACTAACCTATACCGGTGCAATTCACTACCCTATACTGGTGCAATTCACTACCCTATACCGGTGCAATTCACTACCCTATAGAGGTGCAATTCACTACCCTATACTGGTGCAATTCACTACCCTATACAGGTGCAATTCACTACCCTATACAGGAGCAATTCACTACCCTATACCGGTGTAATTCACTACCCTATAGAGGTGCAATTCACTACCCTATACCGGTGCAATTCACTACCCTATAGAGGTGCAATTCACTACTCTATAGAGGTGCAAATCACTAACCTATACCGGTGCAATTCACTACCCTATACAGGTGCAATTCACTACCCTATACAGGAGCAAATCACTAACCTATACCAGTGCAATTCACTACCCTATAGAGGTGCAATTCACTACCCTATACCGGTGCAATTCACTACCCTATAGAGGTGCAATTCACTACCCTATAGAGGTGTAATTCACTACCCTATACCGGTGCAATTCACTACCCTATAGAGGTGCAATTCACTAACCTATACCGGTGCAATTCACTACCCTATAGAGGTGCAATTCACTACCCTATACCGGTGCAATTCACTACCCTATAGAGGTGCAATTCACTACCCTATAGAGGTGCAATTCACTAACCTATACCTGTGCAATTCACTACCCTATAGAGGTGCAATTCACTAACCTATACTGGTGCAATTCACTACCCTATACCGGTGCAATTCACTACCCTATAGAGGTGCAATTCACTACCCTATACCAGTGCAATTCACTACCCTATACAGGTGCAATTCACTACCCTATAACGGTGCAATTCACTACCCTATACAGGTGCAAATCACTACCCTATAGAGGTGCAATTCACTACCCTATACCTGTGCAATTCACTACCCTATAGAGGTGCAATTCACTAACCTTTACCGGTGCAATTCACTACCCTATAGAGGTGCAATTCACTAACCTATACTGGTGCAATTCACTACCCTATACCGGTGCAATTCACTACCCTATATCGGTGCAATTCACTACCCTATAGAGGTGCAATTCACTACCCTATACCGTTGCAATTCACTACCCTATACAGGTGCAAATCACTACCCTATAGAGGTGCAATTCACTACCCTACAGAGGTGCAATTCATTACCCTATAGAGGTGCAAGTCAGTACCCTATACAGGTGTAATCCACTACCCTATACAGGTGCAAATCACTACCCTATAGAGGTACAATTAATTACCATATACGGATGCAATTCACTGCCCTATACCGGTGCAATTTACTGCCCTATACATGTGCAATTCACTACCCTATAGAGGGGGAATTCACTACCTAATAGAGGTGCAATTCACTGCCCTATAGAGGTGCAATTTACTAATAGGGTTGCCACCTTTTCTTAAAAAAAATACCGGCCATGGCATTCTCTCCATAGACTTAACATTGGACAGAAGCCAATTTTTTACCGGCCTGCCGGTAAAAAACTGGCTGGGTGGCAACCCTATTTACTAACCTGTACAGATGTAATCCACTACCCTATAAAGGTGCAATTCACTACCTTATACAGCTGCGATTCACCACCTTCTAGAGGTGCAATTAACTACAATATGGAAGTGGAATTCACTATTTTATACAGGTGAGTGGGGGAGGTAATGTAGGGATAAGACAGGAAGTCAGTGCTAGCGGAGGTGGATAATGCATTGCTGAGCACTGTCAGTGAGTGGGAGATAATGTAGGGATAAGACAGGAAGTCAGTGCTAGGGGAGGTGGGTAATGCATTACTGAGCAGTGTCAGTGAGTGGGGAGGTAATGTAGGGATAAGACAGGAAGTCACTGCTAGCGGAGGTGGATAATGCATTGCTGAGCAGTGTCAGTGAGTGGGGGAGGTAATGTAGGGATAAGACAGGAAGTCAGTGCTAGGGGAGGTAGGTAATGCATTGCTGAGCAGTGTCAGTGAGTGGGAGATAATGTAGGGATAGGACAGGAAGTCAATGCTAGGGGAGGTGGGTAATGCATTAGTGAGCAGTGTCAGTGAGTGGGGAGGTAATGTAGGGATAAGACAGGAAGTCAGTACTAGGGGAGGTGGGTAATGTATTACTGATCAGTGTCAGTGAGTGGGGGAGGTAATGTAGGGATAGGACAGGAAGTCAGTGCTAGGGGAGGTGGGTAATGCATTGCTGAGCAGTGTCAGTGAGTGGGGGAGGTAATGTAGGGATAAGACAGGAAGTCAGTGCTAGGGAAGGTGGGTAATGCATTACTGAGCATTGTCAGTGAGTGGGAAGGTAATGTAGGGATAAGACAGGAAGTCAGTGCTAGGGGAGGTGGGTAATGCATTGCTGAGCAGTGTCAGTGAGTGGGAGATAATGTAGGGATAAGACAGGAAGTCAGTGCTAGGGGAGGTGGGTAATGCATTACTGAGCAGTGTCAGTGAGTGGGGAGGTAATGTAGGGATAAGACAGGAAGTCAGTGCTAGCGGAGGTGGATAATGCATTGCTGAGCAGTGTCAGTGAGTGGGGGAGGTAATGTAGGGATAAGACAGGAAGTCAGTGCTAGGGGAGGTAGGTAATGCATTGCTGAGCAGTGTCAGTGAGTGGGAGATAATGTAGGGATAGGACAGGAAGTCAATGCTAGGGGAGGTGGGTAATGCATTACTGAGCAGTGTCAGTGAGTGGGGAGGTAATGTAGGGATAAGACAGGAAGTCAGTACTGGGGAGGTGAGTAATGCATTGCTGAGCAGTGTCAGTGAGTGGGGAGGTAATGTAGGGATAAGACAGGAAGTCAGTACTAGGGGAGGTGGGTAATGCATTACTGAGCAGTGTCAGTGAGTGGGGAGGTAATGTAGGGATAAGACAAGAAGTCAGTGCTAGGGAAGGCGGGTAATACATTACTGAGCAGTGTCAGTGAGTGGGGGAGGTAATGTAGGGATAAGACAGGAAGTCAGTGCTAGGGAAGGTGGGTAATGCATTACTGAGCATTGTCAGTGAGTGGGGAGGTAATGTAGGGATAAGACAGGAAGTCAGTGCTAGGGGAGGTGGGTAATGCATTACTGAGCAGTGTCAGTGAGTGGGGAGGTAATATAGGGATAAGATAGGAAGTCAGTGCTAGGGGAGGTGGGTAATGCATTGCTGAGCAGTGTCAGTGAGTGGGGAGGTATTGTAGAGATAAGATAGGAAGTCAGTGCTAGGAGAGGTGGGTAATTCATTGCTGAGCAGTGTCAGTGAGTGGGGGAGGTAATGTAGGGATAAGACCGGAAGTCAGTGCTATGGGAGGTGGGTATTGCATTGCTGAGCAGTGTCAGTGAGTGGGGAGGTAATGTAGGGATAAGACAGGAAGTCAGTGCTAGGGGAGGTGGGTAATGCATTGCTGAGCAGTGTCACTGAGTGGGGAGGTAATGTAGGGATAAAACAGGAAGTCAGTGCTAGGGGAGGTGGGTAATACATTACTGAGCAGTGTCAGTGAGTGGGAAGGTAATGTAGGGGTAAGACAGGAAGTCAGTACTAGGGGAGGTGGGTAATGCATTGCTGAGCAGTGTCACTGAGTGGGGAGGTAATGTAGGGATAAGACAGGAAGTCATTGCTAGAGGAGGTGGGTAATGTATTACTGAGCAGTGTCAGTGAGTGGGGAGGTAATGTAGGGATAAGACAGGAAGTCAGTGTTAGGGGAGGTGGGTAGTGCATTACTGAGCAGTGTCAGTGAGTGGGGGAGGTAATGTAGGGATAAGACAGGCAGTCAGTACTAGGGGAGGTGGGTAATGTATTGCTGAGCAGTGTCAGTGAGTGAGGGAGGTAATGTAGTGATAAGACAGGAAGTCAGTGCTAGGGGAGGTGGGTAATGCATTGCTGAGCAGTGTCAGTGAGTGAGGGAGGTAATGTAGTGATAAGACAGGAAGTCAGTGCTAGGGGAGGTGGGTAATGCATTGCTGAGCAGTGTCAGTGAGTGGGGAGGATAATGGTGAGTTAAGGCAGGATGTCAGTGCTAATTAGACTTGTGCACAACAAAACTTTTCGGTAAAATTAGGCTTTGGACTAAATTTTTTTTTTTCATTTGTCGACTCCACATTTCGGATCCGACCTTTTCAACCTGGACGAAATTTGACTACAGTCTGAATTACTTAGAGGAATTTAAAATACCTTTAAAAATACAATAAAACATTAAAATTAAATAAATGGAACCTTTTCCAGAGTCTAAATGAAGATGGTGGAACAGTGTAAGGTGGGCATTTAGCCTTATGGTACTATGGATGAAGTAGATGAAATATGGATGTAGCTAAATTTGAAGGAGGAAGGAAGACTGAGGATGACTGGTGTGAGGCGGACTCAGGAACGGATGACTGGAACACTGGATATGTAGCCAGCAGCAAACTACAGAACACTGGAGCAGTCAGGACTTAGTAGATAAATACCGCAGACTTTTTTTTACAAGAGATGAAAAACAATCGAGCCAGACTGAACAACCTGTATAGTGGGACAGCAATGTAGACTTTAACCCCCTGTCAGAGACTTTGTCCTGGGGGACCATACAGGGTTAATTCTAATTGTAGAATTAGCTGAAATTCTGTTTAAAATGTGTTCAAATTACATCATATGTGAACAATGAGCCATTAGTCCAAGGTAGGGAGTAAAAATAACAATGTCAGTTTAATGGCAGATGGGTAGTCAGTTGGAGACAATGTGGCAGAGAGAGACGGACTCCCTTATGTGAAAGACATAGCAAAATGACTGGTTTATGAGGTTTTTGATAAACCTTTTAACCTTTCTCAGTCTTGACGAAAGCCACATGATCTGCCACATGTAAAACTCTAATATAGCGTAAGAGCGCCATCTAGAGTCTTGAGAGCATCATGACTGGGATTGTCCACATTCCTTGAATAATTAGGGATATATTAATATCCAATCAGGGCTGACCGGTGATGTCACGGTATAATGAGATGGATCTTTGTCCAATCATTGGAAAAAGGTGGGAATAACTGATAAGGAAAAATTTGTCAATATAATCCCCAAATACTCTTAGTTAAGGGTCTTTCTGACTTCCTAAAAAGGAGTCCCTGACTTCACCTCCTGAAAAAGAAAAGACTTCACTTCCTGAAAGAAAACTCTGAGTTCCTGGGCTCTCTTGGCTGATGATCAGATTCCTGACCACACCTTATAACTTCAAGAATCCACACTGATTGACCTGGTAATTATATTTTATTTATTCTAATTCTGCCTAATTTCAGAATAAGTATATTTCCTCGATAATTGAGGAAAATTATATGTATATATTTGTCCATAGAAGCCTGGCCAGTTTTATGGAAAATATTATAATCTGCTATATATTTAGCATAGTCATTAAGAAATTCCGCAGAATTAATTAATTAATTTATTGTTCTAAATTACCAGAGACATCATAAAATAGAGATAGCAGTGAGATATATTTATCCTTGTTTATATTGGTTAATATAATTTTGTTATGTCTAGAATATTGTGTTTCTGGTAAAATTATAATAGCTGATATTTAATCAAGGGAATTCTTGGAATTCATTATTAACTCTCTAACTGCTGTTTGTCTATTTATTTGTGGTGTGCATTCTAACGTTCTTTGTATATGTGCCAGGCTTATATTTTGTAATTGAAGGTATTATCTCAATAGACAAAATAACTGCTGGGTGTGGCATCTGTTTTAAACGTGTGGATTAACCCTTGGAGTGCCTATAGGTTTTATATAGGTTGCTATTGTCATAATATATGTTGCCTGAAGTTGGTTACTTTATAGACATATGTTACTGGATTAATTCTGGTAGATTATTTATATAATCTTTGTTTGACTATATTAATTGCAATTTATATATTTTATTCAGAGGTATTCAATATTGAATTCAGTAGATAATTAAATTATAGAGATTTAAATCTGGGATTCTATTCCAGTTATTCCCTAAATTTAATTATTATTTATATATGATACAAGGAATTGTTAGAGGAATTATTTAATTCATCTCACAATACCCCTTACATCATAATTGGCATAGTCTATACAGTTTCTGGGGCAGAGGTATTCAGAGACACTGCGGACAACTGTATTATATTAATTGTAACGATCAATTAACCTGTTCTATGCTACTGAGTGCAATTATTGTTATTATACCTCTGAATATAACTATAGGTGGTTAACCCTTGCACCGCTGGTAATCTTTATGATAAATAGTGTGGTTTGATTTTCTATGTACCTATTATAATTGCTAGTCACTTATATATTTCATTGTTGCTGATACTTGTGTATATATTGTATTTTAATAAAATATATATTTTTGCACAAATATGAAGGATTGATTCTTGTGATCAATTCGTTACTGTGAAGTAGCTTGTCAATACATATTAAAGATAAAGTTCTCAAATTATTTTATATTGTCATTTACCTATTTAAGTGAAGAAATCCAACCTGAGTGGTTCTCTGTTTAACCCTTTGGATACCTTCATATAAATAGCCCGACACCCCCCCTCGTGTCCCACCAAGTCAGGGGCATGTTCTCTGCCCACGGTTCTAGAGTTGGGTAAGCTGGAGCACTCAGTGTATTATGGTACTATGGATGATTGCAGATGAAGTCCTTTTCATTATTCTAATCTGCATTGAACCTGAGAACAGGGTTACAGCTTTGGCAGGTTGACTTTTTGCTCCATGAGCTGGGGGGCCAATTGAGAGCGCTGGGGGCTAAGTATAGTTCCAGTTATGGAAAATACCCGCTCACTCTGGACAGTGGTTAGGGGGCAGGAAAGCAACTCCTGGGCTACCAGGGATAAAGTAGGCCACATAGCCCTCTTGTTATCCCAGAAAGTCAAGGTATCTGAACTTGGGGGCAAAGAAGGTTCCTCAAGGTAAGCCTTAACCTCAAACTCATCACTTTTTCTATTTATGGGGAACTGTTTGTTTTGTCCGAAGTGTAATCTGTCCATTGCCTCAGCATAAAAAGCATCAGCTGCTCCTCCGGAAGAAGATGACGTGATACTGGCACTACTACTGATAGGTCTCGGAAGACCACCACTCCCCTCCAGATCTTCTGCGGAATCTTATCCCACCTCCTATGACTGCATTATGTTTTTTCTTTGCCTCACACCACCCTCGCTATCAGTTGTTCCCTCCAGGCATTGAGTGAATTGGAACTAAGTGCCATCTTCCCTTTGATTCAAGGATCGCAAATTGTGGCAAGCATTAACTAGGGACAATCGTCCATGCACTCTTCCATGCACCGAGTCAGTTCCTTCTTCAGTCTCGTTAAAAGGGCAGCGACATCAGGAATTATATTACCCTCAGCACCAGACAAGCGTTCCCTATTGAAAAGGAAATTGTCCAATTTTAAGGAGAGGTGTGTGAAGAGGGGAATGACTTCTGCCAGGCTAGCGGTTTCATTGCTTAAAATTTCCATCAAAGCTTGAAAAAGCGTGAGGACTGTCACTACCTGTTCCATCAGGGCCCAGTCAGCCCTGCCCAGTGTTCTGTTACTGCCAATGAAATGGTGATATGACATTGTGTGAATTGCCTTTTTCTGCTCCAGGATACGCTCAAGCATATCTAAGGTGGAGTTCCACCTGGTCCCAACATCTTGTTTTAGGCGGTGCTCTGGGAGGTCTGCCTTTTTCTGTTCCTCCCTGAGGAGCTGGTTATCTTTGACGCTCCGATGGAAGTAGCCAGCAATTTGTCGGCACGACTCCAGAAGTGCTGACAACCTTCCAGTGTTACTGCCATCCTCAAGAGCAGCCTTCACTACTAGATGCAGGACATGTGCTGAGCAGCGCACACTCACAAATCTGCCATCCCGGAGAGCCTTGATCATGTTAGCTGCACCACCAGTAACCACAAACCCCATTTGTGCCTATGTATCTGCCTGCTCCCCTAGCCACTGCATCACCATGTTCTGCAGTGTTTTGCGAATGTTATCTGAGGTGTGCTGCTGATCCATTACCTCAGCATGGAGGAGGAAAGAGTAGTGCCCCTGCTTGGCTACTGCACCTGAACTTGTTGTCAGTACAGATGTGTCTTGCAACACAATGGGCTGCCACCAATGCGCCGTCAATGACAGGAAGCCATTCTGGCTACACGGAGTACTCCATAAGTTAATGGTAAAGTGCACTGATTGGCCACCAGCTTTTCCTAGTGGGTCCTTGAAAAACTCAACACATGTCCAGTACAATGAAGGCACTATAGGTCTACTAAATGTGGTGCAGAATGGAAGTTTATATCGGGGTGCGACAACATCCATAAGTTGCTGGAATGGCTCCCCGTCCACCAAATTAAAAGTAGCACCCCTGAAACAGCTATATGCTGTGCAATGAGGCGTGTGATTTTTTGGGACTGCTGTCTGCACATCCCCTTTGAATGAAACCCAACAAAATCTTCCAGTGTGGCCTGTACTGATTTTGGGATGGGCTGTGACTGTCTGCTCTTAGGACCAGATGTGGCATGATCCCCCTGCCCTTTCTCCTGCCTACTGGTGGTGAGTGTGACACTGGTATATGCAGTAGTGCCACTTTCTGCACTAATCAACACTGACTTCATGTAGTTGTTCAGGTGTTGGTTCATTCCAGAGGTGGTTAGATGACCCAACACCCTTCCATGCCTGACTTCCCTGCCACACAATTTACATTTCTCAAGCCGGCCATTGCCAAGTGCCACAAAATGGTCCCACAATTTGGAGCGACGGATGACTCTGGAAGGTGGTGGAGAACAAGAAACTGAGGTGACACTTTTTTGATCTTCACATGCTGGAGCAACCTCACTTTGCTTTTTTCTCACTACGTACCGTTACACGGGTACCAGTAGACCTAAAGATGGCAGCAGGGATGTTGGGATTAGGATTGGAGGAGGATAGTGGAGTAACAGTGGTACTGGTGGCGGAGACACTAGCAGCTACTACCTGGCTGGGACACTCAAATGGAACTGGAGAGGCAGGTGTTGAGTTGTCAATAGAAGACACAAGTGTAACTGGAGAAACAGGAGGAGTACTATGGGAAGCAGGGGAAAAATTAAGCTCAGAGGAATAATCAAGGTCACTGGAAAAATCAAGCTCAGGGGACAAATCAAGCTTAGGAGGCCTTGATCCCTCAGATTCTTGTAGGCTTTGACAGGAAGAAAAATCATCATCAGCAGCAGATTTTAGGGAGACCTGTTCAATTCCCTCTTCTGCCTGGTGGCTACCGGGAAATGGTAAACTATCTCCCTCAATAACCTTTTCTGGAGAAGATATGTGACAGTGGTGGCAGGAGAAAATTTCTCCAAATGCTGTAATCATTTCCATTTGGGCTGCTTACCCGGACGTTCGCTATGTCCGACCAGTAGTGTTACACACACACTAGGTGTACCCAAGATTATAGAAGTGGCTGTAGTGGTGACTAAATTCGCAGTGGCACTAGTCATTGTGCAGGTGATGCTGGGGGGGTCATCACGAAACAGGTGATGGCTGCTTCGTGGTCTCAGAGGAGGACCTGGACCTCTCTATCCTGTTAGTAGAGGTATAACGACCTGCAGTTCCCTTCTTCTTTCTAGATTTTGATTTGGAGTGCTGCTGCTGAGTCTGACTAGTACTAGTACTCGTCTTTCCCCTCCTGCTGCTGCTAGCTCTGCTTGAACTCAACATCACTGTGGTGGTGGTGGTGGTGGTTGCTGGGTCACTGCAGCTGGTACCAGGATGAGGGACATCAGGTTGTTCATTAGGACTCAAATCCATTACAGATAGGTAGGTAGTGAACTATAATAGTTTTAAAAATTTAAAAACCTGGCAACACCACAACTGTGAGATTGGCTGATTCAAACAAATTTCTACTATTAATTTTAATATTTTACACAGAAACAAAGGTGACTCTCCCTTGCGGTGGTAATAAGGTACTAGGCCTGCATGCAGAACTGTAAGACTGGGGGTCTCGTTTCCAGCAGCGGTTGGTGATGGCTGCCTGAGAGACAAGCTGTGTTACCCTGTCCTCCTTTTCCCCATGTTTTACTTTTTTTTTGTTATTTTCAATATATTTTTACGTCTATCTTTCTTCTCTGTGGGATTAGCCACCTTTTGAACTGCTTCCGATTTATCTCCGTCTCCATTATGGTCACTTACAAGGGAGGAGATAGGAGACTTAGATCGGGTAGACAGCCATCCGTTGGAGGCACTGTTTCTAAGCCGGATAACTCAAAGGATGTCCCCGGCAGCACTAATAAATTGCTATGGCCTCCTTCCCCATGCCCGCAACAAACTAACACTTCTGACAGTTCTCTTCAAGAAATTTTGGAGTTGCTTAAGTCCCAACTTTTTAACAAGATGGATGGAGTCGCGGAGTCTCTGAAATCTGAGCTCCGCAACATCAGAGTGGATATCAATTCCCTTCATGACCAAATCGTTACCATCTCTCACTCTGTTGTTACTCATTCTGAAAAGATTGGCAAAATTAAAGAGGAGATAAAGGAAAATGTGAGAAACATTGATCAAAATTATTTAGCAGTTTCTGATTTGTCTTCTAACTTGGAAAGTTTAATTAATGAGCAAAGGAGGAAGAATCTTAGGATTAAAGGTGTCGTTGAATCCTATTTGGATCTGTCTGACTTCTGCTCTGATCTATTCAAACACATTTATGGACAGGTTGAGCAGATCCCTGATCGTGTATTTTCTAATGTGCATCACATTTGGAGAAGAACTGCTAAACATAATATTGTCAGAGATATTTTGGTCAGATGTACTTCCCTGGATGTAAAAAACACAATACTCAGGCTGGCCAGAAATGGAGACTTAAGACATTTTAATAGTATGCATATCACAGTTTTTCCAGACATTGCAGGGACTTCCATTTAAAAGAAGTATAAACTTAAACCCTTAACTGCTAGGCTTCAGTTAACAAATGTCTGTTATGCCTGGCTTTACACTCCCTTCGAGCGTAGATTTATCCTGGATGGAAAGTGGTACCTGATTAAAACGGTAGATGAGCGCCTGGATCTTCTTTCAAGACTGCAGAGGCACGTGAAGTCTCCCAGAGTGTCCTCCCGCAGTCCGTGAGATGACAGCTCAAGGAGTGTGCCGGCAGCTTTAAAGAATGGGACCCAGGGGCGGAGTCAGACCTCTGACTTATTGAGCACGCCAGGACGTCCAGCCCTGGAACGCACAGTGGATTTGGAAAGCACTGCAGAGGAGACGCAGGCCTCAGAGGAGGGATTGGAGAAAGGATCGAGATGCAGACACAGGGAAGCGGCGAAATGACCCGAAGAACGGGGAGCCTGGTGGCAATAAACTTAAGGCTTTTAGCCTGGCCTTATTCAAGTGGACTTTAGATTTTCTTTTTGTCTTAAGGTTATAGAGCTGTCTACTACCAAAGCTAATTCTTTGTATTTTTGTTTTCATTTCTATGTTTAACATGTTTATGTATAATGTGATATATGTAATTCTCTCCCTGTTTGGGGGGATCTGTGAGCCTGTTTAGTTGGTAGTGATCCTTTTATCTTTGCTCTGGTTTTTTACCTGCATTTATTTCCCCTTCTTCTGGTTTTCAGTGAGGTATCTCTGTTGCAGCGTTGGACCTTTTTGGTGTGGTATGGCCCAGTTCATTGTGGTTGTCCCTGCTACACCATCCTACTGGGATTTATTGCACTGAACTAGTTTATATATAATGTGATATATGAATAATGTGATATATGTATTTCCCCTCTTCTGGTTTTCAGTGAGGTATCTCTGTTGCAGCGTTGGACCTTTTTGGTGTGGTATGACCCAATTCATTGTGGTTGTCCCTGCTACACCATCCTACTGGGATTTATTGCACTGAACTAGTTTATATATAATGTGATATATGTATTTCCCCTCTTCTGGTTTTCAGTGAGGTATCTCTGTTGCAGCGTTGGACCTTTTTGGTGTGGTATGACCCAATTCATTGTGGTTGTCCCTGCTACACCATCCTACTGGGATTTATTGCACTGAACTAGTTTATATATAATGTGATATATGTATTTCCCCTCTTCTGGTTTTCAGTGAGGTATCTCTGTTGCAGCGTTGGACCTTTTTGGTGTGATATGACCCAATTCATTGTGGTTGTCCCTGCTACACCATCCTACTGGGATTTATTGCACTGAACTAGTTTATATATAATGTGATATATGTATTTCCCCTCTTCTGGTTTTCAGTGAGGTATCTCTGTTGCAGCGTTGGACCTTTTTGGTGTGGTATGGCCCAATTCATTGTGGTTGTCCCTGCTACACCATCCTACTGGGATTTATTGCACTGAACTAGTTTATATATAATGTGATATATGTATTTCCCCCTCTTCTGGTTTTCAGTGAGGTATCTCTGTTGCAGCGTTGGACCTTTTTGGGGTGGTATGGCCCAATTCATTGTGGTTGTCCCTGCTACACCATCCTACTGGGATTTATTGCATTGAACTAGTTTCTTTCGTATTCTTTACTCTACATTTTTTGGTGAAGATATGTGAAGGGCGGGACTGTTAATTTTAGGATTTTTTATGAGCTGTCTACCCTCCTTTTCTAGGATTTGATGTTTTATACTAGATGTTCCCATTCTCTGTATTTCTGCTTACATTCTGTTTAATGTAATCTGTTCTCTCCGTCATATTCATTTTTCTCCTTTTTGCTCTGTATGGGGAGGATTGTGAGACTGCCGATTTGATGATTATCCTCTCTTACTCAGAATATTATTTCTCTGCCCCTGACCTATATTCATTTTTGGTCAGTCTCCTTGGGGCTTCTCGCACTTCCTCCCCAGCTTCTTCCAATTTTTTACATTAACGCTTTCACTTTTGTGAATACTTTTGTGGTCCTTATAGTGAGGGGATATTCTTTGTTTTTTTTAGAGGGTTTGGAGAAAAGAAGGAAATGTTATGATATTTTCATTGACCTCAGTTTTGGCCTTCTATTGGGTGCCAATGTTATTGAAGTTAAGATATGGTTACTTATTTATTTTTCTTTATTTTTATTTTCTTAAGTACGTTTGATGTGTTGTTTTGTATTAGGGATCGGGGGGTAAGGTGGTGGAGGGCGAGACATAGTGGAGTGTCCTTCTTTTAGGCTCTCCCTTTCGCCTTTAGTGTTTTTGGAGAAGTCATAGTTGGGGTTCTTTGGGGGTGGTAAGTTAAGAGCTTAAGTAAAATAACTTTTTCTACAATCAATGTTTGTGGGTTTAACTCTGCACACAAGAGAAAGAAAGCTTTTATCTCACTGGAAAGTTTTAAATCTTCATTCATTTTTTTACAAGAAACTAGAATTAATATCGCTAATCCCTTGAAGTTTTTTTCTAGCAGATATAGGAGCTTTTTCATGAGTAATAATACTGTTAAGAAAAATGGTGCAGCAATTTTAGTATGTAACTATATTCCTTTCATAGCAGATGAGATTATTGAGGACCCAGAGGGAAGATACTTATTAATTTCGGGCAATGTTTGTGGTTCGGTTTTAAATTTAGTCAATATCTATGGTCCTCAAACTGATAAAAAAGCCTTCTTTGATAGGCTTAAATTATTTATTCAGCATCATAGAAAAGGGACCTTGGTTATAGGGGGAGATTTTAATATTTGCCAGAATCCAAAATTAGATAGAAGAGGCTCGATGAATTTCCTGGAATCTCAGGTGTCTATAATCAAAGGCTTTATGGACTTCCTTGGTCTTGATAATCCTTGGAGAGCGCTCTACCCTTTAGATAAGGAATACACATTTGTTTCTTCCCTGGGGAATGTGTCTTCCCAAATTGATTTTTTCCTGAATGACCACATTTTTTTACATAATATTGTTAGTTCTGGAATTTTTCCACAAGTTTGGACAGACCGTAGTGTGGTTTCTTTACTGTTGATTCATTGAATTCTTTACCTAGACCTTTTAGGTGGAGACGGAATGAGAGGATGTTCCTCAATAGGGATGTGAGGAGAGTTCACCAAAGAGTTAACCCACTATTTTCAAGAAAATTCTGGCTTGGTTGATCCTTCTTCTGTCTGGTCGGCTCATAAGGCTGTTATCAGAGGTGTTCTGATTAGACTGGCTAAGCAAAGAAAATATGAAAGACATGGTTACTTATCTGGTCTGCATGAATCTTTAAAAAGCCTTCTGAGGGCCCAATCATTGAAGCCTACCCTTACTGTTGTGAGAAGAATCTGTCTTGTTAAAAAGGAAATTGATATTTTTTTTAGATAAGGTCTCCGATAAGCAGCTTTTATGGGTTAAACAGAAATATTTTTTATGGGGAAATAAGGCCCATTCGTTGATGGCTCACCAGCTAGACTCTAAAACATATATTAATTTTAAATCCTCTAATCTAAAAAATATTCTGAATTGCTTTGAATCCTTTTTTTGCGAACTTAATCGGTAAAAATGATAACTTTGAGTTGGCTTTTCATTACTTTTTTTCTGGCTTAGATCTTCCTAGTTTGAACTCTCAGGGGAACAAAGAACTAAACAAACCTCTAGCGCTAGAGGAAATCGAATTTGTAGTTACTCTTAAAAAGTCCAGGCCCAGATGGGTTGTCTAACGTGTACTATAAATTATCTCTGGATACCCTTCTTCCTTTTCTTCATGATTATTTTTTATCTATTTTAGAAAATGGAACATTGGATAAAGATCCCAGTTTTAGCTTAGTTTCAGTAATAGGCAAACCTAGTAAAGACTTGGAGGACATTCTTAATTATAGGCCTGTTGACTTAATAAACACTGATATTAAGATTTTTCCAAAATTTTAGCAAATAGATTGAAAACGTTTCTACCTTTTTTGATCCATTCAGATCAGTGTGGGTTTGTCTCTGGTAGAAGTACTGGAGAGAACATCAGAAGAGTCTTTAACGTTATTGATATAAATAACCGTGTAAAACCAAAAAATACTGCTTTATTATCGCTTGATATTTCCAAGGCCTTTGATTCTATGAATTGGACCTATATGCCCAAAATTGTTAATCTTTTTGGCTTAAAAGGGTTGATAACCCAATATTTAACTGTCATTCATAGTAATTCGTTCTGTAGGTTTAGGGTAATGGGATTTGAATCAAACAATATCTGTATCAGAAGGGGTACTAAACAGGGATGTCCACTTTCTCCTCTGCTGTTTTCACTTTGTATGGAACCTCTTGCGGCCTTTGTTCAGAAGGATGAAGAACTTAAGGGTATAGGTCAGGATAAATTATGTCTTTATGAGGATGATCTGTTATTTTTTTTACTCTGACCCGGGTCGTTCTCTTTCGAGGATTTGTTCGATTTTCTCTCTTTTTGGTAGGTTCTCCGGCCTTTCTATCAATCAGGTGAAATCATAGATTCTTGGTCTCTCTTTGGATTCTCATTTAAAATCCAAAATTAGAACTTTATTTAAATTTAAAAGGAGAGAGGACTTCCTTTCTTATTTAGGTATAAAAGATACCAAAAGCAATTGGTAAAACCTTCTCTTATAAGTTCAAGAATGTATTTAATAAAATTATGGCTGCGCTTGACGGCTGGATGAATCTTCCTCTCTCCCTTATTGGCAGAGTGAATACTTTGAAGATGTCTGTTCTTCCAAGGATTTTATATCTTTTTAGGTCTGTCCCTTATTAATAAAAATTATCTTTTAAGAATAAACTATTTTTTTAGGTTTATTTGGAACAGTTTTCCTCGTATTAAAAGGAATGTGTTATATAGGGATAGATCTGATGGCGGTTTATTGGTCCCAAACTTATATAATTATTACATTGCCGCTACAATTTCCCACTTACTTTTGCTGTCTTACAAGTTCAATTGCCCCCTCTGATTCCAAGGTGGGTTACTTCGGAGTTGGACCCTTTCGATAAAAGGAGTATCCTCTCTTGGATGTGGTCTTTCTTGGGACAGAGATCTGGAACTTTCCAAGACACTTTGTGCACTACAAGAGTAGATCTGAGAGTCTGGGATAAGGTTAGGTTTAAACTTAGACTTTTTTAGGTTTAAACTTAGACTTTTTGATTTTAGATCCAAATTGCTACATATATATTCTCCTTTATGTACTTGGTCTGCTTCTGAGAAAATCCTAGTCGATAATCTTGTTAACTCTGACTTTGAGACTTTGAGCGATTTAATTTTTAGGAACAGTGTTAGGGACTGGGATTCTATTAGGGGTGAAATTAATGGGACTCTTCTGATGAATGGATATACTATGGGATTGGGATGAAGATTAAAACTTACCTCGGAAATTTTATTTCAGAGCCACTTACAAAATTTGAGAGCTTTTTCCGAATGTGGAGTCCCTCTTTGAGGTCAGTTTCCCTACTCTATAAGATCTTTCTATTTGATAAAGATAAGTTAAAATGTCAGGCCTCCTGGGAACATATTTTGTGAAAAACAATTGATGCCGAGGAATTGAATCTAATTTGTAGAAGGATTTTTAAAAGCAGTCTTTGCATTGGTTCGGTTGAACAATTGTTCAAGATGCTTCATTTAACTTACTTGGTTCCGAGTAGATTGGCATCAGTGTTTCATGACGCCATAAATGTTTGTTTTAGGGGCTGTCTGGCAGATGGATCATTTGTCACCATTTGGTGGGACTGTAAAAAAGTTAAGGCGATCTGGTGTTGAGTTGATTCTCTTCAAATTTTTAATAAAAATGTTAAGCTTAACTGCGGGAATGCTTTATTGGGAAGAAGAATTCCAGAGTTGGGAAAATTCGATGATTTGTTGGTTCAGGCAGTTTGCTTCGTTGTTAGACTGACTATTGCCTCTAACTGGAAACAGTTTGGAATTTCATGGGATTCTCTTCTGGATAGGGTCAGTAATGTCTGAGTTAACGAACACTTATCATCTATAGAGTTGTGAAGTTATGGAAAATTCCTCCTTAAGTGGTCTCCATGGTTGGAGAGTAGATACGGTAGAAGTTCTAAACTTCTTCTGAGGGCCTGAGTTTTCTAAGTTCTTATTATTATTTCTTTCCAGTGAGTTGTCTGATATTTCTTGTTTTTTATTGCACCTTTATTTCTTAGGTTTTTGAATATGATTAACCTTTTCTTTCTCTTTTTTTTTATGTCATATCTTATTGTTTGTTTACTGGCTTACATCGTTTTCTATAATTTGTCTTTATTGTTACCTTGTTTAAAAACAATAAAAATTCTTAAGCTTTAAAAAAAAAAAGAACTCTGAGACTTTCCCTTGCGCTGGTAATAAGGTACTAGGCCTGCCTATAGAACTGTGAGACTGGCTGATGTATCACTGAAAATTATTCAAACAAATCCCTAATATTATTTTTAATATTTTACACAGGAACAAAGGTGACTTTCCCTTGTGCTGGTAATAAGGTACTAGACCTGTCTATAGAACTGTGAGACTGGCTGATGTTTCACTGAAAATTATTAAAACAAATCCCTATTATTTTTAATATTTTACACAGGAACAAAGGTGACTTTCCCTTGCGTTGGTAATAAGGTACTAGACCTGCCTATAGAACTGTGAGACTGGCTGATGTTTCACTGAAAATTATTAAAACAAATCCCTAATATTATTTTTAATATTTTACACAGGAACAAAGGTGACTCTCCCTTGCGGTGGTAATAAGGTACTAGGCCTGCATATAGAACTGAGAGACTGGCTGATGTGTCGCTCTGAAAATTATTCCAACAAATTCCTACTATTATTTTTAATATTTTACAAAGAAACAAAGGTAACTTTCTGTTGCGGTGGTAATAAGGTACTAGGCCTGCCTGCAGAACTGTGAGACTGGATGAAGTGTCACTCTGAAAATTATTCAAACAAATCCCTAATATTTTTAATTATTTGCACATGAACAAAGATGACTCTCTCTTGCAGTGGCAGTAAGGCACTAATGCTAACGACTAATGTAGTAGTCGCCAAATTTCTGAAATTTTCAACTACATTCAGACCAGGGCTAGTAGGATTCAGATTTTTTTTTTAGAACGGCCCTTGCCTATTGGAATGCCTGAATGTCACCGAATGAGCCCATTTTCGTTGAATTCCGAATGACGCCGAACCTAATCGCACAAGCCTAGTGCGAGTGGAGATTATGGTAATGCATCGCTGAACATGTCATAAGGAGAGGGTATGATCCATAAAATAACCACAGACACATCTTTTTGGGGATAACAGACCACAGTTTTATTTAACTATTTCCAATCACATTATTATTATTATTGTTCTTATTCAAACACAAATAATAATCAATAATTAATCAATAATCAATTATTAACTAACAGTATTTGCCAATTAGCCTTCATTAAACGCCAATCATTGCCAAATTGTCCAGGTTCATGCTAAAATCTCCACTTTCTTCAGCTCTACAGCTGATCCAAACATTTGTCAGCACTTACAACTGACTCCAATATTCTACTGCACTTACAACTGACTCCACTATCGTTCTGCACTTACAACTGACTCCACTATTCTACTGCACTTACATCTGACTCCACTATCCTTCTTCACTTACAACTGACTCCACTATTCTATTGCACTTACAAATGACTCCACTATTCTTCTGCACTTACAGCTGACTCCACTATCGTTCTGCACTTACAACTGACTCCACTATTCTACTGCACTTACAACTGACTCCACTATCGTTCTGCACTTACAACTGACTCCACTATTCTACTGCACTTACAGCTGACTCCACTATTGTTCTGCACTTATAACTGACTCCACTGTTCTACTGCACTTACATCTGACTCCACTATCCTTCTGCACTTACAACTGCCACCACCTCGAGACCCCCTCAAGTGGGGGCAGAGTGTCTGTGCAGATGATAACCTCCCGACTCCATTCAATGTGCCAACCACTGGGTCAATGATGGATCGCTTGCTCCGTGGAACTGGTGTCAATGTAAAACCTACGCGTTTCATACCACACTGCTGGGTACTTCCTCAGGATATGGCAAGTGTAGATCCTGGCATCACATTTAAATCTTGGTGATGATGTTAATCTCTATTAAATTAAGCTATTGCCATCTTCTGTGTAGCCATCCTTGAACTCACAAACATACATCTTAACCCTCTCTATACTGGTTACAAAAAGAACGCCTATCAACTGATGCCGATCTTCATAGGAATATGAGGGACAATGCTTTTAATATAGAACCCTATAAGATAAATAATTACCATAGTAATATAAAGAAAACAATACAAAAATATAGCACAACTCCATGTAGGCAACCCCCGTACACTAACTGCGCACGCCAGCATCAAACCCCAGCGTCTTGCTCCCTAATCCCTTGTTGGCCGGGTCTGACCTTCATCTGACCCCTACGAAGGGATTACTTCCTGTTTCTCTCTTCTTCCTTCGCTGGTACGTGATACCATCCAAAGAGCCTCACTTTCCTCCTTATTTACCACTGAACTGGAATCCTCACAGAAGGCATCTAGCTCTCCCTGTACTAGACAATCAATCTCAGAACTTCCAAAAACAGTACTGTCATCACAATAAACACGTAGTTTCACAAACTCTGAAGAAATACCTCATTTCACCATTGTTAGTCTGATTACTTTGAATTCTTCTTAACAGAGGGTCTATACTGAAAACATAGAGCAAAGAGCTTAAAGGACAGGTCTGATGTACACCAGATTTAATTCTAAAGGATTCCCTTAAACTACCATTAATTAAAGGAAATCATTCAGCCTCATTATACAAAATTTTTCAACCATGTAATAAATATGTCAGGGATACCGTTATATGGAACAATAGGAGGAGTTATATAGAACAATAGGGGTTATATAGAACAATAGGAGGAGTTATAGGGAGGAGTTATATGGTACAATAGGAGGAGTTATAGGGAGGAGTTATATGGACCAATAGGAGGAGTTATATGGACCAATAGGAGGAGTTATAGGGAGGAGTTATATGGACCAATAGGAGGAGTTATAGGGAGGAGTTATAAGGAACAATAGGAGGAGTTATAGGGAGGAGTTCTATGGAGTAATAGGAGGAGTTATAGAGAGAAGTTATATGGAACAATAGGAGGAGTTATAGAGAGGAATTATATGGTAAAATGGGAAGAGTTATAGGGAGGAGTTATATGGACCAATAGGAGGAGTTATGTGGAACAATAGGAGGAGTTATAAGGAGGAGTTATAAGGAACAATAGGAGGAGTTATAGGGAGGAGTTATATGGAGTAATAGGAGGAGTTATAGAGAGAAGTTATATGGAACAATAGGAGGCGTTATAGGGAGGAGTTATATGGAACAATAGGAGGAGTTATAGAGAGGAGTTATATGGAACAATAGGAGGAGTGATAGGGAGGAGTTATATGGAGCAATAGGAGGAGTTATAGAGAGGAGTTATATGGAACAATAGGAGGAGTGATAGGGAGGAGTTATATGGAACAATAGGAGGAGTTATAGGGAGGAGTTATATGGAACAATAGGAGGAGTTATATGGAACAATAGGAGGAGTTATAGGGAGGAGCTATATGGAACAATAGGAGGAGTTATAGGGAGGAGTTATATGGAACAATAGGAGGAGTTATATGGAACAATAGGAGGAGTTATGTGGTACAATAGGAGGAGTTATAGGGAGGAGTTATATGGAACAATAGGAGTTATAGGGAGGAGTTATATGGAACAATAGGAGGCGTTATAGGGAGGAGTTATATGGAACAATAGGAGGAGTTATAGGGAGGAGTTATATGGAACAATAGGAGGAGTTATAGGGAGGAGTTATATGGAACAATAGGAGGAGTTATAGGGAGGAGTTTTATGGAACAATAGGAGGCGTTATAGGGAGGAGTTATATGATACAATAGGAGGAGTTATATGGAACAATAGGAGGAGTTATAGGGAGGAGTTATATGGTACAATAGGAGGCGTTATAGGGAGGAGTTATATGGAATAATAGGAGGTGTTATAGGGAGGAGTTATATGGTACAATAGGAGGAGTTATAGGGAGGAGTTATATGGAACAATAGGAGGAGTTATAGGGAGGAGTTATATGGAACAATAGGAGGAATTATATGGAACAATAGGAGGAGTTATAAGGAGGAGTTATAAGGAACAATAGGAGGCGTTATAAGGAGGAGTTATATGGAACAATAGAGGAGTTATAAGGAGGAGTTATAAGGAACAATAGGAGGCGTTATAGGGAGGAGTTATATGGAACAATAGGAGGAGTTATAGGGAGGAGTTATATGGTACAATAGGAGGAGTTATAGGGAGGAGTTATATGGTACAATAGGAGGAGTTATATGGAACAATAGGAGGAGTTATAAGGAACAATAGGAGGCGTTATAGGGAGGAGTTATATGGAATAATAGGAGGCGTTATAGGGAGGAGTTATATGGAACAATAGGAGGAGTTATAGGGAAGAGTTATATGGAACAATAGGAGGAGTTATAGGGAGGAGTTATATGGTACAATAGGAGGAGTTATAGGGAGGAGTTATATGGAACAATAGGAGGAGTTATATGGAACAATAGGAGGAGTTATAAGGAACAATAGGAGGCGTTATAGGGAGGAGTTATATGGAATAATAGGAGGCGTTATAGGGAGGAGTTATATGAAACAATAGGAGGAGTTATAGGGAGGAGTTATATGGAACAATAGGAGGAGTTATAGAGAGGAGTTATATGGTACAATAGGAGGAGTTATAGAGAGGAGTTATATGGTACAATAGGAGGAGTTATAGAGAGGAGTTATAGGGAACAATAGGAGGAGTTATAGGGAGGAGTTAAGTGGAACAATAGGAGGAGTTATAGGGAGGAGTTATATGGAACAATAGGAGGAGTTATAGGGAGGAGTTATATGGAACAATAGGAGGAGTTATAGAGAGGAGTTATATGATACAATAGGAGGAGTTATATGGAACAATAGGAGGAGTTATAGGGAGGAGTTATATGGTACAATCGGAGGAGTTATAGGGAGGAGTTATATGGAACAATAATAGGAGTTATAGGGAGGAGTTATATGGAACAATAGGAGGAGTTATAAGGAACAATAGGAGGAGTTATGTGGTACAATAGGAGTTATATGGAGCAATACGAGGAATTATAAGGAGGAGTTATAGGGAGGAGTTATATGGTACAATAGGAGAAGTTATAGGGAGGTGATATATGGAACAATAGAAGGAGTTATAGGGAGGTGTTATATGGAACAATAGGAGGAGTTATAGAGAGGAATTATATGGAACAATATGAGGAGTTATAGGGAGGAGTTATATGGAACAATAGGAGGAGTTATAAGGAACAATAGGAGGAGTTATGTGGTAAAATAGGAGTTATATGGAACAATAGGAGGAGTTATAGGGAGGGGTTATATGGAACAATAGGAGGAGTTATAAGGAACAATAGGAGGAGTTATGTGGTACAATAGGAGTTATATGGAACAATACGAGGAATTATAAGGAGGAGTTATAGGGAGGAGTTATATGGTACAATAGGAGAAGTTATAGGGAGGTGTTATATGGAACAATAGGAGGAGTTATAGGGAGGTGTTATATGGAACAATAGGAGGAGTTATAGAGAGGAATTATATGGAACAATAGGAGGAGTTATAGGGAGGAGTTATATGGAATAATAGGAGGAGTTATAAGGAACAATAGGAGGAGTTATAAGGAATAATAGGAGGAGTTATGTGGTACAATAGGAGTTATATGGAACAATAGGAGGAGTTATAGGGAGGAGTTATATGGTACAGTAGGAGGAGTTATATGGAACAATAGGAGGAGTTATAGGGAGGAATTATATGGTACAATAGGAGGAGTTATAGGGAGGAGTTATATGGTACAATAGGAGGAGTTATAAGGAACAATAGGAGGAGTTATAGGGAGGAGTTATATGGAACAATAGGAGGAGTTATAGGGAGGAATTATATGGATCAATAGGAGGAGTTATAGGGAGGAGTTATATGATACAATAGGAGGAGTTATATGGAACAATAGGAGGAGTTATAGGGAGGAATTATATGGTACAATAGGAGGAGTTATAGGGAGGAGTTATATGGTACAATAGTAGGAGTTATAAGGAACAATAGGAGGAGTTATAGGGAGGAGTTATATGGTACAGTAGGAGGAGTTATATGGAACAATAGGAGACGTTATAGGGAGGAGTTATATGATACAATAGGAGGAGTTATATGGAACAATAGGAGGAGTTATAGGGAGGAATTATATGGTACAATAGGAGGAGTTATAGGGAGGAGTTATATGGTACAATTGGAGGAGTTATAAGGAACAATAGGAGGAGTTATAGGGAGGAGTTATATGGTACAGTAGGAGGAGTTATATGGAACAATAGGAGGAGTTATAGGGAGGAGTTATATGGAACAATAGGAGGAGTTATAGGGAGGAATTATATGGTACAATAGGAGGAGTTATAGGGAGGAGTTATATGGTACAATAGTAGGAGTTATAAGGAACAATAGGAGGAGTTATATGGTGCAATAGGAGTTGGATATGGAACAATACAGTAAATACGTCAGGGGTACCCAGTCGAATGCCTTGGTCTGATCAAGCCTAACCAAATGCTCTCTCTTACTCTCTCTCACTCTCTCACTCTCTGCAGTGTAGCATATTCATCCTCCTCCCTAACCAACAGTAATGTATTCTGTATGCTGCGATTCTTACCTGCACGCGATTGGCAGGGAACTTATCAATGTTTCCGCAACAGCACTGAGTCCTAAAAACATGATTTTTGCAAGTATTTTATAGTCTGTGTTTAATAACAGCAACGGGCAACAATTCTTTAACTCATTTAGATTACACTGTTTAGAGAGCAGAGCTAAGACAGAAGCATATTGAGATGGGTTCAACTGCCCCAGTGTTAATACCTCAATAACAGGTGACAGTTGGTACCGTGTTAGCTGTAGAAATACAGGAGGCAAATATAGTTGTTGATACTTTTATTGTCCAACTAAGCAGATTTAGAATACAAGCTTCCAAGACCTTAGGTCTCTTCCTCAGACATGTTAACTCACCTGAGGAAGAGACCTGAGAGGTCTTGGAAACTTGCATTCTAAATCTGCTTAGTTGGACAATAAAGGTATCAACAACTATATTTGCCTCCAATACCTCAATATACATTAGTAGAAGATCAGGCACCAAAATATCAGACAAAATACGTTGAAAAAATCAGAAGTTAAAGGGATAGTAATACTTCGTTTTAACTTTATTTTATTTTGTAGGCAATAAAAAAACATGAAGAATGATATAAGTCTTATCTCTCACACCTTTATGGTTTGAGAGATATTCACAAGCAAAGTTTCCCCTCCCGCCCCTTTTTCCTAGTGTAAGCCATCTCTTCTCAGATGTGGAATGCAGTCCATAGACCAGACAGATAACAGAAGGGGACAATCTTCTTCCTATGAGAACAATGAAAGCTCTGCCCCCCTTTTACCTAGTGTAAGCCATCTCTTCTCAGATGTGGAATCCAGTCCATAGACCAGACAGATAACAGAAGGGGACAATCTTCTTCCTATGAGAACAATGAAAGCCCTGCCCCCCTTTTTCCTAGTGTAAGCCATCTCTTCTCAGATGTGGAATGCAGTCCATAGACCAGACAGATAACAGAAGGGGACATTCTTCTTCCTATGAGAACAATGAAAGCCCTGCCCCCCTTTTACCTAGTGTAAGCCATCTCTTCTCAGATGTGGAATCCAGTCCATAGACCAGACAGATAACAGAAGGGGACAATCTTCTTCCTATGAGAACAATGAAATCCCTGCCCCCCTTTTACCTAGTGTAAGCCATCTCTTCTCAGATGTGGAATCCAGTCCATAGACCAGACAGATAACAGCAGGGGACAATCTTCTTCCTATGAGAACAATGAAAGCCCGGCCCCTTTTACCTAGTGTAAGCCATCTCTTCTCAGATGTGGAATCCAGTCCATAGACCAGACAGATAACAGCAGGGGACAATCTTCTTCCTATGAGAACAATGAAAGCCCTGCCCCCCTTTTACCTAGTGTAAGCCATCTCTTCTCAGATGTGGAATCCAGTCCATAGACCAGACAGATAACAGAAGGGGACAATCTTCTTCCTATGAGAACAATGAAAGCCCTGCCCCCCCTTTTACCTAGTGTAATCCATCTCTTCTCAGATGTGGAATCCAGTCCATAGACCAGACAGATAACAGAAGGGGACAATCTTCTTCCTATGAGAACAATGAAAGCCCTGTCCCTTTTACCTAGTGTAAGCAATCTCTTCTCAGATGTGGAATGCAGTCCATAGACCAGACAGATTACAGCAGGGGACAATCTTCTTCCTATGAGAACAATGAAAGCCCTACCCCCCTTTTACCTAATGTAAGCCATCTCTTCTCAGATGTGGAATCCAGTCCATAGACCAGATAGATAACAGAAGGGGACAATCTTCTTCCTATGAGAACAATGAAAGACCGCCCCTTTTACCTAGTGCCAGCCATCTCTTCTCAGATGTGGAATCCAGTCCATACACCAGACAGATAACAGAAGGGGACAATCTTCTTCCTATGAGAACAATGAAAGCCCTGCCCCCCTTTTACCTAGTGTAAGCCATCTCTTCTCAGATGTGGAATCCAGACCATAGACCAGACAGATAACAGCAGGGGACAATCTTCTTCCTATGAGAACAATGAAAGCCCTGCCCCCCTTTTACCTAGTGTAAGCCATCTCTTCTCAGATGTGGAATGCAGTCCATAGACCAGACAGATAACAGATTGTAGCTCTGTGGTATCACTAGTGTAGATCCATTTGGATTGTACCTCTGTGGTATCACTAGTGTAGATCCATTTAGATTGTAGCTCTGTGGTATCACTAGTGTAGATCCATTTGGATTGTAGTTCTGTGGTATCACTAGTGTAGATCCATTTGGATTGTAGCTCTGTGGTATCACTAGTGTAGTTCCATTTGGATTGTAGTTCTGTGGTATCACTAGTGTAGATCCAATTTGATTGTATCTCTGTGGTATCACTAGTGTAGATCCATTTAGATTGTAGTTCTGTGGTATCACTAGTGTAGATCCATTTGGATTGTATCTCTGTGGTATCACTAGTGTAGATCTATTTAGATTGTAGCTCTGTGGTATCACTAATGTAGATCCATTTGAATTGTAGCTCTGTGGTATCACTAGTGTAAGTCCATTTGGATTGTAGCCCTGTGGTATCACTAGTGTAGTTCCATTTGGATTGTATCTCTGTGGTATCACTAGTGTAGATCCATTTGGATTGTATCTCTGTGGTATCACTAGTGTAGATCTATTTGGATTGTAGCTCTGTGGTATCACTAGTGTAGATCCATTTGAATTGTAGCTCTGTGGTATCACTAGTGTAAGTCCATTTGGATTGTAGCCCTGTGGTATCACTAGTGTAGTTCCATTTGGATTGTATCTCTGTGGTATCACTAGTGTAGATCCATTTGGATTGTATCTCTGTGGTATCACTAGTGTAGATCCATTTGGACTGTAGCTCTGTGGTATCACTAGTGTAGTTCCATTTGGATTGTATCTCTGTGGTATCACTAGTGTAGCTCCATTTGGATTGTATCTCTGTGATATCACTAGTGTAGTTCCATTTGGATTGTAGCTCTGTGGTATCACTAGTGTAGTTCCATTTGGATTGTAGCCCTGTGGTATCACTAGTGTAGATCCATTTGAATTGTAGCTCTGTGGTATCACTAGTGTAGCTCCATTTGGATTGTAGCCCTGTGGTATCACTAGTGTAGATCCATTTGAATTGTAGCCCTGTGGTATCACTAGTGTAGCTCCATTTGGATTGTATCTCTGTGATATCACTAGTGTAGTTCCATTTGGATTGTAGCCCTGTGGTATCACTAGTGTAGTTCCATTTGGATTGTATCTCTGTGATATCACTAGTGTAGTTCCATTTGGATTGTAGCTCTGTGGTATCACTAGTGTAGATCCATTTGAATTGTAGCTCTGTGGTATCACTAGTGTAAGTCCATTTGGATTGTAGCCCTGTGGTATCACTAGTGTAGTTCCATTTGGATTGTATCTCTGTGGTATCACTAGTGTAGATCCATTTGGATTGTATCTCTGTGGTATCACTAGTGTAGATCCATTTGGATTGTATCTCTGTGGTATCACTAGTGTAGATCCATTTGGACTGTAGCTCTGTGGTATCACTAGTGTAGATCCATTTGGATTGTAGCTCTGTGGTATCACTAGTGTAGGTCCATTTGTATTGTAGCTCTGTGGTATCACTAGTGTAGATCCATTTGGATTGTAGCTCTGTGGTATCACTACTGTAGATCCATTTGGATTGTAGCTCTGTGGTATCACTAGTGGAGATCCATTTGGATTGTAGCTCTGTGGTATCACTAGTGTAGATCCAATTCGATTGTATCTCTGTGGTATCACTAGTGTAGATCCATTTGGATTGTAGTTCTGTGGTATCACTAGTGTAGATCCATTTGGATTGTAGTTCTGTGGAATCACTAGTGTAGTTCCATTTGGATTGTAGCTCTATGGTATCACTAGTGTAGATCCATTTGGATTGTAGCTCTGTGGTATCACTAGTGTAGTTCCATTTGGATTGTAGCTCTGTGGTATCACTAGTGTAGATCCATTTGGATTGTAGTTCTGTGATATCACTAGTGTAGATCCATTTAGATTGTAGTTCTGTGGTATCACTAGTGTAGATCCATTTAGATTGTAGTTCTGTGGTATCACTAGTGTAAATCCATTTGGATTGTAGCTCTGTGGTATCACTAGTGTAGTTCCATTTGGATTGTAGTTCTGTGATATCACTAGTGTAGATCCATTTAGATTGTAGTTCTGTGGTATCACTAGTGTAGATCCACTTAGATTGTAGTTCTGTGGTATCACTAGTGTAAATCCATTTGGATTGTAGCTCTGTGGTATCACTACTGTATCTCCATTTGGATTGTAGCTCTGTGGTATCACTAGTGTAGATCTCTTTGGATTGTATCTCTGTGGTATCACTAGTGTAGATCCATTTGGATTGTAGCTCTGTGTTATCACTAGTGTAGATCCATCTGGATTCTAAGCTCTGTGGTATCACTAGTGTAGATCCATTTGGATTGTAGCTCTGTGGTATCACTAGTGTAGATCCATTTCGATTGTAGCTCTGTGGTATCACTAGTGTAGATCCATTTGGATTGTAGCTCTGTGGTATCACTAGTGTAGTTCCATTTGGATTGTAGCTCTGTGGTATCACTAGTGTAGATCCATTTGGATTGTAGTTCTGTGGTATCACTAGTGTAGATCCATTTGGATTGTAGTTCTGTGGCATCACTAGTGTAAATCCATTTGGATTGTAGCTCTGTGGTATCACTAGTGTAAATCCATTTGGATTGTAGCTCTGTGGTATCACTAGTGTAAATCCATTTGGATTGTAGCTCTGTGGTATCACTAGTGTAGATCTGTTTGGATTGTAGCTCTGTGGTATCACTAGTGTAGATCCATTTGGATTGTAGCTCTGTGGTATCACTAGTGTAGATCCATTTGGATTGTAGCTCTGTGGTATCACTAGTGTAGATCCATTTGGATTGTAGTTCTGTGGTATCACTAGTGTAGATCCATTTGGACTGTAGCTCTGTGGTATCACTAGTGTAGATCCATTTGGATTGTAGCTCTGTGGTATCACTAGTGTAGATCCATTTGGATTGTAGCTCTGTGGTATCACTAGTGTAGATCCAATTTGATTGTATCTCTGTGGTATCACTAGTGTAGATCCATTTAGATTGTAGTTCTGTGGTATCACTAGTGTAGATCCATTTGGATTGTATCTCTGTGGTATCACTAGTGTAGATCTATTTAGATTGTAGCTCTGTGGTATCACTAATGTAGATCCATTTGAATTGTAGCTCTGTGGTATCACTAGTGTAAGTCCATTTGGATTGTAGCCCTGTGGTATCACTAGTGTAGTTCCATTTGGATTGTATCTCTGTGGTATCACTAGTGTAGATCCATTTGGATTGTATCTCTGTGGTATCACTAGTGTAGATCTATTTGGATTGTAGCTCTGTGGTATCACTAGTGTAGATCCATTTGAATTGTAGCTCTGTGGTATCACTAGTGTAAGTCCATTTGGATTGTAGCCCTGTGGTATCACTAGTGTAGTTCCATTTGGATTGTATCTCTGTGGTATCACTAGTGTAGATCCATTTGGATTGTATCTCTGTGGTATCACTAGTGTAGATCCATTTGGACTGTAGCTCTGTGGTATCACTAGTGTAGTTCCATTTGGATTGTATCTCTGTGGTATCACTAGTGTAGCTCCATTTGGATTGTATCTCTGTGATATCACTAGTGTAGTTCCATTTGAATTGTAGCTCTGTGGTATCACTAGTGTAGTTCCATCTGGATTGTAGCCCTGTGGTATCACTAGTGTAGATCCATTTGAATTGTAGCTCTGTGGTATCACTAGTGTAGCTCCATTTGGATTGTAGCCCTGTGGTATCACTAGTGTAGATCCATTTGAATTGTAGCCCTGTGGTATCACTAGTGTAGCTCCATTTGGATTGTATCTCTGTGATATCACTAGTGTAGTTCCATTTGGATTGTAGCCCTGTGGTATCACTAGTGTAGTTCCATTTGGATTGTATCTCTGTGATATCACTAGTGTAGTTCCATTTGGATTGTAGCTCTGTGGTATCACTAGTGTAGATCCATTTGAATTGTAGCTCTGTGGTATCACTAGTGTAAGTCCATTTGGATTGTAGCCCTGTGGTATCACTAGTGTAGTTCCATTTGGATTGTATCTCTGTGGTATCACTAGTGTAGATCCATTTGGATTGTATCTCTGTGGTATCACTAGTGTAGATCCATTTGGACTGTAGCTCTGTGGTATCACTAGTGTAGTTCCATTTGGATTGTATCTCTGTGGTATCACTAGTGTAGCTCCATTTGGATTGTATCTCTGTGATATCACTAGTGTAGTTCCATTTGAATTGTAGCTCTGTGGTATCACTAGTGTAGTTCCATCTGGATTGTAGCCCTGTGGTATCACTAGTGTAGATCCATTTGAATTGTAGCTCTGTGGTATCACTAGTGTAGCTCCATTTGGATTGTAGCCCTGTGGTATCACTAGTGTAGATCCATTTGAATTGTAGCCCTGTGGTATCACTAGTGTAGCTCCATTTGGATTGTATCTCTGTGATATCACTAGTGTAGTTCCATTTGGATTGTAGCCCTGTGGTATCACTAGTGTAGTTCCATTTGGATTGTATCTCTGTGATATCACTAGTGTAGTTCCATTTGGATTGTAGCTCTGTGGTATCACTAGTGTAGATCCATTTGAATTGTAGCTCTGTGGTATCACTAGTGTAAGTCCATTTGGATTGTAGCCCTGTGGTATCACTAGTGTAGTTCCATTTGGATTGTATCTCTGTGGTATCACTAGTGTAGATCCATTTGGATTGTATCTCTGTGGTATCACTAGTGTAGATCCATTTGGATTGTATCTCTGTGGTATCACTAGTGTAGATCCATTTGGACTGTAGCTCTGTGGTATCACTAGTGTAGATCCATTTGGATTGTAGCTCTGTGGTATCACTAGTGTAGGTCCATTTGTATTGTAGCTCTGTGGTATCACTAGTGTAGATCCATTTGGATTGTAGCTCTGTGGTATCACTACTGTAGATCCATTTGGATTGTAGCTCTGTGGTATCACTAGTGTAGATCCATTTGGATTGTAGCTCTGTGGTATCACTAGTGTAGATCCAATTCGATTGTATCTCTGTGGTATCACTAGTGTAGATCCATTTGGATTGTAGTTCTGTGGTATCACTAGTGTAGATCCATTTGGATTGTAGTTCTGTGGAATCACTAGTGTAGTTCCATTTGGATTGTAGCTCTATGGTATCACTAGTGTAGATCCATTTGGATTGTAGCTCTGTGGTATCACTAGTGTAGTTCCATTTGGATTGTAGCTCTGTGGTATCGCTAGTGTAGTTCCATTTGGATTGTTGTTCTGTGATATCACTAGTGTAGATCCATTTAGATTGTAGTTCTGTGGTATCACTAGTGTAGATCCACTTAGATTGTAGTTCTGTGGTATCACTAGTGTAAATCCATTTGGATTGTAGCTCTGTGGTATCACTACTGTATCTCCATTTGGATTGTAGCTCTGTGGTATCACTAGTGTAGATCTATTTGGATTGTATCTCTGTGGTATCACTAGTGTAGATCCATTTGGATTGTAGCTCTGTGTTATCACTAGTGTAGATCCATCTGGATTCTAAGCTCTGTGGTATCACTAGTGTAGATCCATTTGGATTGTAGCTCTGTGGTATCACTAGTGTAGATCCATTTGGATTGTAGCTCTGTGGTATCACTAGTGTAGATCCATTTGGATTGTAGCTCTGTGGTATCACTAGTGTAGTTCCATTTGGATTGTAGCTCTGTGGTATCACAAGTGTAGATCCATTTGGATTGTAGTTCTGTGGTATCACTAGTGTAGATCCATTTGGATTGTAGTTCTGTGGTATCACTAGTGTAAATCCATTTGGATTGTAGCTCTGTGGTATCACTAGTGTAAATCCATTTGGATTGTAGCTCTGTGGTATCACTAGTGTAAATCCATTTGGATTGTAGCTCTGTGGTATCACTAGTGTAGATCTGTTTGGATTGTAGCTCTGTGGTATCACTAGTGTAGATCCATTTGGATTGTAGCTCTGTGGTATCACTAGTGTAGATTAGTGATGAGCGAGCGTGCTCGGCCGATGCTCAGATCGGCTCGAGCATCGCTCTGCTCGGCACATGGCGGTACTCGTCGAGTACCGCCATGTGCTCTCCCGCCATGTTCGGGTGGCGGGGATCTGTGTCGGAAGAGGCACAGATCCGAAGACGCTCCGCTGGACCACCAGGGACTGGAGGTACGGGGGCATTGCGGAGATGAAGGAGGCATTGCGGAGATGAAGGGGGACATTGTGGAAGAGGGGCATAGACTCTATGCCCCTCTTCCACAATGTCCCCCTTCATCTCCGCTATGCCCGTCTTCCACAATGTGCCCCTTCATCTCCGCTATGCCCCTCTTCCACAATGTGCCCCTTCATCTCCGCTATGCCCCTCTTCCACAATGTCCCCCTTCATCTCCTCTATGGCATAGAGGAGATGAAGGGGGACATTGTGGAAGAGGGGCATAGCGGAGATGAAGGGGCACATTGTGGAAGAGGGGCATAGCGGAGATGAAGGGGCACATTGTGGAAGAGGGGCATAGCGGAGCTGAAGGGGGACATTGCGGAGCTGAAGGGGGCATTCGGAGATGAAGGGGGCATAGCGGAGATGAAGGGGGCATTGACCAGGCACCCTCCCCTCATCAGAGCAGGGGGTGCCTGGTGTCGCCCCATTCATTTCAATGGGGCTCGGGTGCTCGGCCGAGCACTCGAGCCTCAGGGGGTGCTCGGTCAACACTAGTGTAGATCCATTTGGATTGTAGCTCTGTGGTATCACTAGTGTAGATCCATTTGGATTGTAGTTCTGTGGTATCACTAGTGTAGATCCATTTGGACTGTAGCTCTGTGGTATCACTAGTGTAGATCCATTTGGATTGTAGCTCTGTGGTATCACTAGTGTAGATCCATTTGGATTGTAGCTCTGTGGTATCACTAGTGTAGATCCATTTGGATTGTAGCTCTGTGGTATCACTAGTGTAGATCCATTTCGATTGTAGCTCTGCGGTATCACTAGTGTAGTTCCATTTGGATTGTATCTCTGTGGTATCATTAGTGTAGTTCCATTTGGACTGTAGCTCTGCGGTATCACTAGTGTAGATCCATTTGGATTGTAGTTCTGTGGTATCACTAGTGTAGATCCATTTGGACTGTAGCTCTGTGGTATCACTAGTGTAGATCCATTTGGATTGTAGTTCTGTGGTATCACTAGTGTAGATCCATTTGGACTGTAGCTCTGTGGTATCACTAGTGTAGATCCATTTGGATTGCAGTTCTGTGGTATCACTAGTGTAGATCCATTTGGACTGTAGCTCTGTGGTATCACTAGTGTAGATCTATTTGGATTGTAGCACTGTGTTATCACTAGTGTAGATACAATTGGATTGTAGCTCTGTGGTATCACTAGTGTAGATCCATTTGGATTGTAGCTCTGTGGTATCACTAGTGTAGATCCATTTGGATTGTAGCTCTGTGGTATCACTAGTGTAGTTCCATTTGGATTGTAGCTCTGTGGTATCACTAGTGTAGTTCCATTTGGATTGTACCTCTGTGGTATCACTAGTGTAGATCCATTTGGATTGTAGCTCTGTGGTATCACTAGTGTAAATCCATTTGGATTGTAGCTCTGTGGTATCACTAGTGTAAATCCATTTGGATTGTAGCTCTGTGGTATCACTAGTGTAAATCCATTTGGATTGTAGCTCTGTGGTATCACTAGTGTAGATCTGTTTGGATTGTAGCTCTGTGGTATCACTAGTGTAGATCCATTTGGATTGTAGCTCTGTGGTATCACTAGTGTAGATCCATTTGGATTGTAGCTCTGTGGTATCACTAGTGTAGATCCATTTGGATTGTAGTTCTGTGGTATCACTAGTGTAGATCCATTTGGACTGTAGCTCTGTGGTATCACTAGTGTAGATTCATTTGGATTGTAGCTCTGTGGTATCACTAGTGTAGATCCATTTGGATTGTAGCTCTGTGGTATCACTAGTGTAGATCCATTTGGATTGTAGCTCTGTGGTATCACTAGTGTAGATCCATTTCGATTGTAGCTCTGCGGTATCACTAGTGTAGTTCCATTTGGATTGTATCTCTGTGGTATCATTACTGTAGTTCCATTTGGACTGTAGCTCTGCGGTATCACTAGTGTAGATCCATTTGGGTTGTAGCTCTGCGGTATCACTAGTGTAGATCCATTTGGATTGTAGTTCTGTGGTATCACTAGTGTAGATCCATTTGGATTGTAGCTCTGTGGTATCACTAGTGTAGATCCATTTGGACTGTAGCTCTGTGGTATCACTAGTGTAGATCCATTTGGATTGTAGTTCTGTGGTATCACTAGTGTAGATCCATTTGGACTGTAGCTCTGTGGTATCACTAGTGTACATCCATTTAGATTGTAGTTCTGTGGTATCACTAGTGTAGATCTATTTGAATTGTAGCACTGTGTTATCACTAGTGTAGATACAGTTGGATTGTAGCTCTGTGGTATCACTAGTGTAGATCCATTTGGATTGTAGCTCTGTGGTATCACTAGTGTAGTTCCATTTGGATTGTAGCTCTGTGGTATCACTAGTGTAGTTCCATTTGGATTGTAGCTCTGTGGTATCACTAGTGTAGATCCATTTGGATTGTACCTCTGTGGTATCACTAGTGTAGATCCATTTGGATTGTAGCTCTGTGGTATCACTAGTGTAGATCCATTTGGATTGTAGCTCTGTGATATCACTAGTGTAGATCCATTTGGATTGTAGCTCTGTGGTATCACTAGTGTAAATCCATTTGGATTGTAGCTCTGTGGTATCACTAGTGTAGATCCATTTGGATTGTAGCTCTGTGGTATCACTAGTAGAGATCCATTTGGATTGTAGTTCTGTGGTATCACTAGTGTAGATCCATTTGGATTGTAGTTCTGAGGTATCACTAGTGTAGATCCATTTGGATTGTAGCTCTGTGGTATCACTAGTGTAGATCTGTTTGGATTGTAGGTCTGGTATCACTAGTGTAGATACAGTTGGATTGTAGCTCTGTGGTATCACTAGTGTAGATCCATTTGGACTGTAGCTCTGTGGTATCACTAGTGTAGATCTGTTTGTATTGTAGGTCTGTGGTATCACTAGTGTACTTCCATTTGGATTGTAGCTCTGTGGTATCACTAGTGTAGATCTATTTGGATTGTATCTCTGTGGCATCACTAGTGTAGATCCATTTGGATTGTATCTCTGTGGTATCACTAGTGTAGATACAGTTGGTTTGTAGCTCTGTGGTATCACTAGTGTATATCCATTTGGATTGTAGTTCTGTGGTATCACTAGTGTAGATCTATTTGGATTGTATCTCTGTGGTATCACTAGTGTAGATCTATTTGGACTGTAGCTCTGTGTTATCACTAGTGTAGATACAGTTGGATTGTAGTTCTGAGGTATCACTAGTGTAGATCCATTTGGATTGTAGCTCTGTGGTATCACTAGTGTAGATCCATTTGGATTGTAGCTCTGTGGTATCACTAGTGTAGATCCATTTGGATTGTAGCTCTGTGGTATCACTAGTGTAGATCTATTTGGATTGTAGCTCTGTGGTATCACTAGTGTAGATCCATTTGGACTGTAGCTCTGTGGTATCACTAGTGTAGATCCATTAGGATTGTAGCTCTGTGGTATCACTAGTGTAGTTCCATTTGGATTGCAGCTCTGTGATATCACTAGTGTAGATCCATTTGGATTGTAGCTCTGTGGTATCACTAGTGTAGATCCATTTGGATTGTAGCTCTGTGGTATCACTAGTAGATATCCATTTGGATTGTAGTTCTGTGGTATCACTAGTGTAGATCCATTTGGATTGTAGTTCTGAGGTATCACTAGTGTAGATCAATTTGGATTGTAGCTCTGTGGTATCACTACTGTAGATCTGTTTGGATTGTAGGTCTGGTATCACTAGTGTAGATACAGTTGGTTTGTAGCTCTGTGGTATCACTAGTGTAGATCCATTTGGACTGTAGCTCTGTGGTATCACTAGTGTAGATCTGTTTGGATTGTAGGTCTGTGGTATCACTAGTGTACTTCCATTTGGATTGTAGCTCTGTGGTATCACTAGTGTAGATCCATTTGGATTGTATCTCTGTGGTATCACTAGTGTAGATCCATTTGGATTGTAGCTCTGTGGTATCACTAGTGTAAATCCATTTGGATTGTAGCTCTGTGGTATCACTAGTGTAGATCTGTTTGGATTGTAGCTCTGTGGTATCACTAGTGTAGATCCATTTGGATTGTAGCTCTGTGGTATCACTAGTGTAGATCCATTTGGATTGTAGCTCTGTGGTATCACTAGTGTAGATCCATTTGGATTGTAGTTCTGTGGTATCACTAGTGTAGATCCATTTGGACTGTAGCTCTGTGGTATCACTAGTGTAGATTCATTTGGATTGTAGCTCTGTGGTATCACTAGTGTAGATCCATTTGGATTGTAGCTCTGTGGTATCACTAGTGTAGATCCATTTGGATTGTAGCTCTGTGGTATCACTAGTGTAGATCCATTTCGATTGTAGCTCTGCGGTATCACTAGTGTAGTTCCATTTGGATTGTATCTCTGTGGTATCATTTCTGTAGTTCCATTTGGACTGTAGCTCTGCGGTATCACTAGTGTAGATCCATTTGGATTGCAGCTCTGCGGTATCACTAGTGTAGATCCATTTGGATTGTTGTTCTGTGGTATCACTAGTGTAGATCCATTTGGACTGTAGCTCTGTGGTATCACTAGTGTAGATCCATTTGGATTGTAGTTCTGTGGTATCACTAGTGTAGATCCATTTGGACTGTAGCTCTGTGGTATCACTAGTGTAGATCCATTTGGATTGTAGTTCTGTGGTATCACTAGTGTAGATCCATTTGGACAGTAGCTCTGTGGTATCACTAGTGTATATCCATTTAGATTGTAGTTCTGTGGTATCACTAGTGTAGATCTATTTGGATTGTAGCACTGTGTTATCACTAGTGTAGATACAGTTGGATTGTAGCTCTGTGGTATCACTAGTGTAGATCCATTTGGATTGTAGCTCTGTGGTATCACTAGTGTAGTTCCATTTGGATTGTAGCTCTGTGGTATCACTAGTGTAGATCCATTTGGATTGTACCTCTGTGGTATCACTAGTGTAGATCCATTTGGATTGTAGCTCTGTGGTATCACTAGTAGAGATCCATTTGGATTGTAGTTCTGTGGTATCACTAGTGTAGATCCATTTGGATTGTAGCTCTGTGATATCACTAGTGTAGATCCATTTGGATTGTAGCTCTGTGGTATCACTAGTGTAAATCCATTTGGATTGTAGCTCTGTGGTATCATTAGTGTAGATCCATTTGGATTGTAGCTCTGTGGTATCACTAGTAGAGATCCATTTGGATTGTAGTTCTGTGGTATCACTAGTGTAGATCCATTTGGATTGTAGTTCTGAGGTATCACTAGTGTAGATCCATTTGGATTGTAGCTCTGTGGTATCACTAGTGTAGATCTGTTTGGATTGTAGGTCTGGTATCACTAGTGTAGATACAGTTGGATTGTAGCTCTGTGGTATCACTAGTGTAGATCCATTTGGACTGTAGCTCTGTGGTATCAATAGTGTAGATCTGTTTGGATTGTAGGTCTGTGGTATCACTAGTGTACTTCCATTTGGATTGTAGCTCTGTGGTATCACTAGTGTAGATCTATTTGGATTGTATCTCTGTGGTATCACTAGTGTAGATCCATTTGGATTGTATCTCTGTGGTATCACTAGTGTAGATACAGTTGGATTGTAGCTCTGTGGTATCACTAGTGTATGTCCATTTGGATTGTAGTTCTGTGGTATCACTAGTGTAGATCTATTTGGATTGTATCTCTGTGGTATCACTAGTGTAGATCTATTTGGACTGTAGCTCTGTGTTATCACTAGTGTAGATACAGTTGGATTGTAGCTCTGTGGTATCACTAGTGTAGATCCATTTGGATTGTAGCTCTGTGGTATCACTAGTGTAGATCCATTTGGATTGTAGCTCTGTGGTATCACTAGTGTAGATCCATTTGGATTGTAGCTCTGTGGTATCACTAGTGTAGATCCATTTGGACTGTAGCTCTGTGGTATCACTAGTGTAGATCCATTTGGATTGTAGCTCTGTGGTATCACTAGTGTAGTTCCATTTGGATTGTAGCTCTGTGGTATCACTAGTGTAAATCCATTTGGATTGTAGCTCTGTGGTATCACTAGTAGAGATCCATTTGGATTGTAGTTCTGTGGTATCACTAGTGTAGATCCATTTGGATTGTAGCTCTGTGATATCACTAGTGTAGATCCATTTGGATTGTAGCTCTGTGGTATCACTAGTGTAGATCTATTTGGATTGTAGCTCTGTGGTATCACTAGTGTAGATCCATTTGGACTGTAGCTCTGTGGTATCACTAGTGTAGATCCATTAGGATTGTAGCTCTGTGGTATCACTAGTGTAGTTCCATTTGGATTGTAGCTCTGTGGTATCACTAGTGTAGATCCATTTGGATTGTAGCTCTGTGGTATCACTAGTGTAGATCCATTTGGATTGTAGCTCTGTGGTATCACTAGTAGAGATCCATTTGGATTGTAGTTCTGTGGTATCACTAGTGTAGATCCATTTGGATTGTAGTTCTGAGGTATCACTAGTGTAGATCAATTTGGATTGTAGCTCTGTGGTATCACTACTGTAGATCTGTTTGGATTGTAGGTCTGGTATCACTAGTGTAGATACAGTTGGATTGTAGCTCTGTGGTATCACTAGTGTAGATCCATTTGGACTGTAGCTCTGTGGTATCACTAGTGTAGATCTGTTTGGATTGTAGGTCTGTGGTATCACTAGTGTACTTCCATTTGGATTGTAGCTCTGTGGTATCACTAGTGTAGATCCATTTGGATTGTATCTCTGTGGTATCACTAGTGTAGATCCATTTGGATTGTATCTCTGTGGTATCACTAGTGTAGATCTATTTGGATTGTAGCTCTGTTTTATCACTAGTGTAGATCTGTTTGGATTGTAGGTCTGGTATCACTAGTGTAGATATAGTTGGATTGTAGCTCTGTGGTATCACTAGTGTACATCCATTTAGATTGTAGTTCTGTGGTATCACTAGTGTAGATCTATTTGGATTGTAGCTCTGTGGTATCACTAGTGTAGATACAGTTGGATTGTAGCTCTGTTGTATCACTAGTGTAGATCTATTTGGATTGTATCTCTGTGGTATCACTAGTGTAGATCCATTTGGATTGTAGCTGTGTGGTATCACTAGTGTAGATCCATTTGGATTGTAGCTCTGTGGTATCACTAGTGTAGATCCATTTGGATTGTATCTCTGTGGTATCACTAGTGTAGATCCATTTGGATTGTAGCTCTGTGGTATCACTAGTGTATCTCCAGTTGGACTGTAGTTCTGTGGTATCACTAGTGTACCTCCATTTCGATTGTAGTTCTGTGGTATCACTAGTGTAGATCCATTTCGATTGTAGGTCTGTGGTATCACTAGTGTAGTTCCATTTGGATTGTAGCTCTGTGGTATCACTAATGTAGATACAGTTGGATTGTAGCTCTGTGGTATCACTAGTGTAGATCCAGTTCGATTGTAGCTCTGTGGTATCACTAGTGTAGATCTATTTGGATTGTAACTCTGTGGTATCACTAGTGTAGATCCATTTGGATTGTAGCTCTGTGGTATCACTAGTGTAGATCCATTTGGATTGTAGCTCTGTGGTATCACTAGTGTATCTCCAGTTGGACTGTAGTTCTGTGGTATCACTAGTGTACCTCCATTTCGATTGTAGTTCTGTGGTATCACTAGTGTAGATCCATTTCGATTGTAGGTCTGTGGTATCACTAGTGTAGTTCCATTTGGATTGTAGCTCTGTGGTATCACTAATGTAGATACAGTTGGATTGTAGCTCTGTGGTATCATTAGTGTAGATCCATTTGGACTGTAGTTCTGTGGTATCACTAGTGTAGATCTGTTTGGATTGTAGGTCTGTGGTATCACTAGTGTAGATACAGTTGGATTGTAGCTCGACTGTAAGCTTTGTGGTATCACTAGTGTAGGTCCATTTCGACTGTAAGCTCTGTGGTATCACTAGTGTAGGTCCATTTTGACTCTAAGCTCTGTGGTATCACTAGTGTAGGTCCATTTCGACTGTAAGCTCTGTGGTATCTCTAGTGTAGGTCCATTTTGACTGTAAGCTCTGTGGTATCACTAGTGTAGGTCCATTTGTATTGTAGGTCTTTGGTATCACTAGTGTAGATCCATTTAATTGTAAGCTTTGTGGTATCACTACTGTAGATCCATTTAATTGTAAGCTCTGTGGTATCACTAGTGTGGATCCATTTAATTGTAAGCTCTGTGGTATCACTAGTGTAGGTCCATTTAATTGTAAGCTTTGTGGTATCACTAGCGTAGGTCTATTTAATTGTAAGCTCTGTGGTATCACTAGTGTAGATCTATTTGGATTGTAGTTCTGTGGTATCTCTAGTGTAGGTCCATTTAATTGTAAGCTCTGTGGTATCACTAGTGTAGGTCCATTTTGACTGTAAGCTTTGTGGTATCACTAGTGTAGGTCCATTTGGATTGTAGCTCTGTGGTATCACTAGTGTAGGTCTATTTCAATTGTAAGCTCTGTGGTATCACTAGTGTAGATCTATTTGGATTGTAGCTCTGTGGTATCACTAGTGTAGATACATTTAATTGTAAGCTTTGTGGTATCACTAGAGTAGATCCATTTAATTGTACGCTCTGTGGTATCACTAGTGTAGATCCATTTAATTGTAAGCTCTGTGGTATCACTAGTGTAGGTCCATTTTGACTGTAAGCTCAGTGGTATCACTAGTGTAGGTCCATTTCAATTGTAAGCTCTCTGGTATCACTAGTGTAGGTCCATTTCGACTGTAAGCTCTGTAATATCACTAGTGTAGGTCCATTTCAACTGTAAGCTCTGTGGTATCACTAGTGTAGGTCCATTTCGACTGTAAGCTCTGTAGTATCACTAGTGTAGGTCCATTTCGACTGTAAGCTCTGTGGTATCACTAGTGTAGGTCCATTTCGATTGTAAGCTCTATGGTATTACTAGTGTAGGTCCATTTCGACTGTAAGCTGTGTGGTAACACTAGTGTAGGACCATTTTGATTGTAAGCTCTGTGGTATCACTAGTGTAGGTCTATTTCGACTGTAAGCTCTGTGGTATCACTAGTGTAGGTCCATTTTGATTGTAAGCTCTGTGGTATCACTAGTGTAGGTCAATTTCGACTGTAAGCTCTGTGGTATCACTAGTGTAGATCTATTTGGATTGTAAGCTCTGTGGTATCACTAGTGTAGATCCATTTTTACTCTAAGCTTTGTGATATCACTAGTGTAGATCCATTTCGACTGTAAGTTCTGTGGTATCACTAGAGTAGATCCATTTTTACTGTAAGCTTTGTGATATCACTAGTGTAGATCCATTTCGACTGTAAGCTCTGTGGTATCACTAGTGTAGATCCATTTCGACTGTAAGTTCTGTGGTATCACTAGTGTAGGTCAATTTCGACTGTAAGCTCTGTGGTATCACTAGTGTAGATCTATTTGGATTGTAGCTCTGTGGTATCACTAGTGTAGATCCATTTGGATTGTAGCTCTGTGGTATCACTAGTGTAGATCCATTTGGACTGTAGTTCTGTGGTATCACTAGTGTAGATCCATTTGGATTGTAGCTCTGTGGTATCACTAGTGTAGATCCATTTAATTGTAAGCTCTGTGGTATCACTAGTGTAGATCCATTTGGATTGTAGCTCTGTGGTATCACTAGTGTAGTTCCATTTCGACTGTAAGCTCTGTGGTATCACTAGTGTAGGTCCATTTTGACTGTAAGCTCTGTGGTATCACTGGTGTAGGTCCATTTGTATTGTAGGTCTGTGGTATCACTAGTGTAGATCCATTTAATTGTAAGCTCTGTGGTATCACTAGTGTAGATCCATTTAATTGTAAGCTCTGTGGTATCACTAGTGTAGGTCGATTTTGAGTGTAAGCTTTGTGGTATCACTAGTGTAGGTCCATTTAATTGTAAGCTCTGTGGTATCACTGGTGTAGGTCCATTTCGAATGTAAGCTCTGTGGTATCACTAGTGTAGGTCAATTTGAATTTTAGCTCTGTGTTATCACTAGTGTAGTTCCATTTCGAATGTAAGCTCTGTGGTATCACTAGTGTAGGTCTATTTGGATTGTAGCTCTGTGGTATCACTAGTGTAGATCCATTTGGATTGTATCTCTGTGGTATCACTAGTGTAGATCCATTTGGATTGTAGCTCTGTGTTATCACTAGTAGAGATCCATTTGGATTGTAGTTATGTGGTATCACTAGTGTAGATCCATTTGGATTGTAGTTCTGAGGTATCACTAGTGTAGATCAATTTGGATTGTAGCTCTGTGGTATCACTAGTGTAGATCTGTTTGGATTGTAGGTCTGGTATCACTAGTGTAGATACAGTTGGATTGTAGCTCTGTGGTATCACTAGTGTAGGTCCATTTGGACTGTAGCTCTGTGGTATCAGTAGTGTAGATCCATTTGGATTGTAGCTCTGTGGTATCAGTAGTGTAGATCCATTTGGATTGTAGCTCTGTGGTATCAGTAGTGTAGGTCCATTTCGACTGTAAGGTTTGTGGTATCACTAGTGTAGGTCCATTTGGACTGTAGCTCTGTGGTATCAGTAGTGTAGATCCATTTGGATTGTAGCTCTGTGGTATCAGTAGTGTAGGTCCATTTCGACTGTAAGGTTTGTGGTATCACTAGTGTAGATCCAATTCGACTGTAAGCTTTGTGGTATCACTAGTGTAGATCCATTTCGACTGTAAGCTTTGTGGTATCACTAGTGTAGATCCATTTCGACTGTAAGCTTTGTGGTATCACTAGTGTAGATCCATTTGGATTGTAGCTCTGTGGTATCACTAGTGTAGATCCATTTGGACTGTAGCTCTGTGGTATCACTAGTGTAGATCCATTTGGATTGTAGTTCTGTGGTATCACTAGTGTAGATCCATTTGGACTGTAGCTCTGTGGTATCACTAGTGTAGATCCATTTGGATTGTAGTTCTGTGGTATCACTAGTGTAGATCCATTTGGACTGTAGCTCTGTGGTATCACTAGTGTACATCCATTTAGATTGTAGTTCTGTGGTATCACTAGTGTAGATCTATTTGGATTGTAGCACTGTGTTATCACTAGTGTAGATACAGTTAGATTGTAGCTCTGTGGTATCACTAGTGTAGATCCATTTGGATTGTAGCTCTGTGGTATCACTAGTGTAGTTCCATTTGGATTGTAGCTCTGTGGTATCACTAGTGTAGTTCCATTTGGATTGTAGCTCTGTGGTATCACTAGTGTAGATCCATTTGGATTGTACCTCTGTGGTATCACTAGTGTAGATCCATTTGGATTGTAGCTCTGTGGTATCACTAGTAGAGATCCATTTGGATTGTAGCTCTGTGGTATCACTAGTGTATGTCCATTTGGACTGTAGCTCTGTGGTATCAGTAGTGTAGATCCATTTGGATTATAGCTCTGTGGTATCAGTAGTGTAGATCCATTTGGATTGTAGCTCTGTGGTATCAGTAGTGTAGATCCATTTGGATTGTAGCTCTGTGGTATCAGTAGTGTAGGTCCATTTCGACTGTAAGGTTTGTGGTATCACTAGTGTAGGTCCATTTGGACTGTAGCTCTGTGGTATCAGTAGTGTAGATCCTTTTGGATTGTAGCTCTGTGGTATCAGTAGTGTAGGTCCATTTCGACTGTAAGGTTTGTGGTATCACTAGTGTAGATCCATTTCGACTGTAAGCTTTGTGGTATCACTAGTGTAGATCCATTTCGACTGTAAGCTTTGTGGTATCACTAGTGTAGATCCATTTGGATTGTAGCTCTGTGGTATCACTAGTGTAGATCCATTTGGACTGTAGCTCTGTGGTATCACTAGTGTAGATCCATTTGGATTGTAGTTCTGTGGTATCACTAGTGTAGATCCATTTGGACTGTAGCTCTGTGGTATCACTAGTGTAGATCCATTTGGATTGTAGTTCTGTGGTATCACTAGTGTAGATCCATTTGGACTGTAGCTCTGTGGTATCACTAGTGTACATCCATTTAGATTGTAGTTCTGTGGTATCACTAGTGTAGATCTATTTGGATTGTAGCACTGTGTTATCACTAGTGTAGATACAGTTGGATTGTATCTCTGTGGTATCACTAGTGTAGATCCATTTGGATTGCAGCTCTGTGGTATCACTAGTGTAGTTCCATTTGGATTGTAGCTCTGTGGTATCACTAGTGTAGTTCCATTTGGATTGTAGCTCTGTGGTATCACTAGTGTAGATCCATTTGGATTGTACCTCTGTGGTATCACTAGTGTAGATCCATTTGGATTGTAGCTCTGTGGTATCACTAGTAGAGATCCATTTGGATTGTAGCTCTGTGGTATCACTAGTGTAGATCCATTTGGACTGTAGCTCTGTGGTATCACTAGTGTAGATCCATTTGGATTGTAGTTCTGTGGTATCACTAGTGTAGGTCCATTTGGACTGTAGCTCTGTGGTATCAGTAGTGTAGATCCATTTGGATTGTAGCTCTGTGGTATCAGTAGTGTAGATCCATTTGGATTGTAGCTCTGTGGTATCACTAGTGTAGATCCATTTGGACTGTAGCTCTGTGGTATCACTAGTAGAGATCCATTTGGATTGTAGCTCTGTGGTATCACTAGTGTAGGTCCATTTGGACTGTAGCTCTGTGGTATCAGTAGTGTAGATCCATTTGGATTGTAGCTCTGTGGTATCAGTAGTGTAGGTCCATTTGGACTGTACCTCTGTGGTATCACTAATGTAGATCCATTTGGATTGTAGCTCTGTGGTATCACTAGTGTAGGTCCATTTCGACTGTAAGGTTTGTGGTATCACTAGTGTAGGTCCATTTGGACTGTAGCTCTGTGGTATCAGTAGTGTAGATCCATTTGGATTGTAGCTCTGTGGTATCAGTAGTGTAGGTCCATTTCGACTGTAAGGTTTGTGGTATCATTAGTGTAGATCCATTTCGACTGTAAGCTTTGTGGTATTACTAGTGTATATCCATTTAATTGTAAGCTTTGTGGTATCACTAGTGTGATAGTGTGTGCAAAATGCATGTCCCATCTTAACCTTATAAGGGTGAAAGGTGAGTGCAACACACTGTAAAGTAATGTAGCACACAACCCTCTTACTGTGAAAGGGTTAATATTACACACACAGTGCGTAGAGAACAGGCGCTGTGTCCTTCCAGGAACTGTCATGGCCGCCTCCACAGATGTGACATCCAGGGCGAACTGATTTTATTTCATGAACCGAGGGGCAAGAGGTAAATTCGTAAGGGCCATAATTATCTATTGGCCATAGAAAGGTAGGTGGGGGTTGTTATTAGGAGCGGACCATTTCTCTCAGACACTGGCCCAGTCTAGTAGCGCAGCCTGAACCTCTGCACCTCCATGTTATCAGAGCGACTGCGAGCTGGACGGGCAGAAATGTAAATCTAATTCCCCAGGATAACGGATTCCAGTCGCGTGCGTGTCTCCATGCACTAATTGCTGTCTGATGGATTGGGATGAGATAAGTGACACACATTACTGTCTCCACACATTACTGCCTCCGCTGCCTAACCGCTCTCGTCACTGGTCTTACGTTGGGCAGTCACTAGACCTGAGACGTGGGCCTCGCCTCCACTCCTTGTGGTTTTACTGTAATTACGTTTCCCCAGGGAATTAATGCACAGACTCACCTCTCTGCTGTCTGAAAGCAGACAAGGTCACCGGACGGGGATTTTGGGTGCTGCTAAGTGACACAAACATGGAACGAGGCCAAAACAAATCCAGCACAAATGGTCCATGTTCCTGCAGAGACAGGAGAGGACCTTAAAGTGACCTCTGGGCAGAACAGAGTACACAGGATGGTAACTTGACGCTATGGGGACAAACAGAAATTCCCCACATTCCCACTGATATAAATGGGGGGATTAACGTCTTCAATACAACGTCTCTCAATGCATCAGAGACTTCCAGCATTCAAGAGGTTAAATGATGTTTAAATCAAGGAGATCTTCATTTTGCCTTTATTACACAGTTGGTTTGTTGCAGAATTTCTCCTCTTTACCTTTCTAAGTATGGCCCAAAGTTATCACCATCTGCAGGGGCACAGTAAACCCGTTGCCCTTTAGATGCTGCGAGGTCACTTTTTCCGGGTCTTTTACAGCCAAATTTTGATCCAACTTTCTTCAGACTGAGTCTTTTATTATAGCACTGCTAACTTTTCTTATAAACAATGATCACCTGATAATGACTTATTACATGATATTATCACCTGATAACTGCATATTAACTGATATTATCACCTGATAATGACTTATTACATGATAGTAATCAACTAACTGCATATTAACTGATATTATCACCTGATAATTACTTATTACATGATATTATCACCTAACTGCATATTAACTGATACGATCACCTGATAATGACTTATTACATGATATTATCACCTGATAATGACTTATTACATGATATTATCACCTAACTGCATATTAACTGATATTATCACCTGATAACGACTTATTACATGATAGTATCACCTAACTGCATATTAACTAATATTATCACCTGATAACGACTTATTACATGATAGTATCACCTAACTGCATATTAACTGATATTATCACCTGATAACGACTTATTACATGATATTATCACCTAACTGCATATTAACTGATATTATCACCTGATAACGACTTATTGCATGATATTATCACCTAACTGCATATTAACTGATATTATCACCTGATAACGACTTATTGCATGATAGTATCACCTAACTGCATATTAACTGATATTATCACCTGATAACGACTTATTGCATGATATTATCACCTAACTGCATATTAACTGATATTATCACCTGACGGCTGCTTATTACATGATATTATCACCTAACTGCATATTAACTGATATTATCACCTGACGGCTGCTTATTACATGATATTATCACCTAACTGCATATGAACTGATATTATCACCTGATAACGACTTATTACATGATATTATTACCTAACTGCATATTAACTGATATTATCACCTGACGGCTGCTTATTACATGATATTATCACCTAACTGCATATGAACTGATATTATCACCTGATAATGACTTATTACATGATATTATCACCTAACTGCAAATTAACTGATATTATCACCTGACAGCTGCTTATTATCTTATATTATCACATGATATCTGCTTATTAACTAATCTTATCACCTAATAACTGCTTATTTTTGGTATTATCACATGATATCTGCTTATTACATGATATTATCATCTGATAACTGCATATTAACTGATACTATCACCTGAAAGCTGCTTATTACATGATATTATCACCTGACAACTGCTTATTATCTTATATTATCACATGATATCTGCTTATTAACTGATATAATCACCTTATAACTGCTTATTTTTGGTATTATCACGTGATATCTGCTTAGTACATGATATTTTCACGTATATCTGCTTATTACATGATATTATCATGTGATATCTGCTTATTACATGAAATTATCACCTGACTGCTGCTTATTATATGATATTAACACAGAGACTGTTTGGATAACTTTAGAATATGGGAATAAGATGGTCACTCATATAGGTGTGATCTATAGACCCCCAGGACAAACAGAGGAGTTGGATCAAATGCTGGTCAAGGAAGTAACTAAGATGACAGTGAAAGGTGAGGTTATTATTATGGGGGACTTCAATCTTTCTGATGTGGACTGGAAAACCAAGCAGCAGGTTCAGCCAGGAATAGAGAGATCCTACATTGTTTACAAGGATTAGGTCTTAGTCAGTTAGTAGAAGAGCCGACTAGGAAGGAAGCCACACTAGATTTATTATTTACTAATGGAGACTTGGTATCAGATGGAGCTGTAGGATAGTGTTTGGGCTCCAGTGATCATCATTCTGTGTGGTTTAACCCCTTAAAGGGATAGTATTACTTCAAAATTACTATCCCTCATATTGTAGCCCTTAATAAACTGAGTTAAATGACACCAGAGGCATTTCTCAAACCTTTATGGTGTAAGAGATAGCCGCTTTCAGAGTTTCCTCTCCCCTGCTGTCAGCGTTCTGCTGCCAGCAGGAGAATCCGGTCTCTGAATCAAGAGGAGGCTCTTCAGCAGAGCCAATATCTCGTTATGGAAAGAAAAATAATTAATTGAAACAGTCTTCTACGTGTGCTTGGTAACCAAACACACGTAGAAGACTGTTTCAATGAGTAATTTTTCCTTCCATAACGAGATATCGGCTCTGCTGAAGAGCCTCCGCCTGTCCCGGGACCGGATTCACCTGCTGGCAGCAGAACGCTGACAGCAGGGGAGAGGAAACTTTGAAAGCGGCTATCTCTTACACCATAAAGGTCTGAGAGATGCCGCTGGTGTCATTTAACTCAGTTTATTAAGGGCTACAATATGAGGGATAGTAATTTTGAAGTAATACTATCCCTTTAAGGACCAGCGGTCCTGGGGTGTGCCGTCCCTTAAGGACCACATAGGAAACTTTGACGTGCCGTCCCACGTGACTGATCACGTGGGGCGGCACGCCAAACGGGGCACTGGAAGAGATCGCTCCGGTCTTGGAGAGATCAACTTCAGTGCCCGGTATTACTCACCACGCTCCTACAGGAGCGCGGTGAGTAAAAGTACGTGACGTACCAGGACCGTCACTGGTCCTTAAGTGCCGGACCAGTGTGACGGTCCTGCCACGTCAATGGTCCTTAAGGGGTTAATATAAAGACAGAGGCTGAGTTGCACCACACAAAAACAAAGGTTCTAGACTTTAGAAAGGCTGATTTTTCTAAAGTGGAAACATTTTTATGTCAGTCTTTAACAACTTGTAGATCTTTAGATGGAGTCCAGGAGAAATGGCATTATCTGAAATGTGTTTTACTAAACACAACAGAGCACTGCGTTAGACATGTCAGCAAGGGTAAAAGAAAAAGCAAACCACTGTGGTACTCAGCAGAAGTGGCAAATATAGTAAAGGAGAGAAAAGAAGCATTTAAGAAATATAAGCAGATGCAGAAGGAAGAAGATAGGTATTGGTACAAGACTAGGCTGAAGGAGGCCAAATGCATTATTAGATGTGCCAAAGTGCAGACAGTGGAAAAAATTGCCCAGTCAATAAAAAAGGGGGATAAAACATTTTTTTGATATATAAGTGAAAGGAGGAAAATGAAACAAGGAATAGTTAGACTGAAAACAAAAAATGGAAGCTATGTAAATGAGAATAAAGGGCTAGCGGACTGTCTCAATGAATATTTCTGTTCAGTTTGTACAGAGGAAGATGAAGGGAAGGGACCTCTGTTAGAGAAAAGAAATGGCAAGACATAGGAAACATGAATGTTTATACAGGAAGAAGTTCTACTTCAACTTTCTAAGGTAAAAACAGATAAATTAATGGGACCAGATGGGATACACCCAAAGTTATTAAAAGAACTTAAGTGTGTTCTGGCAAAAACAGAATTATTCAATCAGTCACTATCGACAGGAATGGTTCCAGAAGATTGGAAGGTAGCAAATGTAGTACTACTTCACAAAAAAGGTAGCAGGGAAGAGTCTGGTAACTACAGACCAGTAAGTCTTACATCAGTAGTGGGAAAAATAATGGAGACTATGTTAAGGGAAAGAATTGTTGAATATCTGAATTTAAATGGCTTGCAAGATACCAAACAGCATGGGTTTACAGCAGGAAGATCTTGTTAGACTAACCTTATAGATTTTTTTGACTGGGTAATTAAAATAATAGACCAAGGGGGAGCAGTAGATTTAGCTTATCTAGATTTCAGTAAAGCATTTGACACTGTCCCTCAAAGAAGACTCATAAATAAACTGCAGTGTTTGGGTCTGGATGTAGAAATATTTAAATGGATCAGGCAATGGCTGAGTGACAGGAGACAGAGGGTGGTAGTCAATGGAGAATATTCGGTCGAAAGGAGTGTTACTAGTGGGGTACCTCAGGGATCTGTACTGGGGCCCATTCTTTTTAATATTTTTATTAGTGATATTGCAAGAGGTCTTTAACCCTTTGAGTGCCAGAGTGGCACAGAACGCATTGCAAAAAGGCATGCCTTTTTGCAGATGATAACAAGATCTGCAATAGGTTAGACATTCCAGGGGGAATAAGCCAAATGACAAATGATTTAGGTAAATTAGAAGAATGGACAAGAATGTGACAGATGCAGTTTAACCTTAATAAATTTAAAATAATGCACTTGGGACATAAAAATCAAAAGGAAAAAAAAATGCTGTGAAATGTACTGTGCTGTCAGAGACAACAGAGGAAAGGGATTTGGGAGTAATTATTTCTAATGACTTAAAGGTAGGCAGGCAATGTAATAAAGTGGTGGGGAATGCAATCAGTGTGCTGGGTTGTATAGGTAGGGGCATTAGTAGCAGAAAAAGGGAAGTGGTCATGACTCTACAGATCTCTAGTTAGACCTCATCTAGAGTATCGTGTACAGTACTGGAGACCCCATCTCCAGAAGGATATAGATACTATAGAGTATTGTGTACAGTACTGGAGACCCCATCTCCTGAAGGATATAGATACTCTAGAGTATTGTGTACAGCACTGAGACCCCATCTCCAGAAGGATAGAGATACTATAGAGTATTGTGTACAGTACAGGAGACCCCATCTCCAGAAGGATATAGATACTATAGAGTATTGTGTACAGTACAGGAGACCCCATCTCCAGAAGGATATAGATACTGTAAAGTATCATGTACAGTACTGGAGACCTCATCTCCAGAAGGATATAGATACTATAGAGTATTGTGTACAGTACCGGAGACCCCATCTCCAGAAGGATATAGATACTATAGAGTATTGTGTACAGTACTGGAGACCCCATCTCCAGAAGGATATAGATACTATAGAGTACTGTGTACAGTACAGGAGACCCCATCTCCAGAAGGATATAGATACTATAGAGTATTGTGTACAGTACAGGAGACCCCATCTCCAGAAGGATATAGATACTATAGAGTATTGTGTACAGTACTGGAGACCCCATCTCCAGAAGGATATAGACACTCTAGAGTATTGTGTACAGTACAGGAGACCCCATCTCCTGAAGGATATAGATACTGTAGAGTATTGTGTACAGTACAGGAGACCCCATCTCCAGAAGGATATAGATACTATAGAGTATTGTGTACAGTACTGGAGACCCCATCTCCAGAAGGATATAGACACTCTAGAGTATTGTGTACAGTACTTGAGACCTCCTCCCCACAAGGATATAGAATACTCTAGAGTATTGTATACAGTACCGGAGACCCCATCTCCTGAAGAATATAGATACTATAGAGTATTGTGTACAGTACTGGAGACCCCATCTCCAAAAGGATATAGATACTGTAGAGTATTGTGTAATGTACTGGAGACCCCATCTCCAGAAGGATATAGATACTATAGAGCATTGTGTAATGTACTGGAGACCCCATCTCCAGAAGGATATAGATACTCTAGAGTATTGTGTACAGTAACGGAGACCCCATCTCCAGAAGGATATAGATACTATAGAGTATTGTGTACAGTACCGGAGACCCCATCTCCAGAAGGATAAAGATACTCTAGAGTATTGTGTACAGTACAGGAGACCCCATCTCCAGAAGGATATAGATACTCTAGAGAGAATTCAGAGAAGGGCTAATAAAATGGTGACTGGTTTACAGGAAAAGACATATCAGGATAGACTAAAGGATCTGAACATGTATAGCTTGGAGGAGAGAAGAGAGAGAGGGGATATGATAGACACATTCACATACATGAAGGGATTCAACAAAGTGCAGGAGGGAAGTACACTTCAATGAGTAAAAATGTTAGGACAAGAGGCCATAGTCTAAAACTAGAGGGACACAGGTATAGACGTAAGGTAAGAAAGTTTTACATCACTGAGAGGGTAGTAGATAAGTGGAATAGCCTTCCAGCAGAAGTGGTAGAAGTTAATACAGCAAGGAGATGTAAGCATGCATGGGATAGGCATAAGGCTGTCCTTTTTTTTTTCAGTAGGAAAATGGGCGACTAGATGGGCCAAATGGTTCTTACCTACCGTCAGATTCTGTGTTTCTATGTTTCTATATTATCACCTGATAAGTGCATATTATCTTATATTATCACTGATATCTGTTTATTATCTTATATTATCTCCTGATAACTGCGTATCTTATATTATCACCTGATAACTGCTTATTACATTATATTATCTCCTGATAACTGCTTAATATCTTATATTATCACCTGATAACTGTTTATTATCTGATATTATCCTGATATCTGTTTATTATCTTATAGTATCTCCTGATAACTGCTTATCTTATATTATCACATGATAACTGGTAATTACATATTATCTCCTGATAACTGCTTATTATCTTAAATTATCACTGATATATTTTTATTATCTTATATTATCTCCTGATAACTGCTTATTATCTTATATTATCACCTGATAACTGCTTATTACATGATATTATCTCCTGATAACTGCTTATTATCTTATATTATCACATGATAACTGTTTATTATCTTATATTATCACATAACTGCTTATTATCTGATATTATCACAGGATAACTGCTTATTATCTGATACTCTCACTTGATAAACTGCTTATTATCTGATATTATCACTGATATCTGTTTATTATCTTATATTATCTCCTGATAACTGCTTGTCTTATATTATCACATGATAAATGCTTATTATCTGATATTATCACTGATATATTTTTATTATCTTATATTATCACAGGATAACTGCTTATTACATGATATTATCTCCTGATAACTGCTTATTATCTTATATTATCACCTGATAACTCTTTATTATCTGATATTATCACTGATATCTGTTTATTATCTTATATTATCTCCTGATAACTGAGTATCTTATATTATCACATGATACCTGCTTATTACATGATATTATCTCCTGATATCTGCTTATTATCTTATATTATCATCTGATAACTGTTTATTATCTGATACTATCACTTGATAAACTGCTTATTATCGAATATCGCCTAATGTCTGATTACTATCTGCTACTATCACCTAATAACTGCTTATTATCTGAACTATCACCTGATTAAGTCATTATCAGTTCATAGTGTCAGATAATAAGCAGTTTATCAAGTGACAGTATCAGATAATAAGCAGTTATCAGATGATAGTGTCAGATAATAAGCAGTTAACTACTTATTATCTGATACAATCACCTGATAATGGCTTATTATCTGATATTATCATTTGCAAGCTGGTTATTATCTGATAGTATCACCTCATAAGTGCTTATTACCCTGTATGATCACCTGTTAACTACTTATTATCTGATAGTATAAGATAGAGTTGGTGTTGTTGTCCTTCCAGGCATTAAGCCAACTTCACTGAGTACATTAACTCTGATAAGATAAGTTCTATTCTGTTTGCAGTAATTTTTACAAATCATGTAAAATCATTGTTCATTGTCAGGCAATGACTTTAATCTGGCTTCAAGAGATTAAGTAGGAAACTTCTGGGCGATATAGTTAAAAGAAATGATTGTGGACTTAGTATGATGATATCTTTTAGCGTCTAGCGCAGCAGGTTAGACCATCACCTTTCCCCAGTAGCATGGATTTGATATCAGGTTTAAATGATACGTGAGGGTGAAGGGTTTTTAAAACTACTGTAGTTAATTAGTGGGGATTTTTATGTTTCCCATGATCTTCATTCAGGACCCTGGGCCGCGGAGCCTGAAAATCTGCAGCAGGTATAGAGGATAACTAGGGTTCCCTCAAGGATTTAGGTGGACCATCTAACAAATGAAGAGCATTAAGTTTGGACTCCTAAAAAAACAACAAATAGAGTGATATGACCACTTCTCTATGGCAGGGTAGTAGAAGAACCAAGAAAAGCCCCCCAATAGGGAGAGAGAATTTCAAGATAACCTAGATAACAAAAACTACCCACCTATCTATCTGCCTATCTAACTGGCCTACCTACCAAACTTTAAAATTGTGCCATCTTCTAGAGAGACAATGAAGGTCTTTGGATTATACCTATTAGCTGGCAACATTAACCTCTGTGTTATTGGGTAGGAGGGTTCAGGGCACTAGAGGTGGGTAAGGAGCTACCTGGAAAATTATTTGGACTGGAAAGAATGTAGGTGAGGCGGAAAAGCCTGTATTGTCCTTCAGAACCAGACAGCTATATTCCAGTCTGAGCTGTATTGTCCTTCCAGAACCAGACAGCTATATTCTAGTCTGAGCTGTATTGTCCTTCAGAACCAGACAGCTAGATTCCAGTCTGAGCTGTACTGTCCTTCCAGAACCTGACAGCTAGATTCCAGGCATAGCTGTATTGTCCTTCCAGAACCAGGCAGCTAGATTCCAGGCTGAGCTGTACTGTGCTTCCAGAACATGACAGCTAGATTCCATGCTGAGCTGTATTGTCCTTCAGAACCAGGCAGATAGATTCCAAGCTGAGCTGTATTGTCCTTCCAGAACCAGACAGCTAGATTCCAGGCTGAGATGTATTGTCCTTCCAGAACCAGACAGCTAGATTCCAGGCTGAGATGTACCGTCCTTCCAGAACCAGACAGCTAGATTCCAGTCTGATATGTATTGTCCTTCCAGAACCAGACAGCTATATTCCAGGCTGAGCTATACTGCTCCTCCAGAACCTGACAGCTAGATTCCAGTGTGAGTTGTATTGTCCTTCAGAACCAGACAGCTATATTCCAGTCTGAGCTGTATTGTCCTTCAGAACCAGACAGCTAGATTCCAGGCTGAGCTGTTTTGTCCTTCCAGAACCAGACAGCTAGATTTCAGTCTGAGATGTATTGTCCTTCCAGAACCAGACAGCTAGATTCCAGGCTGAGATGTATTGTCCTTCCAGAACCAGACAGCTATATTCCAGGCTGAGATGTATTGTCTTTCCAGAACTAGACAGCTACATTCCAGTATGAGCTGTACTGTCCCATCTGACAGCTAAATTCCAGTATGAGCTGTATTGTCCTTCAGAACCAAACAGCTAGATTCCAGGCTGAGCTGTATTGTCCTACAGAACCAGCCAGATATATTCCAAGCTGAGCTGTATTGTCCTTCTAGAACCAGACAGCTAGATTCCAGGCTGAGATGTATTCTCCTTCCAGAACCAGACAGCTAGATTCCAGTCTGAGATGTATTGTCCTTCAGAACCAGGCAGCTAGATTCCAGGCTGAGCTGTATTGTCCTTCCAGAACCAGACAGCTAGATTCCAGGCTGAGATGTATTGTCCTTCCAGAACCAGACAGCTAGATTCCTGTCTGAGCTGCACTGTCCCATCTGACAGCTATATTCCAGTATGAGCTGTATTGTCCTTCAGAACCAAACACCTAGATTCCAGGTTGAGCTGTATTGTCCTTCAGAACCAGACAGCTAGATTCCAGACTGAGATGTATTGTCCTTCCAGAACCACACAGCTAGATTCCAGTCTGATATGTATTGTCCTTCCAGAACCAGACAACTAGATTCCAGGCTGATCTCTAATGTCCTTCCAGATCCAGGTAGCTAGATTCCAAGGCTGAGATGTTTTGTCCTTCCAGAACTGGGCAGCTAGATTCCAGGCTAAGCTATATTGTCCTTCCAGAACCAGGCAGCTAGATTCCAGTCTGAGCTATATTGTTCTTCCAGAACCAGGCAGTTAGATTCCAGGCTGAGCTGTATTGTCCTTCCAGAACCTGACAGCTTGATTCCAAGCTGAGCTGTACTGGTCTTCCAGAACTTGACAGCTAGATTTCAGGCTGAGCTGTATAGTCCGTCCAGAACCAGGCAGCTACGTTCCAGGCTCAGAAGTATTGTCCTTCCAGAACCAGGCAACTACATTGCAGGCTGAGCTCTAGTGTCCTTCCAGAACCAGGCAGCTAGATTCCAGTCTGAGATGTACTGTCCTTCCAGAACCTGACTGCTAGATCCCAGTCTGAGCTGTACTGTCCTTCCAGAACCTAACAGCTAGATTCCAGGTTGAGCTGTATTGTCCTACAGAACCAGGCAGATATATTCCAAGCTGAGATGTATTGTCCTTCCAGAACCAGACAGCTGGATTCCAGTCTGAGATGTTTTGTCCTTCCAGAACTGGGCAGCTAGATTCCAGGCTAAGCTATATTGTCCTTATAGAACCAGGCAGCTAGATTCCAGTCTGAGCTATATTGTTCTTCCAGAACCAGGCAGTTAGATTCCAGGCTGAGCTGTATTGTCCTTCCAGAACCTGACAGCTAGATTCCCAGCTGAGCTGTACTGGTCTTCCAGAACTTGACAGCTAGATTTCAGGCTGAGCTGTATAGTCCGTCCAGAACCAGGCAGCTACGTTCCAGGCTCAGAAGTATTGTCCTTCCAGAACCAGACAACTACATTGCAGGCTGAGCTCTAGTATCCTTCCAAAACCAGGCAGCTAGATTCCAGGATGAGCTGTATTGTCCTACAGAACCAGGCAGATATATTCCAAGCTGAGCTGTATTGTCCTTCTAGAACCAGACAGCTAGATTCCAGGCTGAGATGTATTGTCCTTCCAGAACCAGACAGCTAGATTCCAGTCTGAGATGTATTGTCCTTCAGAACCAGGCAGTTAGATTCCAGGCTGAGATGTATTGTCCTTCCAGAACCAGACATCTAGATTCCAGGCTTAGATGTATTGTCCTTCTAGAACCAGACAGCTAGATTCCTGTCTGAGCTGTACTGTCCCATCTGACAGCTATATTCCAGTATGAGCTGTATTGTCCTTCAGAACCAGACAGCTAGATTCCAGGTTGAGCTGTATTGTCCTTCAGAACCAGGCAGATAGATTCCAAGCTGAGCTGTATTGTCCTTCTAGAAGCAGAGAGCTAGATTCCATGCTGAGCTGTATTGTCCTTCCAGAACTAGGCAGCTAGATTCCAGGCTGAGCTGTATTGTCCTTCTTGATCCAGACAGCTAGGTTCCAGGCTGAGATGTATTGTCCTTCTAGAATCAGACAGCTAGATTCCAGTCTGATATGTATTGTCCTTCCAGAACCAGACAACTAGATTCCAGTCTGAGCTGTATTGTCCTTCCAGATCCAGGTAGCTAGATTCCAAGGCTGAGATGTTTTGTCCTTCCAGAACCGGGCAGCTAGATTCCAGGCTAAGCTATATTGCCCTTCCAGAACCAGGCAGCTAAATTCCAGTCTGAGCTGTATTGTCCTTCCAGAACCAGACAGCTAGATTTCAGGCTGAGCTGTATTGTCCTTCAGAACCAGGCAGATAGATTCCAAGCTGAGCTGTATTGTCCTTCCAGAACCAGACAGCTAGATTCCAGGCTGAGATGCATTGTCCTTCCAGAACCAGACAGCTAGATTCCAGGCTGAGATGTATTATCCTTCCAGAACCAGACAGCTATATTCCAGGCTGAGCTATACTGCTCTTCCAGAACCAGACAGCTAGATTCCAGTGTGAGTTGTATTGTCCTTCAGAACCAGACAGCTATATTCCAGGCTGAGCTGTTTTGTCCTTCCAGAACCAGACAGCTAGATTCCCATCTGAGCTGTTTTGTCCTTCCAGAACCAGACAGCTAGATTCCAGGCTGAGCTATATTGTCCTTCCAGAACCAGACAGCTATATTCCAGGCTGAGATGTATTGTCTTTCCAGAACCAGACAGCTACATTCCAGTCTGAGCTGTACTGTCCCATCTGACAGCTAAATTCCAGTATGAGCGGTATTGTCCTTCAGAACCAAACAGCTAGATTCCAGGTTCAGCTGTATTGTCCTTCAGAACCAGGCAGATAGATTCCAAGCTGAGCTGTATTGTCCTTCTAGTACCAGACAGCTAGATTCCAGGCTGAGATGTATTGTCCTTCCAGAACCACACAGCTAGATTCCAGTCTGATATGTATTGTCCTTCCAGAACCAGACAACTAGATTCCAGGCTGATCTCTAATGTCCTTCCAGATCCAGGTAGCTAGATTCCAAGGCTGAGATGTTTTGTCCTTCCAGAACTGGGCAGCTAGATTCCAGGCTAAGCTATATTGTCCTTCCAGAACCAGGCAGCTAGATTCCAGTCTGAGCTATAATGTTCTTCCAGAACCAGGCAGTTAGATTCCAGGCTGAGCTGTATTGTCCTTCCAGAACCTGACAGCTAGATTCTATGCTGAGCTGTATTGTCCTACAGAACTAGGCAGATATATTCCAAGCTGAGCTGTATTGTCCTTCTAGAACCAGACAGCTAGATTCCAGGCTGAGATGTATTGTCCTTCCAGAACCAGACAGCTAGATTCCAGTCTGAGATGTTTTGTCCTTCCAGAACTGGGCAGCTAGATTCCAGGCTAAGCTATATTGTCCTTCCAGAACCAGGCAGCTAGATTCCAGTCTGAGCTATATTGTTCTTCCAGAACCAGGCAGTTAGATTCCAGGCTGAGCTGTATTGTCCTTCCAGAACCTGACAGCTAGATTCCAAGCTGAGCTGTACTGGTCTTCCAGAACTTGACAGCTAGATTTCAGGCTGAGCTGTATAGTCCGTCCAGAACCAGGCAGCTACGTTCCAGGCTCAGAAGTATTGTCCTTCCAGAACCAGACAACTACATTGCAGGCTGAGCTCTAGTGTCCTTTCAGAACCAAGCAGCTAGATTCCAGTCTGATCTGTATTGTCCTTCCAGAACCTAACAGCTAGATTACAGGCTGAGCTGTATAGTCCGGCCAGAACCAGGCAGCTACGTTCCAGGCTCAGAAGTATTGTCCTTCCAGAACCAGACAACTACATTGCAGGCTGAGCTCTAGTGTCCTTTCAGAACCAGGCAGCTAGATTCCAGTCTGATCTGTACTGTCCTTCCAGAACCTAACAGCTAGATTACAGGCTGAGCTGTATTGTCCTACAGAACCAGGCACATATATTCCAAGCAGATCTGTATTGTCCTTCTAGAACCAGACAGCTAGATTCCAGGCTCAGAGGTATTGTCTTTCCAGAACCAGACAGCTAAAGTCCAGTCTGAGATGTATTGTCCTTCAGAACCAGGCAGTTAGATTCCAGGCTGAGCTGTATTGTCCTTCCAGAACCAAACAGCTAGATTCCAGGTTGAGCTGTATTGTCCTTCAGAACCAGGCAGATAGATTCCAAGCTGAGCTGTATTGTCATTCTAGAACCAGACAGCTAGATTCTAGGCTGAGCTTTACTGTCCTTCCGGAGCCAGACAGCTAGATTCCAGTCTGAGCTGTATTGTCCTTCCAGAACCAGACAGCTAGATTCCAGTCTGAGCTGTATTGTCCTTCCAGAACCTGACAGCTAGATTCCAGTCTGAGCTGTATTGTCCTTCCAGAACCAGACAGCTAGATTCCAGTCTGAGCTGTATTGTCCTTCCAGAACCTGACAGCTAGATTCCAGTCTGAGCTGTATTGTCCTTCCAGAACCAGACAACTAGATTCCAGGCTGAGCTGTATTGTCCTTCTTGATCCAGACAGCTAGATTCCAGGCTGAGCTGTATTGTCCTTCTTGATCCAGACAGTTAGATTTCAGTCTGAGATGTATTGTCCTTCCAGAACCAGGCAGTTAGATTTCAGTCTGAGATATATTGCCCTTCCAGATCCAGACAGCTACATACATCCGCTTTTCTGGGTCCTAGCCCCAGTAATCGCTTTACTTTCCTGGGTCCCAGCTCCAGTGGTGCTATTTCACAGTTGCCTTTGGTGTATCTTAAAAAGCAGCCTCCTATTCCTGGTAGTAACCGCTTGCTTTGTGCCTATCTGCTCTTTGTGCCTAGAGCACTGCACAACGTCACTGATCTAGTTGCCTGGTCTCCATTACTGCTCCGGCAGTGTTCACGTGGCATAGTCTCCATTACTGCTCCGGCAGTGTTCACGTGGCATAGTCTCCATTACTGCTCCGGCAGTGCTCAAGTTGCTCAGCCTCCGTTACTGCTAAGGCAGTTCACCATTACCTGTTATGTTTGTTCTTGGGCGTTACTCGTATTTAAGCTCTCAAGGCCTTACCACACATGGTACTGTTTACACTCTCTGGCTGCTATTAACCCATGCAGTACCGATACACTGGGACTCTTTCAAGATCCGCCTGACCTGTGTCAGTATAATGTGTTATGGACTCTATACTTATACTGGACCTGTGTGGACTTACCTATATATAACCTGTCTTGTGGCTGTACTATATTAAGTGTATATTACAGGACCTGTGAGGGTTATTGTAATCTTAATTGTTTAATAAAACTGTATTTTATCCAAACCTACTGTGTCTGTATGTCAAACAAACCGTTACACGGACGCTCTATCCAGAGGTATCATTTGGACACCCACCTCCGCGACTGGGGCAGGCTTCTTCTTAGTTAAAAAGAAGGATGGAGAATTGAGGCCAAGCAGTGATTTTCGAGGGCTTAATAAACTCATGGTCAAGAACGGTTACCCATTTCCACTGATTACAGAGTTATTTAACTGACTACAGGGTTCATCGGTCTCCACTAAACTCTATCTTCGGACGGCCTATAATCTGGGGCGAATCAGAGAGGGTGATGAATGGAAGACTGCGTTTAACACCAGGAGAGGACATTATGAATATTTGGTAATGCCCTTTGGTCTTTGCAACACTCACTCTGTCTTCCAGGAGTTCATTAATGACATCTTACGAGACCTTTTGCAGCGCTGTGCGGTTGTCTATTTGGATGGCATTCTCATCCACTCCCTGAATCTGGAGCATCACCAAACTGATATGGCAAAGGTGTTACAACTCTTATGGGCCAATAACCTGTTTGGCAAGTTGGAGAAATGCGAATTTCACCAGCCCCAGGTCACATAGCTGGGTTATGTGATTTCCTCCTCTGGGCTAGCCATGGACCCTGGGAAGCTTTCTGCAGTACTCCAATGGCCCCTTCCTATGGGACTCAAGGCGATTCAGTGATTTTTGGGCTTTGCCAGTTACTATCGGAAATTTATAAACCAGTTTTCTAGCAATGTTAAGCCTACTACTGACATGATGCACAAGGATGCAAATCCTTCCGAGTGGTCTCCGGCTGCTCTTCAGGCTTTTGAAACTCTCAGAGCAGCCTTTGCCGCTGCATCACTTCTGAGGCATCCGAATCCTACGTTACCTTTCACGTTGGAGGTCGACGCATCTGAGTCAGGAGTTGAAGCCCTCCTGTCTCAGCGGTCTTCTCCAAATGAGCCTTTGCTTCCGTGCAGATTCTTTTTCCCATAAACTTTCAAAGCCTGAGACCCTGTACGAAATTGGGGACCGCAAATTATTAGCCATAGTCCTGGCTTTACGTGAGTGGCGGCACTTACTGAAAGGTACTTGTGCGCCTATTGTTATCTTGACGGATCATAAGAACTTGACCTATCTTTCAGAAGCAAAACGTCTGTCCCCACGGCAGGCTAGATGGGCGCTGTTCCTATCTCGCTTCAATTTTGTTGTGTCTTCTCTACCTGGCACGAAAAACATTAGGGCTGATGCTCTGTCCCACCAGTTCAGTACCTTGTCTAAAGAGGATTGTGATCCTACACCAGTCATTCCTCCGGACCGTATCTTGGCAACCATTCGCACCAGCATTACCTCTCCTCTGGGGAGAGATATTGGCAGCTCAAGAGATGGCTCAGGCCGACAAACTGCATGGGCAATGCTTTGTGCCTGAACCCTTGAGGATCAAACTGTTAGAGACCTATCACTCTTCCAAAGCATCAGGGCACACTGGCAGAGATCAACTATTCTGGTCCGTATATCCACTGTTTTGGTGGCCTAGTATTCAAGCCGATGTTTCTGCTTTTGTAGCAGCTTGTCATACATGTGCACAGACTAAGACCCTCAACACCTTGCAGTTGGTCTTCTTTGCCCAGTTCCTAATGGGGAGCATCCATGCTCTCACATTTCCATTGACTTCATGGTGGAATTACCAGTCTCAGAGGGATTCACAGTCATCTTGATGATTGTAGACCGATTTTTGAAGTTGGCCCATTTTGTACCGGTCACAGAACTATCGACTGCCCAGTAACTGGCTGTGGTTTTCGCTAAAGAGGTCTTTTGCCTCCATGGGGTACCAAAATTTGATTGTGTTGGATGGAGGAAGCCAGTTTGTGTCGCACTTTTGGAGAGCGTTCTGTGCTCAGTTGGGTATCCAGCTCTCTTTCTCCTCTGCCTACCACCCTCAGTCCAATGGTGCAGCAGAGAGATCAAATCAGGCCTTGGAACAGTTATTGCTCTGTTTTGTCTTGGGCCATCACAACAACTGTGCAAGCCTGTTACCGTGGGTGGAGTTTGCCCGGAATAGTGTCATGAACTCGTCGACTCAGACTTCCCCATTTATGGTTAACTTTGGTTACCAGCCTTTGGTACTTCCAGAGTCATTTGAGGCACAAAACACTCTGGAGGAGCATTTAAGGGAACCTTGCTCCACATGGGTACAGGTTCAGAGAACCCTTCTAAGGTCCACACAAGGGCAGAAGAGGCAGGCCGATCGTAAAAGGTTGCCGGCACCGGTGTTTCAGGTGGGGCAGACAGTCTGGCTGTCTACGCAGAACTTATACCTATAGGTACCCTGTAGAAAACAGGCTCCTCGATTTGTTGGTCCTTTTCAGGTCCGTCAGAAAATCAATCCAGCTGCGTATGCTCTAGCGCTCCCTGCCAGTATGCACATCCATAAAGTTTTCCATGTCTCCTTACTGAAGCTCTTGGTCTGCAACCGCTATACCTCTGCTCCTGTCCGTCCTGGTCCCATTAGAGTTGCAGATCACGAGGAGTACAAGGTACAATATATTCTGTACTCTCATAAGGTCCGAGGTCGACTACAATATTTAGTACACTGGAAGGGATATGGACCTGGGGAGCGTTCCTGGGTCTCTTCTATGGACATGCATGCTCCTGCTCTCATTCGAAAATGTTATGCTCGTTTTCCCTCTAAGCCTCGACCAATCCCACGGCGGAGAGGTCGTTGAGGGGGAGGTACTGTAAGCACTCGCGCTTACCTGCTTAGGGAGCCGGCTGCTCCGGTGCGCAGAGAGGCAGCTGGTCCCTTCTGTGTTATCTTCGCGGCCGTGCCGTGTCCTGTGAATAGGGAGAGCCAGAAGCCATGGTCTCTCTGGCACCGGTCTCTCCCTTCTGTCTCTTTCAGCTCCTGCCGCATCTGTTGGGCTCCCTCTACTGGCTGGTAGAGTCGGGCGCACGTCACTGGGATTCCTTCTAGTGACATTGTGTCTACCTACCAGGGGTGGAGGAAATGTAAGGTGCCCTTTCGTGTTGTTCCAGTGCAGTTCTGTTTGGAGAGTGTTTGTGTATGACCCTTGGCTTGGCTATCTGTCCTTCCCGGTGTCCTGTGTTGTGGCTTGTCTGACTACCCACTTGGTATTGAACCTTCAGCTCTGGCTGACTACCCACTCTGGCATTGATCCCTGGCTTGTCTGACTATCCCCTTGGTATTGACCATCAGCTCTGGCTGACTACCCACTCTGGCATTGACCCCTGCCTTGTCTGACTATCCGCTTGGTATTGATCATCAGCTCTGGCTGACTACCCACTCTGGCATTGACCCGTGGCTTGTCTGACTATCCTCTTGGTATTGACCATCGACTCTGGTGGACTACCCGCTCTGGTATTGACCCTTGGCTTGTCCACATACCGCCTATTTTGACTGCAGGCCTGAGTCAGTATTCTTCTTGTGGCAACCTGTATGTACGCTCTTCTGGGTCCTAGCCCCAGTATTCGCTATACTTTCCTGGGTCCCAGCCCCAGTGGTGCTATTTCATGGTTGCCTTAGGGTGTATCTTCCAAAGCAGCCTCCTATTCCTGGTAGGAACTGTTTGCTTTGTTCCTATCTATTACGTGATCAACGTCAGTGTATCTTTTCCTTATATATTTACACTGTTCAATAAAGGTGGTGTTTCAAAATCAGTACTGTCTCCTGTCTGTTCACTGATGTCTGTGACAACATGGAGTGATAAGGGCAAGACGTGGAGTGATAAGGGCAGGATGTGGAGCGATAAGGGCAGGACGTGGAATGATAAGAGCAGGATTTTGAGTGATAAGGGCAGGATGTGGTGTGATAAGGGTAGGATGTGGTGCGATAAGGGCAGGACGTGGAATGATAAGGGCAGGATGTGGAGTGAAAACGGTAGGATGTGGTGCGATAAGGGCAGGATGTGGAGCGATAAGGGCAGGACGTGGAATGATAAGAGCAGGATTTTGAGTGATAAGGGCAGGATGTGGTGTGATAAGGGTAGGATGTGGTGCGATAAGGGCAGGACGTGGAATGATAAGGGCAGGATGTGGAGTGATAAGGGTAGGATGTGGTGTGATAAGGGTAGGATGTGGTGCGATAAGTCAGGACGTGGAATGATAAGGGCAGGAAGTGGAGTGATACGGGCAGAATGTGGTGTGATAAGGGTAGGATGTGCTGTGATAAGGATGGAAAGTGGTGTGATAAGGGCAGGATGTGGAGTTTTAAGGGCAGGACATGGAGTGATAAGGGGGGGACATAGTTTGATAAGGGTGGGACGTGGTGTGATAAGGGTGGGACGTGGTGTGATAAGGGCAGGATGTGGAGTGATAAGGGTAGGATGTGGTGTGATAAGGGTAGGATGTGGTGCGATAAGGTCAGGACATGGAATTATAAGGTCAGGACATGGAATGATAAGGGTAGGAAGTGGTATGATAAGGGTAAGACATGGTGTGATAAGGGCAGAACGTGGAGTAAGAAGTGCAGGATATGGAGTGATAAGGGTAGGACGTGGTGTGATAAGGGTGTGGTGTGATAAGGGTAGGACATGGTGTGATAAGGGTGGATGTGGTGTAAAAAGGGCAGAACGTGGTGTGATAAGGGCAGGACGTGGTGTGATAAGGGCAGGACGTGGAGTGATAAGAGTAGGAAGTGGTGTGATAAGGGTGGGTGTGGTGTGATAAGGGCAGAACGTGGAGTGATAAGGGTAGGACGTGGTGTGATAAGGGCAGGACGTGGAGTGATAAGGGTAGGAAGTGGTGTGATAAGGGTAGGACATGGTGTGATAAGGGCAGAACGTGGAGTAAGAAGGGCAGGATGTGGAGTGATAAGGGTAGGACGTGGTGTGATAAGGGTGTGGTGTGATAAGGGTAGGACATGGTGTGATAAGGGCAGGACGTGGAGTGATAAGGGTAGGAAGTGGTGTGATAAGGGTAAGACATGGTGTGATAAGGGCAGGATGTGGGGTGATAAGGGCAGGATGTGGGGTGATAAGGGTAGGACGTGGTGTGATAAGGGTGTGGTGTGATAAGGGTAGGACATGGTGTGATAAGGGTGGATGTGGTGTGATAAGGGCAGGACGTGGTGTGATAAGGGTGGGTGTGGTGTGATAAGGGTGGGTGTGGTGTGATAAGGGTAGGACATGGTGTGATAAGGGTAGGACGTGATGTGATAAGGGCAGGATATGGAGTGATAAGGGTAGGGCGTGGAATGATAAGGGTGGGTGTGGTGTGATAAGGGCAGGACATGGTGTGATAAGGGCAGGATGTGGAGTGATAAGGGCAGAACGTGGAGTAATAAGGGTAGGACGTGGTGTGATAAGGGTAGGACATGGTGTGATAAGGGTAGGACGTGGTGTGATAAGGGCAGGATGTGGAGTGATAAGGGTAGTAAGTGGTGTGATAAGGGTGGGTGTGGTGTGATAAGGGTAGGACGTGGTGTGATAAGGGCAGGATGTGGAGTGATAAGGGTAGGATGTGGTGTGATAAGGGTAGGACGTGGTGTGATAAGGGCAGGATGTGGAGTGATAAGGGTAGGACGTGGTGTGATAAGGGTGGGTGTGGTGTGATAAGGGTAGGACGTGGTGTGATAAGGGCAGGATGTGGAGTGATAAGGGTAGGATGTGGAGTGATAAGGGCAGGATGTGGAGTGATAAGGGTAGGATGTGGTGTGATAAGGGTGGGTGTGGTGTGATAAGGGTAGGACGTGGTGTGATAAGGGCAGGATGTGGAGTGATAAGGGTAGGACGTGGTGTGATAAGGGTAGGATGTGGTGTTATAAGGGCAGGATGTGGAGTGATAAGGGTAGGACGTGGTGTTATAAGGGCAGGATGTGGAGTGATAAGGGTAGGATGTGGTATGATAAGGGTAGGATGTGGTGTGATAAGGGTGGGTGTGGTGTGATAAGGGTAGGACGTGGTGTGATAAGGGTAGGACGTGATGTGATAAGGGCAGGATATGGAGTGATAAGGGCAGGATGTGGAGTAATAAGGGCAGGACGTGGAGTAATAAGGGCATGGGATATAAGGGAGAGTGGTCTTGGACCACTCTCCCTTATATTCTATGACTAGACATGACTGCACCAGTCTCAGCCCCCAGTCTGGGTCTTGTTCTGTGGTACCATGCCAGGCTGGCACAGTGTGTGTTGTGACTCCTTGTTTCCTGGCCAGCAGAAGGAACGGAACAGCATTAAATGTATCTGTGGGTGAAGAAACCGTATGAAATCAGCAACTTAATGATGGTAGAAGTGCCTGGGATGGATTCCCATCAGCTCTCTGTAAGTGGGTTTAATTTAACAATTATGGGCTGATTTGTGTAACACCTGAGCACTTGTACATCACATATCGTGTTGGTGGGGTGGACGCGAGCCAAGCCTGGATCACACACACAGTCTGACAGATGTTAATCTGCTGAACAACACAACATGGGTTCTCCTTCCCTTCTGCTCAGGGTCTGTAAATGGACGTCCGCTGGCCTCCTGTGGTCTCCTTGTACCAGTGAAAACCAGTGCGGCAGTGGTGGATCGGAGATGTCCCCCGTGTTGTATGATCTGATGCTGGGAGACGTGTCTTAGACATGATCAGTTGTAACCTCACTGTACTTGGTCCTGTTAACCCCTGTAATTTATATCTGTAATTTAACATTAAATTAAATGCAAGATATTTGAAAAAAAATGCTCCAAAGATATACCTGACTTAACCCTTTGAGTGCCAGACGGGTACCCCTCCGGCACTATAAGGTTTAAATGCAGTCTGCCATATCAGGTATAAATAATACGCAACTATAAAAGGTATCCCAAAGGTTAAACTTTCAGCTGCCCACCCTCTCCATACCTATTGGGCCATTGCCTGAGTCAGAATGAGGGAATTTTGAATAGAGACTGGCTTTGTATATGGTCAATCTCTGTTCAAAGTGGAAGGCAGCCTACAATTGGCTGGGATGCGTGCTTACGCCCCTCCCAGCCAAACAACTTCTAGCAGGTTTCGTCATCCCCCCCACGAGAATTTGATTAGCTGGGAGGTGCGTAAGCACACATCCCAGCCAATTGTAGGCTGGCATGCATTTTGAAAAGAGGCTGCCCATAATATTTACATATAATCTAAATTACTAAAGGAGAAGCTTGGCAGGCATCCCAAATTCTCTGGCACTGAACAAACCCAGGGGCGTGCACTACAAGGAGAACGCACCCAGGGGCGTGCACTAGAAGGAGAACACACACAGGGGAGTGGCACTAGAAGGAGAACACACCCAGGGGCGTGCACTAGAAGGAGAACACACCCAGGGGTGTGCACTAGAAGGAGAACACACCCAGGGGCGTGCACTAGAAGGAGAACACACCCAGGGGCGTGCACTAGAAGGAGAACACACCCAGAGGCATGCACTAGAAGGAGAACACACCCAGGGGTGTGCACTAGAAGGAGAACACACCCAGGGGCGTGCACTAGAAGGAGAACACACCCAGGGGTGTGCACTAGAAGGAGAACACACCCAGGGGTGTGCACTAGAAGGAGAACACACTCAGGGTCGTGCACTAGAAGGAGAATACACCCAGGGGCGTGCACTAGAAGGAAAACACACCCAGGGGCGTGCACTAGAAGGAGAACACACCCAGGGGCGTGCACTAGAAGGAGAACACACTCAGGGGCGTGCACTAGAAGGAGAACACACTCAGGGGCGTGCACAAGAAGGAGAACACACCCAGGGGCATGGCCCTAGAAGGAGAACACACCCAGGGGCGTGGCACCAGAATGAGAACACACCCAGGGGCGTGGCACTAGAAGGCGAAAACACCCAGGGGCGTGCATAAGAAAGAGAACATTATGTCAATATAGGTGCAATATGGGTGCAATATGAGTGCAATATGAGTGCAATATGAGTGCAATAAGTATGCAATATGGGCGCAATATGAGTGCAATATGGGTGCAATAAGGATGCAATATGGGTGCAATACGGGTTCAATAAGGATGCAATATGGGTGCAATAAGGATGCAATATTGGTGCAATATGGTTGCAATATTAGTGCAATAAGTACGCAATATGGGTGCAACATGAGTGCAATATGGGCGCAATATGAGTGCAATATGGGTGTAATAAGGATGCAATATGGGTGCAATAAGGATGCAATATGGGTGCAATAAGGATGCAATATTGGTGCAATATGAGTGCAATATGGTTGCAATATGAGTGCAATAAGTACGCAATATGGGTGCAATACGAGTGCAATATGGGTGCAATATGTGCGCAATAAGGGTGCAATAAAGACACAATATGGGTGCAATATTGGTGCAATAAGGACGCAATATGGGGTAATATGAGTGCAATATGGGTGCAATAAGAACACAATATGGGTGCAATATGAATGCAATATGGACGCAACATGGGTGCAATATGAGTGCAATAAGGACGCAAAATGGGTGCAATATGAGTGCTATAAGGACGCAATGTGAGGGTAATATGGCTGCAATATGAGGGCAATATGAGTGCAATATGAGTGCAATATGGGTGCAATAAGGGTGCAATAATGACACAATATGGTTACAACTAGTTGAAAATCCCATGTACACGGGCCACAGTGCCATCCAGCAACCTGGGCTGGTGGCCGGATCCCGTGTTGTCAGTGGCCGTGCTGCAGTCATGCGCAGTACTTACTGCCCTAACACGCTCTGGGTGATAACGGATTTCCAACCACAGTCCTCTCTGCTCACATTCCTGGCACCAAGCAGTCCCATGAAGGTGCGCAGAGAGGACCTCAGTCTGAATATGGAGCGCCCCTCCCCGTATCAGCCGTGACACAGGCAGTCTGTACTGCGCATGACTGCAGCGCGCTCAGCCTTCTCTATTGCGTATGACTGCAGCGCACTCAGCCTTCTCTATTGTGTATGACTGCACTGCGCTCAGCCTTCTCTATTGCGTATGACTGCAGCGCGCTCAGCCTTCTCTATTGTGTATGACTGCAGCGCGCTCAGCCTTCTCTATTGTGTATGACTGCAGCGCACTCAGCCTTCTCTATTGTGTATGACTGCACTGCGCTCAGCCTTCTCTATTGCGTATGACTGCAGCGCGCTCAGCCTTCTCTATTGTGTATGACTGCAGCGCGCTCAGCCTTCTCTATTGCGTATGACTGCACTGCGCTCAGCCTTCTCTATTGTGTATGACTGCAGCGCGCTCAGCCTTCTCTATTGTGTATGACTGCACTGCGCTCAGCCTTCTCTATTGTGTATGACTGCACTGCGCTCAGCCTTCTCTATTGTGTATGACTGCACTGCGCTCAGCCTTCTCTATTGTGTATGACTGCACTGCGCTCAGCCTTCTCTATTGTGTATGACTGCACTGCGCTCAGCCTTCTCTATTGCGTATGACTGCAGCGCGCTCAGCCTTCTCTATTGTGTATGACTGCACTGCGCTCAGCCTTCTCTATTGTGTATGACTGCAGCGCGCTCAGCCTTCTCTATTGCGTATGACTGCAGCGCACTCAGCCTTCTCTATTGTGTATGACTGCAGCGCGCTCAGCCTTCTCTATTGCGTATGACTGCAGCGCACTCAGCCTTCTCTATTGCGTATGACTGCACTGCACTCAGCCTTCTCTATTGTGTATGACTGCACTGCGCTCAGCCTTCTCTATTGTGTATGACTGCAGCGCGCTCAGCCTTCTCTATTGCGTATGACTGCAGCGCGCTCAGCCTTCTCTATTGCGTATGACTGCAGCGCGCTCAGCCTTCTCTATTGCGTATGACTGCACTGCACTCAGCCTTCTCTATTGTGTATGACTGCAGCGCACTCAGCCTTCTCTATTGTGTATGACTGCAGCGCACTCAGCCTTCTCTATTGCGTATGACTGCAGCGCGCTCAGCCTTCTCTATTGCGTATGACTGCACTGCGCTCAGCCTTCTCTATTGTGTATGACTGCAGCGCGCTCAGCCTTCTCTATTGCGTATGACTGCAGCGCGCTCAGCCTTCTCTATTGCGTATGACTGCACTGCGCTCAGCCTTCTCTATTGTGTATGACTGCAGCGCGCTCAGCCTTCTCTATTGTGTATGACTGCAGCGCGCTCAGCCTTCTCTATTGCGTATGACTGCACTGCGCTCAGCCTTCTCTATTGCGTATGACTGCAGTGCGCTCAGCCTTCTCTATTGCGCATGACTGCAGCGCGCTCAGCCTTCTCTATTGCGTATGACTGCACTGCGCTCAGCCTTCTCTATTGTGTATGACTGCAGCGCGCTCAGCCTTCTCTATTGCGTATGACTGCAGCGCGCTCAGCCTTCTCTATTGCGTATGACTGCAGCGCGCTCAGCCTTCTCTATTGTGTATGACTGCACTGCGCTCAGCCTTCTCTATTGCGTATGACTGCACTGCACTCAGCCTTCTCTATTGCGTATGACTGCACTGCGCTCAGCCTTCTCTATTGCGTATGACTGCAGCGCACTCAGCCTTCTCTATTGCGTATGACTGCAGCGCACTCAGCCTTCTCTATTGTGTATGACTGCAGCGCGCTCAGCCTTCTCTATTGCGTATGACTGCAGCGCGCTCGGCCTTCTCTATTGTGTATGACTGCAGCGCGCTCAGCCTTCTCTATTGCGTATGACTGCACTGCGCTCAGCCTTCTCTATTGTGTATGACTGCACTGCGCTCAGCCTTCTCTATTGTGTATGACTGCACTGCGCTCGGCCTTCTCTATTGCGTATGACTGCAGCGCGCTCAGCCTTCTCTATTGCGTATGACTGCAGCGCGCTCAGCCTTCTCTATTGCGTATGACTGCACTGCGCTCAGCCTTCTCTATTGCGTATGACTGCAGCGCGCTCAGCCTTCTCTATTGTGTATGACTGCAGCGCACTCAGCCTTCTCTATTGTGTATGACTGCACTGCGCTCAGCCTTCTCTATTGTGTATGACTGCAGCGCGCTCAGCCTTCTCTATTGTGTATGACTGCACTGCGCTCAGCCTTCTCTATTGCGTATGACTGCACTGCGCTCAGCCTTCTCTATTGTGTATGACTGCAGCGCGCTCAGCCTTCTCTATTGTGTATGACTGCAGCGCGCTCAGCCTTCTCTATTGCGTATGACTGCACTGCACTCAGCCTTCTCTATTGTGTATGACTGCACTGCGCTCAGCCTTCTCTATTGTGTATGACTGCAGCGCACTCAGCCTTCTCTATTGTGTATGACTGCACTGCGCTCAGCCTTCTCTATTGCGTATGACTGCAGCGCGCTCAGCCTTCTCTATTGTGTATGACTGCAGCGCACTCAGCCTTCTCTATTGTGTATGACTGCACTGCGCTCAGCCTTCTCTATTGCGTATGACTGCACTGCGCTCAGCCTTCTCTATTGCGTATGACTGCACTGCGCTCAGCCTTCTCTATTGTGTATGACTGCACTGCGCTCAGCCTTCTCTATTGTGTATGACTGCAGCGCACTCAGCCTTCTCTATTGCGTATGACTGCACTGCGCTCAGCCTTCTCTATTGCGTATGACTGCACTGCGCTCAGCCTTCTCTATTGCGTATGACTGCACTGCGCTCAGCCTTCTCTATTGTGTATGACTGCACTGCGCTCAGCCTTCTCTATTGCGTATGACTGCAGCGCGCTCAGCCTTCTCTATTGTGTATGACTGCACTGCGCTCAGCCTTCTCTATTGTGTATGACTGCACTGCGCTCAGCCTTCTCTATTGCGTATGACTGCAGCGCGCTCAGCCTTCTCTATTGTGTATGACTGCAGCGCGCTCAGCCTTCTCTATTGCGTATGACTGCACTGCACTCAGCCTTCTCTATTGCGTATGACTGCACTGCGCTCAGCCTTCTCTATTGCGTATGACTGCACTGCGCTCAGCCTTCTCTATTGCGTATGACTGCACTGCGCTCAGCCTTCTCTATTGTGTATGACTGCAGCGCACTCAGCCTTCTCTATTGCGTATGACTGCAGTGCACTCAGCCTTCTCTATTGTGTATGACTGCAGCGCGCTCGGCCTTCTCTATTGCGTATGACTGCACTGCGCTCAGCCTTCTCTATTGCGTATGACTGCAGCGCGCTCAGCCTTCTCTATTGCGTATGACTGCACTGCGCTCAGCCTTCTCTATTGCGTATGACTGCACTGCGCTCAGCCTTCTCTATTGCGTATGACTGCAGCGCGCTCAGCCTTCTCTATTGTGTATGACTGCAGCGCGCTCAGCCTTCTCTATTGTGTATGACTGCAGCGCGCTCAGCCTTCTCTATTGCGTATGACTGCAGCGCGCTCAGCCTTCTCTATTGCGTATGACTGCACTGCGCTCAGCCTTCTCTATTGCGTATGACTGCAGCGCACTCAGCCTTCTCTATTGTGTATGACTGCACTGCGCTCAGCCTTCTCTATTGTGTATGACTGCAGCGCACTCAGCTTTCTCTATTGTGTATGACTGCAGCGCACTCAGCTTTCTCTATTGCGTATGACTGCAGCGCGCTCAGCCTTCTCTATTGTGTATGACTGCACTGCGCTCAGCCTTCTCTATTGTGTATGACTGCACTGCGCTCAGCCTTCTCTATTGCGTATGACTGCAGCGCACTCAGCCTTCTCTATTGTGTATGACTGCACTGCGCTCAGCCTTCTCTATTGCGTATGACTGCACTGCGCTCAGCCTTCTCTATTGCATATGACTGCACTGCGCTCAGCCTTCTCTATTGTGTATGACTGCACTGCGCTCAGCCTTCTCTATTGCGTATGACTGCAGCGCGCTCAGCCTTCTCTATTGTGTATGACTGCACTGCGCTCAGCCTTCTCTATTGCGTATGACTGCAGCGCACTCAGCCTTCTCTATTGTGTATGACTGCAGCGCGCTCAGCCTTCTCTATTGCGTATGACTGCAGCGCGCTCAGCCTTCTCTATTGTGTATGACTGCAGCGCACTCAGCCTTCTCTATTGCGTATGACTGCAGCGCGCTCAGCCTTCTCTATTGTGTATGACTGCAGCGCGCTCGGCCTTCTCTATTGCGTATGACTGCACTGCGCTCAGCCTTCTCTATTGCGTATGACTGCACTGCGCTCAGCCTTCTCTATTGCGTATGACTGCAGCGCACTCAGCCTTCTCTATTGCGTATGACTGCACTGCGCTCAGCCTTCTCTATTGCGTATGACTGCAGCGCGCTCAGCCTTCTCTATTGTGTATGACTGCAGCGCGCTCAGCCTTCTCTATTGCGTATGACTGCACTGCGCTCAGCCTTCTCTATTGTGTATGACTGCACTGCGCTCAGCCTTCTCTATTGTGTATGACTGCAGCGCGCTCAGCCTTCTCTATTGCGTATGACTGCAGCGCACTCAGCCTTCTCTATTGCGTATGACTGCAGCGCGCTCAGCCTTCTCTATTGCGTATGACTGCAGTGCGCTCAGCCTTCTCTATTGTGTATGACTGCAGCGCGCTCAGCCTTCTCTATTGCGTATGACTGCAGCGCGCTCAGCCTTCTCTATTGTGTATGACTGCAGCGCGCTCAGCCTTCTCTATTGTGTATGACTGCAGCGCGCTCAGCCTTCTCTATTGTGTATGACTGCAGCGCGCTCAGCCTTCTCTATTGTGTATGACTGCACTGCGCTCAGCCTTCTCTATTGCGTATGACTGCACTGCGCTCAGCCTTCTCTATTGTGTATGACTGCAGCGCACTCAGCCTTCTCTATTGTGTATGACTGCACTGCGCTCAGCCTTCTCTATTGCGTATGACTGCAGCGCGCTCAGCCTTCTCTATTGTGTATGACTGCACTGCGCTCAGCCTTCTCTATTGTGTATGACTGCAGCGCACTCAGCCTTCTCTATTGCGTATGACTGCAGCGCGCTCAGCCTTCTCTATTGTGTATGACTGCAGCGCACTCAGCCTTCTCTATTGCGTATGACTGCACTGCGCTCAGCCTTCTCTATTGTGTATGACTGCACTGCGCTCAGCCTTCTCTATTGCGTATGACTGCAGTGCGCTCAGCCTTCTCTATTGTGTATGACTGCAGCGCACTCAGCCTTCTCTATTGTGTATGACTGCACTGCGCTCAGCCTTCTCTATTGTGTATGACTGCAGCGCGCTCAGCCTTCTCTATTGCGTATGACTGCAGTGCACTCAGCCTTCTCTATTGCGTATGACTGCACTGCGCTCAGCCTTCTCTATTGCGTATGACTGCAGCGCACTCAGCCTTCTCTATTGCGTATGACTGCAGCGCGCTCAGCCTTCTCTATTGCGTATGACTGCAGCGCGCTCGGCCTTCTCTATTGTGTATGACTGCAGCGCGCTCAGCCTTCTCTATTGCGTATGACTGCAGTGCACTCAGCCTTCTCTATTGCGTATGACTGCAGCGCGCTCAGCCTTCTCTATTGCGTATGACTGCACTGCGCTCAGCCTTCTCTATTGCGTATGACTGCACTGCGCTCAGCCTTCTCTATTGCGTATGACTGCAGCGCGCTCAGCCTTCTCTATTGCGTATGACTGCAGCGCGCTCAGCCTTCTCTATTGCGTATGACTGCAGTGCACTCAGCCTTCTCTATTGTGTATGACTGCAGCGCGCTCAGCCTTCTCTATTGCGTATGACTGCAGTGCACTCAGCCTTCTCTATTGCGTATGACTGCAGCGCGCTCAGCCTTCTCTATTGCGTATGACTGCAGTGCACTCAGCCTTCTCTATTGCGTATGACTGCAGCGCGCTCGGCCTTCTCTATTGTGTATGACTGCAGCGCGCTCAGCCTTCTCTATTGCGTATGACTGCAGTGCACTCAGCCTTCTCTATTGCGTATGACTGCAGCGCGCTCAGCCTTCTCTATTGTGTATGACTGCAGCGCGCTCAGCCTTCTCTATTGCGTATGACTGCACTGCGCTCAGCCTTCTCTATTGCGTATGACTGCACTGCGCTCAGCCTTCTCTATTGTGTATGACTGCACTGCGCTCAGCCTTCTCTATTGCGTATGACTGCAGTGCACTCAGCCTTCTCTATTGCGTATGACTGCAGCGCACTCAGCCTTCTCTATTGCGTATGACTGCAGCGCGCTCAGCCTTCTCTATTGCGTATGACTGCAGCGCGCTCAGCCTTCTCTATTGCGCATGACTGCAGCGCGCTCAGCCTTCTGTACTGCGTATGACTGCAGCGCGCTCAGCCTTCTCTATTGTGTATGACTGCAGTGCGCTCAGCCTTCTGTACTGCGTATGACGGCTTCTGACAAACACCCTTAGCAAATTATTATATAGGATATGGGCAATATGAGTGCAATATGGGTGCAATAAGGACACAATATTGGTGCAATATGGGTGCAATAAGGACACAATATTGGTGCAATATGGGTGCAATAAGGACACAATATTGGTGCAATATGGGTGCAATAAGGACGCAATATTGGTGCAAAATGAGTGCAATATGGGAGCAATATGGGAGCAATATTGGTGCAAAATGAGTGCAATATGGGAGCAATAAAGACGCAATATGGGTGCAATGAGAGCAATATGTGCAATATGGGTGCGATATGGGTGCAATAAGGACACAATATGGGAGCAATATGGGTGCAATATGGGTGTAATAAGAATGCAATATGGCTTCAATATGAGTGCAATATGGATGCAATATGGGAGCAATATGACTGCAAAATGGGTGCAATATGGTGCAATACCTATATTGCATCCTTATTGCACCCATATTGCTCCCATATTGCATTCATATTTGATCCTTATTGCACCCATATTGCATCCTTATTGCACCCATATTGCACTTATATTGCACTTATATTGCACCCATATTGCACTTATATTGCACTTATATTGCACCCATATTGCACTCATTGCACACATATTGTGTCCATATTGTTTCCTTATTCGGAATGACACGACGTGTACAATTTGCGACTCTTTATGGCGCGACATGGTGAATGCACCATTCGGAATGACGCAGCCAAACAAATGCAACACTTTAACACGTGACATTTTAAGTGCATCAGTTCAAAAGTAAACTCTCTGTACCCTTCTCCATCATGTGTATCTCTCTGTCCCCTTCTCCATCATGTGTCTCTCTCCCCTTCTCCATCATGTGTCTCTCTCTGTCTCCTTCTCCATCATGTGTCTCTCTCCCCTTCTCCATCATTTGTCTCTCCCCTCTTCTCCATCATGTCTCTCTCTCTCCCTCTTCTCCATCATGTGTCTCCCCCCCTTCTCCATCATGTGTCTCCCCCCCTTCTCCATCATGTGTCTCTCCCCTTCTCCATCACGTGTCTCTCCCCTTCTCCATTATGTGTCTCTCCTCCTTCTCCATCATGTGTCTCTCCCCCTTCTCCATCATGTCTCTCTCTCTCCCCCTTCTCCATCATGTGTCTCTCCCCTTCTCCATTATGTGTCTCTCCCCTTCTCCATCATGTGTCTCTCCCCCTTCTCCATCATGTGTCTCTCTCCCCTTCTCCATCATGTCTCTCTCTCTCCCCCTTCTCCATCATGTGTCTCTCCCCCTTCTCCATCATGTGTCTCTCTCCCCTTCTCCATCATGTCTCTCTCTCTCCCCCTTCTCCATCATGTGTCTCTCTCCCCTTCTCCATCATGTGTCTCTCCCCCTTCTCCATCATGTGTCTCTCTCCCCTTCTCCATCATGTCTCTCTCTCTCCCCCTTCTCCATCATGTGTCTCTCTCCCCTTCTCCATCATGTCTCTCTCCCCCTTCTCCATCATGTGTCTCTCCCCCTTCTCCATCATGTCTCTCTCTCTCCCTCTTCTCCATCATGTGTCTCTCCCCCTTCTCCATCATGTGTCTCTCTCCCCCTTCTCCATCATGTGTCTCTCCCCTTCTCCATCATGTGTCTCTCTCCCCTTCTCCATCATGTCTCTCTCCCCCTTCTCCATCATGTGTCTCTCCCCCTTCTCCATCATGTCTCTCTCTCTCCCCTTCTCCATCATGTGTCTCTCCCCCTTCTCCATCATGTCTCTCTCTCTCCCTCTTCTCCATCATGTCTCTCTCTCCCTCTTCTCCATCATGTCTCTCTCCCCTTTCTCCATCATCTGTCTCTCCCCCCTTCTCCATCATGTGTCTCTCCCCCTTCTCCATCATGTGTCTCTCTCTCCCCCTTCTCCATCATGTGTCTCTCTCTCCCTTCTCCATCATGTCTCTCTCCCCCCTTCTCCATCATGTGTCTCTCTCCCCTTCTCCATCATGTGTCTCTCTCCCCCTTCTCCATCATGTGTCTCTCTCCCCTTCTCCATCATGTCTCTCTCCCCCTTCTCCATCATGTGTCTCTCCCCCTTCTCCATCATGTCTCTCTCTCTCCCCTTCTCCATCATGTGTCTCTCCCCCTTCTCCATCATGTCTCTCTCTCTCCCTCTTCTCCATCATGTGTCTCTCTCCCTTCTCCATCATGTCTCTCTCTCTCCCCCTTCTCCATCATGTGTCTCTCCCCTTCTCCATTATGTGTCTCTCCCCTTCTCCATCATGTGTCTCTCCCCCTTCTCCATCATGTGTCTCTCTCCCTTTCTCCATCATGTCTCTCTCTCTCCCCCTTCTCCATCATGTGTCTCTCCCCCTTCTCCATCATGTGTCTCTCTCCCCTTCTCCATCATGTCTCTCTCTCTCCCCTTCTCCATCATGTGTCTCTCTCCCCTTCTCCATCATGTGTCTCTCCCCCTTCTCCATCATGTGTCTCTCTCCCCTTCTCCATCATGTCTCTCTCTCTCCCACTTCTCCATCATGTGTCTCTCTCCCCTTCTCCATCATGTCTCTCTCCCCCTTCTCCATCATGTGTCTCTCCCCCTTCTCCATCATGTCTCTCTATCTCCCCTTCTCCATCATGTGTCTCTCCCCCTTCTCCATCATGTCTCTCTCTCTCCCTCTTCTCCATCATGTGTCTCTCTCCCTCTTCTCCATCATGTGTCTCTCCCCCTTCTCCATCATGTCTCTCTCTCTCCCTCTTCTCCATCATGTGTCTCTCTCCCCCTTCTCCATCATGTGTCTCTCTCCCTCTTCTCCATCATGTGTCTCTCTCCCCTTCTCCATCATGTCTCTCTCTCTCCCTCTTCTCCATCATGTCTCTCTCTCCCTCTTCTCCATCATGTGTCTCTCCCCCTTCTCCATCATGTCTCTCTCTCTCCCCCTCTTCTCCATCATGTGTCTCTCCCCCTTCTCCATCATGTGTCTCTCTCCCCTTCTCCATCATGTGTCTCTCCCCCTTCTCCATCATGTGTCTCTCTCCCCTTCTCCATCATGTCTCTCTCCCCCTTCTCCATCATGTGTCTCTCCCCCTTCTCCATCATGTCTCTCTCTCTCCCCTTCTCCATCATGTGTCTCTCCCCCTTCTCCATCATGTCTCTCTCTCTCCCCTTCTCCATCATGTGTCTCTCCCCCTTCTCCATCATGTCTCTCTCTCTCCCTCTTCTCCATCATGTCTCTCTCTCCCTCTTCTCCATCATGTCTCTCTCCCCTTTCTCCATCATCTGTCTCTCCCCCCTTCTCCATCATGTGTCTCTCCCCCTTCTCCATCATGTGTCTCTCTCTCCCCCTTCTCCATCATGTGTCTCTCTCCCCCTTCTCCATCATGTCTCTCTCCCCCCTTCTCCATCATGTGTCTCTCTCCCCTTCTCCATCATGTGTCTCTCTCCCCCTTCTCCATCATGTGTCTCTCTCCCCTTCTCCATCATGTGTCTCTCTCTCCCCCTTCTCCATCATGTGTCTCTCTCTCCCCCTTCTCCATCATGTGTCTCTCTCCCCCTTCTCCATCATGTGTCCCTCTCTCCCCCTTCTCCATCATGTCTCTATCCCCCTTCTCCATCATGTGTGTCTCCCCCTTCTCCATCATGTGTCTCTCTCCCTCTTCTCCATCATGTCTCTCTCTACCCCCTTCTCCATCATGTGTCTCTCTCCCCTTCTCCATCATGTGTCTCTCTCCCCCTTCTCCATCATGTGTCTCTCTCCCCCCTTCTCCATCATGTGTATCTCTCCTCCTTCTCCATCATGTGTCTCTCCCCCCTTCTCCATCATGTGTCTCTCCCCCCTTCTCCATCATGTGTCTCTCTCTCTGTCCCCTTCTCCATCATGTGTCTCTCTCCCCTTCTCCATCATGTCTCTCTCTCTCCCCTTCTCCATCATGTCTCTCTTTCTCCCTCTTCTCCATCATGTGTGTCTCCCCCTTCTCCATCATGTCTCTCTCTCCCCCTTCTCCATCATGTGTCTCTCTCTCTCCCTCTTCTCCATCATGTCTATCTCTCCCCCTTCTCCATCGTGTGTCTCTCCCCCCTTCTCCATCATGTGTCTCTCTCCCCTTCTCCATTATGTGTCTCTCCCCTTCTCCATAATGTGTCTCTCCTCCTTCTCCATCACGTGTCTCTCCCCCTTCTCCATCATGTCTCTCTCTCTCCCCCTTCTCCATCATATGTCCCCCCTTCTCCATCATGTGTCTCTCTCCCCTTCTCCATCATGTCTCTCTCTCCCCCCTTCTCCATCATGTGTCTCTCCCCCTTCTCCATCATGTGTCTCTCCCCCTTCTCCATCATATGTCTCTCCCCCCTTCTCCATCATGTGTCTCTCCCCCTTCTCCATCATGTCTCTCTCTCTGTCCCCTTCTCCATCATGTGACTCTCCCACCTTCTCCATCATGTGTCTCTCCCCCTTCTCCATCATGTCTCTCTCTCTCCCTCTTCTCCATCATGTCTCTCTCTACCCCCTTCTCCATCATGTGTCTCTCTCCCCCTTCTCCATCATGTCTCTCTCCCCCTTCTCCATCATGTGTCTCTCTCCCCTTCTCCATCATGTGTCTCTCTCTCTCCCCCTTCTCCATCATGTGTCTCTCTCCCCCTTCTCCATCATGTGTGTCTCCCCCTTCTCCATCATGTCTCTCTCTCCCCCTTCTCCATCATGTGTCTCTCTCCCCCTTCTCCATCATGTCTCTCTCTACCCCCTTCTCCATCATGTGTCTCTCTCCCCCTACTCCATCATGTGTCTCTCTCCCCCTTCTCCATCATGTCTCTCTCTACCCCCTTCTCCATCATGTGTCTCTCTCCCCCTTCTCCATCATGTGTCTCTCTCTCCCTTCTCCATCACGTGTCTCTCTCTCCCCTTCTCCATCATGTCTCTCCCCCCTTCTCCATCATGTCTCTCTCTCCCCCTTCTCCATCACGTGTCTCTCTCTCCCCTTCTCCATCATGTGTCTCTCTCCCCCTTCTCCATCATGTGTCTCTCTCCCCTTCTCCATCATGTGTCTCTCTCCCCCTTCTCCATCATGTGTCTCTCTCCCCCTTCTCCATCATGTGTCTCTCTCTCCCCCTTCTCCATCATGTGTCTCTCTCTCCCTTCTCCATCATGTGTCTGTCCCCCCCTCTCCATCATGTGTCTCTCTCCCCCTTCTCCATCATGTGTCTCTCTCCCCCTTCTCCATCATGTGTCTCTCTCTCCCCCTTCTCCATCATGTCTCTCTCTCCCCCTTCTCCATCATGTGTCTCTCTCTCCCCTTCTCCATCATGTGTCTCTCTCCCCCTTCTCCATCATGTGTCTCTCTCTCCCCCTTCTCCATCATGTGTCTCTCTCCCCTTCTCCATCATGTGTCTCTCTCCCCTTCTCCATCATGTGTCTCTCTCCCCCTTCTCCATCATGTGTCTCTCTCTCCCCTTCTCCATCATGTGTCTCTCTCCCCCTTCTCCATCATGTGTCTCTCTCTCCACCTTCTCCATCATGTCTCTCTCTCCCCCTTCTCCATCATGTGTCTCTCTCTCCCCCTTCTCCATCATGTCTCTCTCTCCCCCTTCTCCATCATGTGTCTCTCCCCTTCTCCATCACATGTCTCTCCCAATTCTCCATCATGTGTCTCTCTCCCCCTTCTCCATCATGTGTCTCTCTCTCCCCCTTCTCCATCATGTGTCTCTCTCCCCTTCTCCATCATGTGTCTCTCCCCCTTCTCCATCATGTGTCTCTCCCCTTCTCCATCATGTGTCTCTCTCCCCCTTCTCCATCATGTGTCTCTCCCCCTTCTCCATCATGTGTCTCTCCCCCTTCTCCATCATGTGTCTCTCCCCCCCTTCTCCATCATGTGTCTCTCCCCCCCTTCTCCATCATGTGTCGCTCTCTCCCCTTCTCCATCATGTGTCTCTCCCCTTCTCCATTATGTGTCTCTCCCCTTCTCCATCATGTGTCTCTCCCCCTTCTCCATCATGTGTCTCTCCCCCCCTTCTCCATCATGTGTCTCTCCCCTTCTCCATCATGTGTCTCTCTCCCCTTCTCCATCATGTCTCTCTCTCTCCCTCTTCTCCATCATGTGTCTCTCCCCCTTCTCCATCATGTGTCTCTCTCTCTCCCCTTCTCCATCATGTCTTTCTCTCTCCCTCTTCTCCATCATGTGTCTCTCTCCCCTTCTCCATCATGTCTCTCTCTCCCCCTTCTCCATCATGTGTCTCTCCCCTTCTCCATCATGTGTCTCTCCCCTTCTCCATCACGTGTCTCTCCCCTTCTCCATCATGTGTCTCTCCCCCCCTTCTCCATCATGTGTCTCTCTCTCCCTTTCTCCATCACGTGTCTCTCCCCTTCTCCATTATGTGTCTCTCCCCTTCTCCATCATGTGTCTCTCCCCTTCTCCATCATGTGTCTCTCCCCCCCTTCTCCATCATGTGTCTCTCTCTCCCCTTCTCCATCACGTGTCTCTCCCCTTCTCCATTATGTGTCTCTCCCCTTCTCCATCATGTGTCTCTCCCCTTCTCCATCATGTGTCTCTCCCCCTTCTCCATCATGTGTCTCTCCCCCCCTTCTCCATCATGTGTCTCTCCCCTTCTCCATCATGTGTCTCTCTCCCCTTCTCCATCATGTCTCTCTCTCTCCCTCTTCTCCATCATGTGTCTCTCCCCCTTCTCCATCATGTGTCTCTCTCTCTCCCCTTCTCCATCATGTCTTTCTCTCTCCCTCTTCTCCATCATGTGTCTCTCCCCCGCTTCTCCATCATGTGTCTCTCTCTCCCCTTCTCCATCACGTGTCTCTCCCCTTCTCCATTATGTGTCTCTCCCCTTCTCCATCATGTGTCTCTCCCCCCCTTCTCCATCATTTGTCTCTCTCTCCCCTTCTCCATCACGTGTCTCTCCCCTTCTCCATTATGTGTCTCTCCCCTTCTCCATCATGTGTCTCTCCCCCTTCTCCATCATGTGTCTCTCCCCCCCTTCTCCATCATGTGTCTCTCCCCTTCTCCATCATGTGTCTCTCTCCCCTTCTCCATCATGTCTCTCTCTCTCCCTCTTCTCCATCATGTGTCTCTCCCCCTTCTCCATCATGTGTCTCTCTCTCTCCCCTTCTCCATCATGTCTTTCTCTCTCCCTCTTCTCCATCATGTGTCTCTCTCCCCTTCTCCATCATGTCTCTCTCTCCCCCTTCTCCATCATGTGTCTCTCCCCTTCTCCATCATGTGTCTCTCCCCTTCTCCATCACGTCTCTCCCCTTCTCCATCACGTGTCTCTCCCCTTCTCCATCATGTGTCTCTCCCCCCTTCTCCATCATGTGTCTCTCTCTCCCCTTCTCCATCACGTGTCTCTCCCCTTCTCCATTATGTGTCTCTCCCCTTCTCCATCATGTGTCTCTCTCCCCTTCTCCATCATGTGTCTCTCTCCCCTTCTCCATCATGTCTCTCTCTCTCCCTCTTCTCCATCATGTGTCTCTCCCCCTTTTCCATCATGTGTCTCTCTCTCTCCCCTTCTCCATCATGTCTTTCTCTCTCCCTCTTCTCCATCATGTGTCTCTCTCCCCTTCTCCATCATGTCTCTCTCTCCCCCTTCTCCATCATGTGTCTCTCCCCTTCTCCATCATGTGTCTCTCCCCCCTTCTCCATCATGTCTCTCTCCCCTTCTCCATCATGTGTCTCTCTCCCCCTTCTCCATCATCTGTCTCTCTCTCCCTCTTCTCCATCATGTGTCTCTCCCTCTTCTACATCATGTGTCTCTCCCCCTTCTCCATCATGTGTCTCTCTCTCCCCTTCTCCATCATGTGTCTCTCCCCCTTCTCCATCATGTGTCTCTCTCCCCCTTCTCCATCATGTGTCTCTCTCCCCTTCTCCATCATGTGTCTCTCCTCTTCTCCATCATGTGTCTCCCCCTTCTCCATCATGTGTCTCTCTCCCCCCTTCTCCATCATGTGTCTCTCCCCCTTCTCCATCATGTCTCTCTCCCCTTCTCCATCATGTGTCTCCCCCTTCTCCATCATGTGTCTCTCCCTCTTCTCCATCATGTGTCTCTCCCCCTTCTCCATCATGTGTCTCTCTCCCCTTCTCCATCATGTGTCTCTCTCCCCCTTCTCCATCATGTGTCTCTCTCTCCCCCTTCTCCATCATGTGTCTCTCTCTCCCCCTTCTCCATCATGTGTCTCTCCCCCCTTCTCCATCATGTGTCTCTCTCTCCCCCTTCTCCATCATGTGTCTCTCTCCCCTTCTCCATCATGTGTCTCTCTCCCGTTCTCCATCATGTGTCTCTCTCCCTCTTCTCCATCATGTGTCTCTCTCTCCCCTTCTCCATCATGTGTCTCTCTCCCCCTTCTCCATCATGTGTCTCTCTCTCCCCCTTCTCCATCATGTGTCTATCTCCCCTTCTCCATCATGTGTCTCTCCCCCTTCTCCATCATGTGTCTCTCCCCTTCTCCATCACTTGTCTCTCCCCCTTCTCCATCATGTGTCTCTCTCCCCCTTCTCCATCATGTGTCTCTCTCTCCCCCTTCTCCATCATGTGTCTCTCTCCCCTTCTCCATCATGTGTCTCTCCCCCTTCTCCATCATGTGTCTCTCCCCTTCTCCATCATGTGTTTCTCTCCCCCTTCTCCATCATGTGTCTCTCCCCCTTCTCCATCATGTGTTTCTCCCCCTTCTCCATCATGTGTCTCTCTCCCCCTTCTCCATCATGTCTCTCTCCCCCCTTCTCCATCATGTGTCTCTCTCCCCCTTCTTCATCATGTGTCTCTCCCCCTTCTCCATCATGTGTCTCTCTCCCCCTTCTCCATCATGTGTCTCTCTCTCCCCCTTCTCCATCATGTGTCTCTCTCCCCTTCTCCATCATGTGTCTCTCCCCCTTCTCCATCATGTGTCTCTCCCCTTCTCCATCATGTGTCTCTCTCCCCCTTCTCCATCATGTGTCTCTCCCCCTTCTCCATCATGTGTCTCTCCCCCTTCTCCATCATGTGTCTCTCTCCCCTTCTCCATCATGTGTCTCTCCTCTTCTCCATCATGTGTCTCCCCCTTCTCCATCATGTGTCTCTCTCCCCCCTTCTCCATCATGTGTCTCTCCCCCTTCTCCATCATGTCTCTCTCCCCTTCTCCATCATGTGTCTCCCCCTTCTCCATCATGTGTCTCTCCCTCTTCTCCATCATGTGTCTCTCCCCCTTCTCCATCATGTGTCTCTCTCCCCTTCTCCATCATGTGTCTCTCTCCCCCTTCTCCATCATGTGTCTCTCTCTCCCCCTTCTCCATCATGTGTCTCTCTCTCCCCCTTCTCCATCATGTGTCTCTCCCCCCTTCTCCATCATGTGTCTCTCTCTCCCCCTTCTCCATCATGTGTCTCTCTCCCCTTCTCCATCATGTGTCTCTCTCCCGTTCTCCATCATGTGTCTCTCTCCCTCTTCTCCATCATGTGTCTCTCTCTCCCCTTCTCCATCATGTGTCTCTCTCCCCCTTCTCCATCATGTGTCTCTCTCCCCCTTCTCCATCATGTGTCTCTCTCTCCCCCTTCTCCATCATGTGTCTATCTCCCCTTCTCCATCATGTGTCTCTCCCCCTTCTCCATCATGTGTCTCTCCCCTTCTCCATCACTTGTCTCTCCCCCTTCTCCATCATGTGTCTCTCTCCCCCTTCTCCATCATGTGTCTCTCTCTCTCCCCCTTCTCCATCATGTGTCTCTCTCCCCTTCTCCATCATGTGTCTCTCCCCCTTCTCCATCATGTGTCTCTCCCCTTCTCCATCATGTGTTTCTCTCCCCCTTCTCCATCATGTGTCTCTCCCCCTTCTCCATCATGTGTTTCTCCCCCTTCTCCATCATGTGTCTCTCTCCCCCTTCTCCATCATGTCTCTCTCCCCCCTTCTCCATCATGTGTCTCTCTCCCCCTTCTTCATCATGTGTCTCTCCCCCTTCTCCATCATGTGTCTCTCTCCCCCTTCTCCATCATGTGTCTCTCTCTCCCCCTTCTCCATCATGTGTCTCTCTCCCCTTCTCCATCATGTGTCTCTCCCCCTTCTCCATCATGTGTCTCTCCCCTTCTCCATCATGTGTCTCTCTCCCCCTTCTCCATCATGTGTCTCTCCCCCTTCTCCATCATGTGTCTCTCCCCCTTCTCCATCATGTCTCTCTCTCTCCCCTTCTCCATCATGTGTCTCTCCCCCTTCTCCATCATGTCTCTCTCTCTCCCTCTTCTCCATCATGTGTCTCTCCCCCTTCTCCATCATGTCTCTCTCTCTCCCCCTTCTCCATCATGTGTCTCTCCCCTTCTCCATTATGTGTCTCTCCCCTTCTCCATCATGTGTCTCTCCCCCTTCTCCATCATGTGTCTCTCTCCCCTTCTCCATCATGTCTCTCTCTCCCCCTTCTCCATCATGTGTCTCTCTCTCCCCCTTCTCCATCATGTCTCTCTCTCCCCCTTCTCCATCATGTGTCTCTCTCTCCCCTTCTCCATCATGTGTCTCTCCCCCTTCTCCATCATGTGTCTCTCTCTCCCCCTTCTCCATCATGTGTCTATCTCCCCTTCTCCATCATGTGTCTCTCTCTCTCCCCCTTCTCCATCATGTGTCTATCTCCCCTTCTCCATCATGTGTCTCTCCCCCTTCTCCATCATGTGTCTCTCCCCCCTTCTCCATCATGTGTCTCTCCCCCTTCTCCATCATGTGTCTCTCTCCTTCTCCATCATGTGTCTCCCCCCTTCTCCATCATGTGTCTCTCCCCCTTCTCCATCATGTGTCTCTCTCCCCCCTCTCCATCATGTGTCTCTCCTCCTTCTCCATCATGTCTCTCTCTCTCCCCCCTTCTCCATCATGTGTCTCTCCCCCTTCTCCATCATGTGTCTCTCTCCCCCTTCTCCATCATGTGTCTCTCCCCCTTCTCCATCATGTGTCTCTCTCCCCTCTTCTCCATCATGTGTCTCTCCCCCCTTCTTCATCATGTGTCTCTCTCCTCCTTCTCCATCATGTGTCTCTCCCCTTCTCCATCATGTGTCTCTCTCCCCCTTCTCCATCATGTGTCTCTCCCCTTCTCCATCATGTCTCTCTCCCCCTTCTCCATCATGTGTCTCTCCCCCTTCTCCATCATGTGTGTGACAGACCCAAACCCTGAAGCACTCACAGGCCTGAATTCCCAGAGGTAACGCTGTGCCCCTTTTGCTAGAAGATCAGATACATTTTGAGCTTTTTTCTGCCTTTTGAACTTCTCCTTTGCTAATTCTATCTGCTGTTTACTAATTCTATTCAAGTTCCCATCCATTAATAACATACACTGATAATAATACCAATACCAAAGTATTTTACCAGGAAGGACACATTGAGATTGTCTCTTGTTTTCAAGTATGTCCTGGGGGTATAGATATTATTAACCAGTTTAATGGTACTCATTTTATCTATCTCAGAAGGATAAAAGGCTGATTGACCCTCATGGGACTAGAACCTGTGACTTTGTGGTTTGAACAGATCTTACAGTTGATGCTTTATCCAACTGAGCCATGTCACCAGTGTACTGCACTATTGCTATCTTTCAGTAATCATAGGAATAACTAGTATTTATATAACACCTTTACGTCTGTCAGACTCAAATCAATTTCAGCGCACTCTCTCAGAATTAACCAATTCGGCAGCTGAAATAATAGATGTTATTATTACCCAATCAGTGGAACTCATTTATTGACCTCGGAATGATAAAAGGCTGAGGTGACTCTGCTGGGATTCAAACCTGCAAACAGGAAAGATGACTAGACTTTATAATCAGGGACATTACCACTCAGACATCTCACAATGATAAGAGATATCTACAGGCCTGGTAACTGGCCTTTTAGTTTGGCTGGTAAGGACCATGTTTACGTGCAATCAATGTGATATTGAATCCCCATGTGGCTTGTGGGGGGAGGAATAGGCCCATAAAGAGGGTTGTTGGATTCACAGTCCTCCACCCATTGACTGCATTACAACACACTTTACTATCAGGTGAGACTTTTCAGAGAATTTTAGAAATTGTACGTTACTTTGTTTAATATAGGTCCTCACCATATACATCCAATATGACTTCCAATGCGTTCATTTACATGAGATCGTCAGGGAAGGTTTTTAATTTAGATATGTTAAATATGTGTATTAGATAGGACTTGTCTGATATTAGGGTACAGTGACATGGGGGGTAAGATCAGAAACTATGATCAGAAAAGTCCTATTTATTAACACAGCGGTATAAAATATGTCTTATACAGGGTGCGCATTAACACAGCGGTATAATATATGTCTTATACAGGGTGCGCATGAACACAGCGGTATAATATATGTCTTATACAGGGTGCGCATTAACACTGCGCTATAATAGATGTCTTATACAGGGTGCGCATGAACACAGCGGTATAATATGTCTTATACAGGGTGCGCATTAACACAGCGGTATAATATATGTCTTATACAGGGTGCGCATTAACACAGGGGTGTAACAGATGTCTTATACAGGGTGCGCATTAACACAGCGGTATAAAATATGTCTTATACAGGGTGCGCATTAACACAGCTGTATAATATATGTCTTATACAGGGTACTCATTAACACAGCGGTATAATATATGTCTTATACAGGGTGCGCATTAACACAGGGATATAATATATGTCTTATACAGGGTGCGCATTAACACAGGGATATAATATATGTCTTATACAGGGTGCGCATTAACACAGCGGTATAATATATGTCTTATACAGGGTGCGCATTAACACAGGGATATAATATATGTCTTATACAGGGTGCGCATTAACACAGCGGTATAATATATGTCTTATACAGGGTGCGCATTAACACAGGGATATAATATATGTCTTATACAGGGTGCGCATTAACACAGCGGTATAACATGTCTTATACAGGGTGCGCATTAACACAGCGGTATAATAGATGTCTTATACAGGGTGCGCATTAACACAGCGGTATAATACATGTCTTATACAGGGTGCACATTAACACAGCTGTATAATATATGTCTTATACAGGGTGCACATTAACACAGCGGTATAACATGTCTTATACAGGGTGCACGGTTTGTATTGTGTTTGTACTTTGGGGGGTCTGGAGAACCGTCACATCCCTTGTTGCTGTATATACTTTATTCTTTACGTTAGTCACTTGTTTTTTTCTTATTTTATCTATTATATGTAAATATTATGGCCATCTAGCGTTGTTATTAAACCGTAACCTGGTCATTCTGTTCTTCAGGATTACGAGTGTGGTAGACCCTCCGTGGTTATGTTCGTGTAGTCCTCTCTTTATGGTACTGACACTTCTACGCCTGCATCCTGGAGAGACCTTATCTGTTCAATAGTTGGAATTGTCTTTTTCTTTACAGCTGCAAGCATTACCCAGTCATCCACTGCAGTGGTCTTCTGTGGTCTACAGGTCGTTGGCTATTGCGGAGGTCCCCTGCTCATTCTTAATACTTAATAATGTACCACACAGATGATTTTGACAAACCTGGCGTGTTGGCAATGTCTGTGACCAGTTTATACAGACTGTTCAGCCTTTTGATGGGAAGATTTAACTGACATTTCTTTGCTTCTTGTTTTGAGAGACAACAGTCACACTCCAAATGCAAACCCCACACCTAGAATCCCCTCCAGACCTTGTGTTAGCTGTCTTGTGTATGAACGCATTGTGTAATAACACCACAGGCCAAGACACAGCTGAGCAGCCAGTTTTCTAATTAATTGTGGTCCCCTGAAAAGGAAGGACCGTTTATAAAAAGGGCTGTAATTCCTACTCGGTTCAGGGTTCATGGATGTATTTTCCCTCAAATTAAAGCTGACAGTCTGCACTTTATCCTCTTGCTCTCTTTTTCATTTCATATGCCAGGGAGGTGTTCCTCAAAAATCAATTTAATTACATTTGATCTCTGCTGAAGTTTCAATTTACAGTCTCCTAAAGACTTGTTTTCCTTATGAGCCATTCTGATCTGTTGATTATGGGCAACTGTAGATATGAATGAGATATAGATAAATCCATAATCAGACTGATGTGTGAAGGACACCTACCTAGGTAAGTCAGGGAGAAATCCATCAGACTGCTGGGTGACACCTACCAAGGTAAGTCAGGAAGAAATCTATCAGACTGCTGGGTGACAGCTACCTAGGTAAGTCAGGGAGAAATCCATCAGACTGCTGGGTGATACCTACCTAGGGAAGTCAGGGAGAAACCCATCAGATCATTTGGTGAAAGACACCTACCTAGGGAAGTCAGGGAGAAATCCATCAGACTGCTGGCTGACACCTACCTAGGTAAGACAGGGAGAAATCCATCAGACTGCTGGGTGACACCTACCAAGGTAAGTCAGGGAGAAATCCATCAGAGTGCTGGGTGATGCCTACTTAGGTAAGTCAGGGAGAAACCCGTCAGATCACTGGGTGACACCTACCTAGGGAAGTCAGGGAGAAATCCATCAGACTGCTGGGTGAAGGACACCTACCTAGGGAGGTCAGGGAGAAATCCGTCAGACCGCTGGGTGAAGGACACCTACCTAGGGAGGTCAGGGAGAAATCCGTCAGACCGCTGGGTGAAGGACACCTACCTAGGGAGGTCAGGGAGAAATCCGTCAGACCGCTGGGTGAAGGACACCTACCTAGGGAGGTCAGGGAGAAATCCGTCAGACCGCTGGGTGAAGGACACCTACCTAGGGAGGTCAGGGAGAAATCCGTCAGACCGCTGGGTGAAGGACACCTACCTAGTGAAGTCAGGGAGAAATCAAACAAGAACTCCCCAAAAGACTGTTCATGTAAATGGGACTTTTAACCCCTTGAATGCTAGGTCTCAGATGGATTGCAGAGCAGTACAATGGGACGCTCTGTAGTATTACAGCAGTGAAAATCCTTGTGTAAATCATTAGGAACGGATTCCTTCCCTGCGGTACGGTGGGTAGAACTACCCCCTGATGAAGTGACGTCTGGTGACAGGACAGGCGTAGAGCTGAACACTGTGTATGATATTTTATTGTTTTTATATCAATGGGTTTTGGATCAGGACCCTGGTTCCTGTGGGTCACATTCCTTGTGTTCTTTCCCGAGGGATGGTGCTGTCCACTTGCTGTTACCCCGTGCTCTGTCACATGCAGCAATTAACTGGTTAACCCATCTGTAACGTGACGCCTTGTATCATAAGCTGGATACCTCTTTTATAGTTCCTTTCTCTCCTCAGAATAACAATCCAATAGTAAAGTGACCCTCCTGTTCCCAAACATCAGCCGAGACTTGATGAAGGGAAGAACTCTCTTTTATTGACTCAAACACACAGGTTATATGCACTACAGAGACTCCTATCTAGATCAGCATGCAAACGAGGACTTGGGACAGTGTTTCTATGCTTGACCAATCAGCCACCAGCACCCTTATCAGGATAAGAATGCAGATTAGGAATTGAAATCCTACATTCTTAACTGGCTCATCAATAACCGCCTCTGATTGGTCAAGGAAGCACAGCAGGAATCAATTAACATTCCTTAGCACAGAACTGTAGTATAGTGGAATCAAAGCCCAACCCCCCCACTATCTCTGCACTCTGCACTAAGCTCAGTCCATGGGTGTTAGTATTTTGGGTAGAAATAGTCTCTAACACACCAATATCTCCCATAGTCACCACAGTTCTGTCACATATCTCCCCCTTTGTATCCATGTCCGGCATACCCGATTAGACCCAGTCGGGTGTAATTTAGGGATGTCCGGGGTTTTCTGCCTGTGGTTCCATGTCCACAACAGTACTTGTCCCAAAAGTCTTGTCCCCAGCCAGCCCCTACAGTCCTGGGGTCTGGAAAGAAAAAACGAGCCCCTTGTCCGGGGCCAGGAGTAAAACTGGGGTCCTTGGTCCTGGGCCAGGGAAACATGTACCTCTTGGTCCTGGCTATCACCAAGTTGGGAGGCCTCTCCTGGGCCAGGCTCCACGCAGAGCTGGGGTCAGACCCTCCTGGGTCTAGGTCCAGTGACTCAGGGTCCATAGCCAGTCTACAAGGTGGACCTCCTTTTGGCAACAGTGTCTCTGGGTTCCCCATGGCCTGGGGGTCATCTTGGTGGACGCTGGGGACATCTCCCCCTTTTGGTTGGGCAAGTACCCCACGGGAACAGGAGAGGATGCTGCTCTCACTCTCCTGGGCTGAGGCAACATCCAAAGGGCTACTGGAAACACTGGGGACTCTTTTGCTCAGGGTTGGGGCATCCAGAGGACCGGTGAGGAGCGCACTCCCACTCACCAATCCAGGACAAACAGACTGTGGGCTGCTGGCAAAACTGGGGCAACTCCCAACTTCCTTAGGGAGCACGGTGGTCCCCCTCCCTCGGGCTGGATCAACAGTTGGCCTGGTGGGGAATGACTTCCCACCCACCAGGCTGGGGTCAAAGGATCCAGGGGCAACAAGGGTATCCTTGGTGAGGACCGTGGTCCCACTCACCAAGGCTGGGGTATCAGGACAAGGGGCAACAGGCTTGGGACTGCTGATGAGGACTGTTGTCCCACTCATCACAGCCAAGGTTTTACAGGGCCTGGTGGGCTCGCTCCCAACCACCAGGTCAGGGGTCACATAGGGGCTGGTGGGCTCACTCCCACCCACCAGTTCACAGTCTACAGGGACAGCACAAGGGGCAGCAGCACTGCATTGTGGCAGTCTGCTGGGGTCCTCTTCTTCCAGGCAACAAACTCCAAGGCCATTCTCTGCCTTGAGGAAGACCGCAATCCCATTCCTCAGGGCCATAACATCCACGACCCTGGAGAGCACACATTTCTCTTTCTCCAGGGCAGTATCCAATAACAAAGGGGAAGGACAGGGGCTGCTGGTGGGGACCTGTGTCTCATCCACAGCAACAGGGGTTTCCCAGGCCCTGGGGAGCTCGCTCCTACTCACCAGGTCAGGGTTCACAGGGTGGCTGGTGGGGAACGCATTCCCACCCACCAGTTCACAGTCCATAGGGTCAACAAGAGGGCCAGCAGCACTGTTCTCCTTCAGTCTGCTAGGGTCCTCTTCTTTCAGGCCACAAACTCCAAGGCCATTCTCTGCCTTGAGGAAGACCGCAGTCCCATTCCTCAGGGCCATAACATCTGCACCCCTGGAGAGCACACATTGCTCCTTCTCCAGGGCAGTGTCCATTAACAAAGGGGAAGGACAGGGGCTGCTGGTGGGGACCTGTGTCTCATCCACAGCAACAGGGGTTTCCCAGGCCCTGGGGAGCTCGCTCCTACTCACCAGGCCAGGGTTCACAGGGGGGCTGGTGGGGAACGCATTCCCACCCACCAGTTCACAGTCCATAGGGTCAACAAGAGGGCCAGCAGCACTGTTCTCCTTCAGTCTGCTGGGGTCCTCTTCTTTCAGGCCGCAAACCGCAGGGCCATTCTCTGCCCTGAGGAAGACCGCAGTCCCATTCCTCAGGGTCGTATCAACCGTGCCCCTGGAGAGCACACATTGCTCCTTCTCCAGGGCAGTGTCCATTAACAAAGGGAGCATCTTCTTGGGTCTGCGGGTGAGCTCTCTCTCACTCACAACAGTAGGAAAAACAGGGGAAGGGGCCAAATGTCCACCAGGGGGGACGGTTGTCCCACCCCCTGGTACAGGGGCATTCTTGGGGCTGAGGAGCAGCGAATTCCAACTCCTCAGGTCCGGGGTAACAAAGGGGCTGGTGCGTATCACTGTCTCACTCCCCCAGCATGGGGCAACCCAGGGGCTCTGGATGTCTTGAAAGTACTGTTGCTCGACCGACAGTTTAAGTTGGGCCACCGTCTCTTCCGACGGATTGGGTCCTAGGTGGGGCAGTAGATTCCTCATTCTCCACCCCACCGGGTCGCAGGACTCAAAGGACTGTTCCATTCCAAGGTCGGAGCCTCCATCCCAGGGCGGGTTGGCCAGCCAGGCCACATCTTCCTGCGGTATAGTATATGGGGGGGCCGCCCGTGGTCCCTCCCCCGTATGCCTCGCAACTTTCCGGATAAGGCCTTGGTAAGCTCGCTCCAGATGCCACTCTTGCTCCACCAGGTCCTCCAGCTCCTCTGCTAGCTCAGGGATATTCTGAAACCCCATCATCTCCTCCCGGGCATCCCTGATTTCCCAAAACCTACTCTCCTCCTTGCTGCCAAAGTTGGGGTCGACACAGATGGCCTCCCATCCTACTCCTGGGCCATTGTATCCATTGCCCGCAGCAGAACAAGAGGGGCGGATCATGCTGTAATACTTCTGCTCCGCTTTCTGGTACAGGGCGATATACTGATCCTGTAGCTTACTTTCCACCTTCACAAAGCAGTCCATGCTGTCCTCCCAATCCCGCAGAGGATTGTCCCCCAGAAGCGGCCATCGCAATGCCACCAGCTTCTCAATCCGTCTCCAGTTGGGCTTAACAGCGCCCATTGGTCCTAGATTTGCCATGTTCCACAGGCAGGATCCCAGGTACCTCCTAATGCAGTGGATACAAGTACTCCAAGTTCCAGGATATCCAAGTTGCTTTGGCCATCCACTGCTCGCTGCGCTGCTGAGACCGGGGTCAAGCCAGCGGCTATATCTCCCCCTGGATGCTGGTCTCAGTTTTGCTGTTGCTCCACCCACTGCTCGCTGCGCTGCTGAGACCGGGGTCAAGCCAGCGGCTATATCTCCCCCTGGATGCTGGTCTCAGATTCGCTGTTGCTCCATCCACTGCTCGCTGCGCTGCTGAGACCGGGGTCAAGCCAGAGGCTATATCTCCCCCTGGATGCTGGTCTCAGTTTCAGTTCCTTGGGATAAGCCGAATCCCGCCGCTTGCCACCAGTTGTAACGTGACGCCTTGTATCATAAGCTGGATACCTCTTTTATAGTTCCTTTCTCTCCTCAGAATAACAATCCAATAGTAAAGTGACCCTCCTGTTCCCAAACATCAGCCGAGACTTGATGAAGGGAAGAACTCTCTTTTATTGACTCAAACACACAGGTTATATGCACTACAGAGACTCCTATCTAGATCAGCATGCAAACGAGGACTTGGGACAGTGTTTCTATGCTTGACCAATCAGCCACCAGCACCCTTATCAGGATAAGAATGCAGATTAGGAATTGAAATCCTACATTCTTAACTGGCTCATCAATAACCGCCTCTGATTGGTCAAGGAAGCACAGCAGGAATCAATTAACATTCCTTAGCACAGAACTGTAGTATAGTGGAATCAAAGCCCAACCCCCCCACTATCTCTGCACTCTGCACTAAGCTCAGTCCATGGGTGTTAGTATTTTGGGTAGAAATAGTCTCTAACACACCAATATCTCCCATAGTCACCACAGTTCTGTCACACCATCCTATATAATAATTCGCTAAAACGTGTGTAACGACGCAGTCATTCGCAGTAGACACTGCCCGTAATGAGGCTGATGCAGAGCGGGGAGCTCCGAAGGAGCGTCAAGCTCTGTATCCGCCGCGGCGGGGGCAGTCTCTACTGTGCATGACTACCCCGCGACCGGCTGGCACTGTGATCAGTGTAACGGGCTCTTCAACTAGCCCCTATATAAAAGGCTGATTGGTTGATTTGTCTGCCCCCTTCATCATTTGCTTTTATTGTTTTTCTTATAGATCCTGCATGGCCCTGATGAGATTCTGGGAGGGGGCCGCAAAATACAAATACATAACAATGAATCTACATGTAAAGCCTGCCGTCCCACACGGAAATGGAGGGGATAGCATAAATCCTTGTGAGTATACAGTTGTATGTGTTTACAGATGTCATTGGTCATTGTTCATACTTCCCAAGTGTCCGTCATTAGGAGATATTAGGGGTCCGTACCTCCCATATGTCACTCTTTAGGAAGGAGAGTCCCTCTTTGAGACCCAAATCCCTCTGTCCCTTTTTCCTGCCCCGGTGTTTAGGAGATCAGGCTGTGTGGTGTGTGTATATAAGTGTATCACCCTGGTGTCCCTGTGTTTAGGAGATCAGACTGTGTGATGTGTATATAAGTGTATCACCCTGGTGTTCCTGTGTTTAGGAGATCAGACTGTGTGGTGTATATATAAGTGTATCACCCTGGTGTCCCTGTGTTTAGGAGATCAGACTGTGTGGTGTGTATATAAGTGTATCACCCTGGTGTCCCTGTGTGTAGGAGATCACACTGTGTGGTGTGTATAGAAGTGTATCACCCTGGTGTCCCTGTGTGTAGGAGATCAGACTGTGTGGTGTGTATAGAAGTGTATCACCCTGGTGTCCCTGTGTTTAGCAGATCAGACTGTGTGATGTGTATATAAGTGTATCACCCTGGTGTCCCTGTGTTTAGGAGATCAGACTGTGTGGTGTGTATAGAAGTGTATCACCCTGGTGTCCCTGTGTTTAGGAGATCAGACTGTGTGGTGTGTATATAAGTGTATCACCCTGGTGTCCCTGTGTTTAGGAGATCAGACTGTGTGGTGTGTATATAAGTGTATCACCCTGGTGTCCCTGTGTTTAGCAGATCAGACTGTGTGATGTGTATATAAGTGTATCACCCTGGTGTCCCTGTGTTTAGCAGATCAGACTGTGTGATGTGTATATAAGTGTATCACCCTGGTGTCCCTGTGTTTAGGAGATCAAACTGTGTGGTGTGTATATAAGTGTATCACCCTGGTGTCCCTGTGTTTAGGAGATCAGACTGTGTGGTGTGTATATAAGTGTATCACCCTGATGTCCCTGTGTTTAGGAGATCAGACTGTGTGGTGTGTGTATATAAGTGTATCACCCTGATGTCCCTGTGTTTAGGAGATCAGACTGTGTGGTGTGTGTATATAAGTGTATCACCCTGATGTCCCTGTGTTTAGGAGATCAGACTGTGTGGTGTGTATAGTAGCGTATCACCCTGGTGTCCCTGTGTGTAGCAGATCAGACTGTGTGGTGTGTATATGTGTATCACCCTGGTGTCCCTGTGTTTAGGAGATCAGACTGTGTGGTGTGTATAGAAGTGTATCACCCTGGTGTCCCTGTGTTTAGGAGATCAGACTGTGTGGTGTGTATATAAGTGTATCACCCTGGTGTCCCTGTGTTTAGGAGATCAGACAGTGTGGTGTGTATATAAGTGTATTACCCTGGTGTCCCTGTGTTTAGGAGATCAGACTGTGTGGTGTGTATATAAGTGTATCACCCTGGTGTCCCTGTGTTTAGGAGATCAGACTGTGTGGTGTGTATATAAGTGTATCACCCTGGTGTCCCTGTGTGTAGGAGATCAGACTGTGTGATGTGTATAGAAGTGTATCACCCTGGTGTCCCTGTGTTTAGCAGATCAGACTGTGTGGTGTGTATATAAGTGTATCCCCCTTGTGTCCCTGTGTTTAGGAGATCAGACTGTGTGGTGTGTATATAAGTGTATCACCCTGGTGTCCCTGTGTTTAGGAGATCAGACAGTGTGGTGTGTATATAAGTGTATCACCCTGGTGTCCCTGTGTTTAGGAGATCACACTGTGTGGTGTGTATAGAAGTGTATCACCCTGGTGTCCCTGTGTTTAGGAGATCAGACAGTGTGGTGTGTATATAAGTGTATTACCCTGGTGTCCCTGTGTTTAGGAGATCAGACTGTGTGGTGTGTATATAAGTGTATCACCCTGGTGTCCCTGTGTTTAGGAGATCAGACTGTGTGGTGTGTATATAAGTGTATCACCCTGGTGTCCCTGTGTGTAGGAGATCAGACTGTGTGATGTGTATAGAAGTGTATCACCCTGGTGTCCCTGTGTTTAGCAGATCAGACTGTGTGGTGTGTATATAAGTGTATCCCCCTTGTGTCCCTGTGTTTAGGAGATCAGACTGTGTGGTGTGTATATAAGTGTATCACCCTGGTGTCCCTGTGTTTAGGAGATCAGACTGTGTGGTGTGTATATAAGTGTATCACCCTGGTGTCCCTGTGTTTAGGAGATCACACTGTGTGGTGTGTATATAAGTGTATCACCCTGGTGTCCCTGTGTTTAGGAGATCAGACTGTGCGGTGTGTATATAAGTGTATCACTCTGGTGTCCCTGTGTTTAGGAGATCAGACTGTGTGGTATGTATATAAGTGTATCACCCTGGTGTCCCTGTGTTTAGCAGATCAGACTGTGTGATGTGTATATAAGTGTATCACCCTGGTGTCCCTGTGTTTAGGAGATCAGACTGTGTGGTTTGTATATAAGTGTATCACCCTGGTGTCCCTGTGTTTAGGAGATTAGACTGTGTGGTGTGTATATAAGTGTATCACCCTGGTGTTCCTGTGTGTAGGAGATCAGACTGTGCGGTGTGTATATAAGTGTATCACCCTGGTGTCCCTGTGTTTAGGAGATCGGACTGTGTGGTGTGTATATAAGTGTATCACCCTGGTGTCCCTGTGTTTAGGAGATCAGACTGTGTGGTTTGTATATAAGTGTATCACCCTGATGTCCCTGTGTTTAGGAGATCAGACTGTGTGGTGTGTATAGATGTGTATCACCCTGGTGTCCCTGTGTTTAGGAGATCAGACTGTGTGGTGTGTATAGTAGTGTATCACCCTGGTGTCCCTGTGTGTAGGAGATAAGACTGTGTGGTGTGTATATAAGTGTATCACCCTGGTGTCCCTGTGTTTAGGAGATTAGACTGTGTGGTGTGTATATAAGTGTATCACCCTGGTATCCCTGTGTTTAGGAGATCAGACTGTGTGGTGTGTATATAAGTGTATCACCCTGGTGTCCCTGTGTTTAGGAGATCAGACTGTGTGATGTGTATATAAGTGTGTCCCCCTGGTGTCCCTGTGTTTAGGGGATCAGACTGTGTGGTGTGTATATAAGTGTATCACCCTGGTGTCCCTGTGTTTAGGAGATCAGACCGTGTGGTGTGTATATAAGTGTATCACTCTGGTGTCCCTGTGTTTAGGGGATCAGACTGTGTGGTGTGTATATAAGTGTATCACCCTGGTGTCCCTGTGTTTAGGAGATCAGACTGTGTGGTGTGTATATAAGTGTGTCCCCCTGGTGTCCCTGTGTTTAGGGGATCAGACTGTGTGGTGTGTATATAAGTGTATCACCCTGGTGTCCCTGTGTTTAGGAGATCAGACTGTGTGGTGTGTATATAAATGTATCACCCTGGTGTCCCTGTGTTTAGGAGATCAGACTGTGTGGTGTGTATAGAAGTGTATCACCCTGGTGTCCCTGTGTTTAGGAGATCAGACTGTGTGGTGTGTATATAAGTGTATCACCCTGGTGTCCCTGTGTTTAGGAGATCAGACTGTGTGGTGTGTATATAACTGTATCACCCTGGTGTCCCTGTGTTTAGGAGATCAGACCGTGTGGTGTGTATATAAGTGTATCACCCTGGTGTCCCTGTGTTTAGGAGATCAGACTGTGTGGTGTGTATATGTGTATCACCCTGGTGTCCCTGTGTGTAGGAGATCAGACTGTGTGGTGTGTATATAAGTGTGTCCCCCTGGTGTCCCTGTGTTTAGGAGATCAGACTGTGTGGTGTGTATATGTGTATCACCCTGGTGTCCCTGTGTGTAGGAGATCAGACTGTGTGGTGTGTATAGAAGTGTATCACCCTGATGTCCCTGTGTTAAGGAGATCAGACTGTGTGGTGTGTATAGAAGTGTATCACCCTGATGTCCCTGTGTTTAGGAGATCAGACTGTGTGGTGTATATATAAGTGTATCACCCTGGTGTCTCTGTGTTTAGGAGATCAGACTGTGTGGTGTGTATATAAGTGTATCACCCTGGTGTCACTGTGTTTAGGAGATCAGACTGTGTGGTGTGTATAAAAGTGTATCACCCTGGTGTCCCTGTGTTTAGGAGATCAGACTGTGTGGTGTGTATATAAGTGTATCACCCTGGTGTCCCTGTGTTTAGGAGATCAGACTGTGTGGTGTGTATATAAGTGTATCACCCTGGTGTCCCTGTGTTTAGGAGATCAAACTGTGTGGTGTGTATATAAGTGTATCACCCTGGTGTCCCTGTGTTTAGGAGATCAGACTGTGTGGTGTGTATATAAGTGTATCACCCTGGTGTCCCTGTGTTTAGCAGATCAGACTGTGTGATGTGTATATAAGTGTATCACCCTGGTGTCCCTGTGTTTAGCAGATCAGACTGTGTGATGTGTATATAAGTGTATCACCCTGGTGTCCCTGTGTTTAGGAGATCAAACTGTGTGGTGTGTATATAAGTGTATCACCCTGGTGTCCCTGTGTTTAGGAGATCAGACTGTGTGGTGTGTATATAAGTGTATCACCCTGATGTCCCTGTGTTTAGGAGATCAGACTGTGTGGTGTGTGTATATAAGTGTATCACCCTGATGTCCCTGTGTTTAGGAGATCAGACTGTGTGGTGTGTGTATATAAGTGTATCACCCTGATGTCCCTGTGTTTAGGAGATCAGACTGTGTGGTGTGTATAGTAGCGTATCACCCTGGTGTCCCTGTGTGTAGCAGATCAGACTGTGTGGTGTGTATATGTGTATCACCCTGGTGTCCCTGTGTTTAGGAGATCAGACTGTGTGGTGTGTATAGAAGTGTATCACCCTGGTGTCCCTGTGTTTAGGAGATCAGACTGTGTGGTGTGTATATAAGTGTATCACCCTGGTGTCCCTGTGTTTAGGAGATCAGACAGTGTGGTGTGTATATAAGTGTATTACCCTGGTGTCCCTGTGTTTAGGAGATCAGACTGTGTGGTGTGTATATAAGTGTATCACCCTGGTGTCCCTGTGTTTAGGAGATCAGACTGTGTGGTGTGTATATAAGTGTATCACCCTGGTGTCCCTGTGTGTAGGAGATCAGACTGTGTGATGTGTATAGAAGTGTATCACCCTGGTGTCCCTGTGTTTAGCAGATCAGACTGTGTGGTGTGTATATAAGTGTATCCCCCTTGTGTCCCTGTGTTTAGGAGATCAGACTGTGTGGTGTGTATATAAGTGTATCACCCTGGTGTCCCTGTGTTTAGGAGATCACACTGTGTGGTGTGTATAGAAGTGTATCACCCTGGTGTCCCTGTGTTTAGGAGATCAGACAGTGTGGTGTGTATATAAGTGTATTACCCTGGTGTCCCTGTGTTTAGGAGATCAGACTGTGTGGTGTGTATATAAGTGTATCACCCTGGTGTCCCTGTGTTTAGGAGATCAGACTGTGTGGTGTGTATATAAGTGTATCACCCTGGTGTCCCTGTGTGTAGGAGATCAGACTGTGTGATGTGTATAGAAGTGTATCACCCTGGTGTCCCTGTGTTTAGCAGATCAGACTGTGTGGTGTGTATATAAGTGTATCCCCCTTGTGTCCCTGTGTTTAGGAGATCAGACTGTGTGGTGTGTATATAAGTGTATCACCCTGGTGTCCCTGTGTTTAGGAGATCAGACTGTGTGGTGTGTATATAAGTGTATCACCCTGGTGTCCCTGTGTTTAGGAGATTAGACTGTGTGGTGTGTATATAAGTGTATCACCCTGGTATCCCTGTGTTTAGGAGATCAGACTGTGTGGTGTGTATATAAGTGTATCACCCTGGTGTCCCTGTGTTTAGGAGATCAGACTGTGTGATGTGTATATAAGTGTGTCCCCCTGGTGTCCCTGTGTTTAGGGGATCAGACTGTGTGGTGTGTATATAAGTGTATCACCCTGGTGTCCCTGTGTTTAGGAGATCAGACCGTGTGGTGTGTATATAAGTGTATCACTCTGGTGTCCCTGTGTTTAGGGGATCAGACTGTGTGGTGTGTATATAAGTGTATCACCCTGGTGTCCCTGTGTTTAGGAGATCAGACTGTGTGGTGTGTATATAAGTGTGTCCCCCTGGTGTCCCTGTGTTTAGGGGATCAGACTGTGTGGTGTGTATATAAGTGTATCACCCTGGTGTCCCTGTGTTTAGGAGATCAGACTGTGTGGTGTGTATATAAATGTATCACCCTGGTGTCCCTGTGTTTAGGAGATCAGACTGTGTGGTGTGTATAGAAGTGTATCACCCTGGTGTCCCTGTGTTTAGGAGATCAGACTGTGTGGTGTGTATATAAGTGTATCACCCTGGTGTCCCTGTGTTTAGGAGATCAGACTGTGTGGTGTGTATATAACTGTATCACCCTGGTGTCCCTGTGTTTAGGAGATCAGACCGTGTGGTGTGTATATAAGTGTATCACCCTGGTGTCCCTGTGTTTAGGAGATCAGACTGTGTGGTGTGTATATGTGTATCACCCTGGTGTCCCTGTGTGTAGGAGATCAGACTGTGTGGTGTGTATATAAGTGTGTCCCCCTGGTGTCCCTGTGTTTAGGAGATCAGACTGTGTGGTGTGTATATGTGTATCACCCTGGTGTCCCTGTGTGTAGGAGATCAGACTGTGTGGTGTGTATAGAAGTGTATCACCCTGATGTCCCTGTGTTAAGGAGATCAGACTGTGTGGTGTGTATAGAAGTGTATCACCCTGATGTCCCTGTGTTTAGGAGATCAGACTGTGTGGTGTATATATAAGTGTATCACCCTGGTGTCTCTGTGTTTAGGAGATCAGACTGTGTGGTGTGTATATAAGTGTATCACCCTGGTGTCACTGTGTTTAGGAGATCAGACTGTGTGGTGTGTATAAAAGTGTATCACCCTGGTGTCCCTGTGTTTAGGAGATCAGACTGTGTGGTGTGTATATAAGTGTATCACCCTGGTGTCCCTGTGTTTAGGAGATCAGACTGTGTGGTGTGTATATAAGTGTATCACCCTGGTGTCCCTGTGTTTAGGAGATCAAACTGTGTGGTGTGTATATAAGTGTATCACCCTGGTGTCCCTGTGTTTAGGAGATCAGACTGTGTGGTGTGTATATAAGTGTATCACCCTGGTGTCCCTGTGTTTAGCAGATCAGACTGTGTGATGTGTATATAAGTGTATCACCCTGGTGTCCCTGTGTTTAGCAGATCAGACTGTGTGATGTGTATATAAGTGTATCACCCTGGTGTCCCTGTGTTTAGGAGATCAAACTGTGTGGTGTGTATATAAGTGTATCACCCTGGTGTCCCTGTGTTTAGGAGATCAGACTGTGTGGTGTGTATATAAGTGTATCACCCTGATGTCCCTGTGTTTAGGAGATCAGACTGTGTGGTGTGTGTATATAAGTGTATCACCCTGATGTCCCTGTGTTTAGGAGATCAGACTGTGTGGTGTGTGTATATAAGTGTATCACCCTGATGTCCCTGTGTTTAGGAGATCAGACTGTGTGGTGTGTATAGTAGCGTATCACCCTGGTGTCCCTGTGTGTAGCAGATCAGACTGTGTGGTGTGTATATGTGTATCACCCTGGTGTCCCTGTGTTTAGGAGATCAGACTGTGTGGTGTGTATAGAAGTGTATCACCCTGGTGTCCCTGTGTTTAGGAGATCAGACTGTGTGGTGTGTATATAAGTGTATCACCCTGGTGTCCCTGTGTTTAGGAGATCAGACAGTGTGGTGTGTATATAAGTGTATTACCCTGGTGTCCCTGTGTTTAGGAGATCAGACTGTGTGGTGTGTATATAAGTGTATCACCCTGGTGTCCCTGTGTTTAGGAGATCAGACTGTGTGGTGTGTATATAAGTGTATCACCCTGGTGTCCCTGTGTGTAGGAGATCAGACTGTGTGATGTGTATAGAAGTGTATCACCCTGGTGTCCCTGTGTTTAGCAGATCAGACTGTGTGGTGTGTATATAAGTGTATCCCCCTTGTGTCCCTGTGTTTAGGAGATCAGACTGTGTGGTGTGTATATAAGTGTATCACCCTGGTGTCCCTGTGTTTAGGAGATCACACTGTGTGGTGTGTATAGAAGTGTATCACCCTGGTGTCCCTGTGTTTAGGAGATCAGACAGTGTGGTGTGTATATAAGTGTATTACCCTGGTGTCCCTGTGTTTAGGAGATCAGACTGTGTGGTGTGTATATAAGTGTATCACCCTGGTGTCCCTGTGTTTAGGAGATCAGACTGTGTGGTGTGTATATAAGTGTATCACCCTGGTGTCCCTGTGTGTAGGAGATCAGACTGTGTGATGTGTATAGAAGTGTATCACCCTGGTGTCCCTGTGTTTAGCAGATCAGACTGTGTGGTGTGTATATAAGTGTATCCCCCTTGTGTCCCTGTGTTTAGGAGATCAGACTGTGTGGTGTGTATATAAGTGTATCACCCTGGTGTCCCTGTGTTTAGGAGATCAGACTGTGTGGTGTGTATATAAGTGTATCACCCTGGTGTCCCTGTGTTTAGGAGATCACACTGTGTGGTGTGTATATAAGTGTATCACCCTGGTGTCCCTGTGTTTAGGAGATCAGACTGTGCGGTGTGTATATAAGTGTATCACTCTGGTGTCCCTGTGTTTAGGAGATCAGACTGTGTGGTATGTATATAAGTGTATCACCCTGGTGTCCCTGTGTTTAGCAGATCAGACTGTGTGATGTGTATATAAGTGTATCACCCTGGTGTCCCTGTGTTTAGGAGATCAGACTGTGTGGTTTGTATATAAGTGTATCACCCTGGTGTCCCTGTGTTTAGGAGATTAGACTGTGTGGTGTGTATATAAGTGTATCACCCTGGTGTTCCTGTGTGTAGGAGATCAGACTGTGCGGTGTGTATATAAGTGTATCACCCTGGTGTCCCTGTGTTTAGGAGATCGGACTGTGTGGTGTGTATATAAGTGTATCACCCTGGTGTCCCTGTGTTTAGGAGATCAGACTGTGTGGTTTGTATATAAGTGTATCACCCTGATGTCCCTGTGTTTAGGAGATCAGACTGTGTGGTGTGTATAGATGTGTATCACCCTGGTGTCCCTGTGTTTAGGAGATCAGACTGTGTGGTGTGTATAGTAGTGTATCACCCTGGTGTCCCTGTGTGTAGGAGATAAGACTGTGTGGTGTGTATATAAGTGTATCACCCTGGTGTCCCTGTGTTTAGGAGATTAGACTGTGTGGTGTGTATATAAGTGTATCACCCTGGTGTCCCTGTGTTTAGGAGATCAGACTGTGTGGTGTGTATATAAATGTATCACCCTGGTGTCCCTGTGTTTAGGAGATCAGACTGTGTGGTGTGTATAGAAGTGTATCACCCTGGTGTCCCTGTGTTTAGGAGATCAGACTGTGTGGTGTGTATATAAGTGTATCACCCTGGTGTCCCTGTGTTTAGGAGATCAGACTGTGTGGTGTGTATATAACTGTATCACCCTGGTGTCCCTGTGTTTAGGAGATCAGACCGTGTGGTGTGTATATAAGTGTATCACCCTGGTGTCCCTGTGTTTAGGAGATCAGACTGTGTGGTGTGTATATGTGTATCACCCTGGTGTCCCTGTGTGTAGGAGATCAGACTGTGTGGTGTGTATATAAGTGTGTCCCCCTGGTGTCCCTGTGTTTAGGAGATCAGACTGTGTGGTGTGTATATGTGTATCACCCTGGTGTCCCTGTGTGTAGGAGATCAGACTGTGTGGTGTGTATAGAAGTGTATCACCCTGATGTCCCTGTGTTAAGGAGATCAGACTGTGTGGTGTGTATAGAAGTGTATCACCCTGATGTCCCTGTGTTTAGGAGATCAGACTGTGTGGTGTATATATAAGTGTATCACCCTGGTGTCTCTGTGTTTAGGAGATCAGACTGTGTGGTGTGTATATAAGTGTATCACCCTGGTGTCACTGTGTTTAGGAGATCAGACTGTGTGGTGTGTATAAAAGTGTATCACCCTGGTGTCCCTGTGTTTAGGAGATCAGACTGTGTGGTGTGTATATAAGTGTATCACCCTGGTGTCCCTGTGTTTAGGAGATCAGACTGTGTGGTGTGTATATAAGTGTATCACCCTGGTGTCCCTGTGTTTAGGAGATCAAACTGTGTGGTGTGTATATAAGTGTATCACCCTGGTGTCCCTGTGTTTAGGAGATCAGACTGTGTGGTGTGTATATAAGTGTATCACCCTGGTGTCCCTGTGTTTAGCAGATCAGACTGTGTGATGTGTATATAAGTGTATCACCCTGGTGTCCCTGTGTTTAGCAGATCAGACTGTGTGATGTGTATATAAGTGTATCACCCTGGTGTCCCTGTGTTTAGGAGATCAAACTGTGTGGTGTGTATATAAGTGTATCACCCTGGTGTCCCTGTGTTTAGGAGATCAGACTGTGTGGTGTGTATATAAGTGTATCACCCTGATGTCCCTGTGTTTAGGAGATCAGACTGTGTGGTGTGTGTATATAAGTGTATCACCCTGATGTCCCTGTGTTTAGGAGATCAGACTGTGTGGTGTGTGTATATAAGTGTATCACCCTGATGTCCCTGTGTTTAGGAGATCAGACTGTGTGGTGTGTATAGTAGCGTATCACCCTGGTGTCCCTGTGTGTAGCAGATCAGACTGTGTGGTGTGTATATGTGTATCACCCTGGTGTCCCTGTGTTTAGGAGATCAGACTGTGTGGTGTGTATAGAAGTGTATCACCCTGGTGTCCCTGTGTTTAGGAGATCAGACTGTGTGGTGTGTATATAAGTGTATCACCCTGGTGTCCCTGTGTTTAGGAGATCAGACAGTGTGGTGTGTATATAAGTGTATTACCCTGGTGTCCCTGTGTTTAGGAGATCAGACTGTGTGGTGTGTATATAAGTGTATCACCCTGGTGTCCCTGTGTTTAGGAGATCAGACTGTGTGGTGTGTATATAAGTGTATCACCCTGGTGTCCCTGTGTGTAGGAGATCAGACTGTGTGATGTGTATAGAAGTGTATCACCCTGGTGTCCCTGTGTTTAGCAGATCAGACTGTGTGGTGTGTATATAAGTGTATCCCCCTTGTGTCCCTGTGTTTAGGAGATCAGACTGTGTGGTGTGTATATAAGTGTATCACCCTGGTGTCCCTGTGTTTAGGAGATCAGACTGTGTGGTGTGTATATAAGTGTATCACCCTGGTGTCCCTGTGTTTAGGAGATTAGACTGTGTGGTGTGTATATAAGTGTATCACCCTGGTATCCCTGTGTTTAGGAGATCAGACTGTGTGGTGTGTATATAAGTGTATCACCCTGGTGTCCCTGTGTTTAGGAGATCAGACTGTGTGATGTGTATATAAGTGTGTCCCCCTGGTGTCCCTGTGTTTAGGGGATCAGACTGTGTGGTGTGTATATAAGTGTATCACCCTGGTGTCCCTGTGTTTAGGAGATCAGACCGTGTGGTGTGTATATAAGTGTATCACTCTGGTGTCCCTGTGTTTAGGGGATCAGACTGTGTGGTGTGTATATAAGTGTATCACCCTGGTGTCCCTGTGTTTAGGAGATCAGACTGTGTGGTGTGTATATAAGTGTGTCCCCCTGGTGTCCCTGTGTTTAGGGGATCAGACTGTGTGGTGTGTATATAAGTGTATCACCCTGGTGTCCCTGTGTTTAGGAGATCAGACTGTGTGGTGTGTATATAAATGTATCACCCTGGTGTCCCTGTGTTTAGGAGATCAGACTGTGTGGTGTGTATAGAAGTGTATCACCCTGGTGTCCCTGTGTTTAGGAGATCAGACTGTGTGGTGTGTATATAAGTGTATCACCCTGGTGTCCCTGTGTTTAGGAGATCAGACTGTGTGGTGTGTATATAACTGTATCACCCTGGTGTCCCTGTGTTTAGGAGATCAGACCGTGTGGTGTGTATATAAGTGTATCACCCTGGTGTCCCTGTGTTTAGGAGATCAGACTGTGTGGTGTGTATATGTGTATCACCCTGGTGTCCCTGTGTGTAGGAGATCAGACTGTGTGGTGTGTATATAAGTGTGTCCCCCTGGTGTCCCTGTGTTTAGGAGATCAGACTGTGTGGTGTGTATATGTGTATCACCCTGGTGTCCCTGTGTGTAGGAGATCAGACTGTGTGGTGTGTATAGAAGTGTATCACCCTGATGTCCCTGTGTTTAGGAGATCAGACTGTGTGGTGTATATATAAGTGTATCACCCTGGTGTCTCTGTGTTTAGGAGATCAGACTGTGTGGTGTGTATATAAGTGTATCACCCTGGTGTCACTGTGTTTAGGAGATCAGACTGTGTGGTGTGTATAAAAGTGTATCACCCTGGTGTCCCTGTGTTTAGGAGATCAGACTGTGTGGTGTGTATATAAGTGTATCACCCTGGTGTCCCTGTGTTTAGGAGATCAGACTGTGTGGTGTGTATATAAGTGTATCACCCTGGTGTCCCTGTGTTTAGGAGATCAAACTGTGTGGTGTGTATATAAGTGTATCACCCTGGTGTCCCTGTGTTTAGGAGATCAGACTGTGTGGTGTGTATATAAGTGTATCACCCTGGTGTCCCTGTGTTTAGCAGATCAGACTGTGTGATGTGTATATAAGTGTATCACCCTGGTGTCCCTGTGTTTAGCAGATCAGACTGTGTGATGTGTATATAAGTGTATCACCCTGGTGTCCCTGTGTTTAGGAGATCAAACTGTGTGGTGTGTATATAAGTGTATCACCCTGGTGTCCCTGTGTTTAGGAGATCAGACTGTGTGGTGTGTATATAAGTGTATCACCCTGATGTCCCTGTGTTTAGGAGATCAGACTGTGTGGTGTGTGTATATAAGTGTATCACCCTGATGTCCCTGTGTTTAGGAGATCAGACTGTGTGGTGTGTGTATATAAGTGTATCACCCTGATGTCCCTGTGTTTAGGAGATCAGACTGTGTGGTGTGTATAGTAGCGTATCACCCTGGTGTCCCTGTGTGTAGCAGATCAGACTGTGTGGTGTGTATATGTGTATCACCCTGGTGTCCCTGTGTTTAGGAGATCAGACTGTGTGGTGTGTATAGAAGTGTATCACCCTGGTGTCCCTGTGTTTAGGAGATCAGACTGTGTGGTGTGTATATAAGTGTATCACCCTGGTGTCCCTGTGTTTAGGAGATCAGACAGTGTGGTGTGTATATAAGTGTATTACCCTGGTGTCCCTGTGTTTAGGAGATCAGACTGTGTGGTGTGTATATAAGTGTATCACCCTGGTGTCCCTGTGTTTAGGAGATCAGACTGTGTGGTGTGTATATAAGTGTATCACCCTGGTGTCCCTGTGTGTAGGAGATCAGACTGTGTGATGTGTATAGAAGTGTATCACCCTGGTGTCCCTGTGTTTAGCAGATCAGACTGTGTGGTGTGTATATAAGTGTATCCCCCTTGTGTCCCTGTGTTTAGGAGATCAGACTGTGTGGTGTGTATATAAGTGTATCACCCTGGTGTCCCTGTGTTTAGGAGATCACACTGTGTGGTGTGTATAGAAGTGTATCACCCTGGTGTCCCTGTGTTTAGGAGATCAGACAGTGTGGTGTGTATATAAGTGTATTACCCTGGTGTCCCTGTGTTTAGGAGATCAGACTGTGTGGTGTGTATATAAGTGTATCACCCTGGTGTCCCTGTGTTTAGGAGATCAGACTGTGTGGTGTGTATATAAGTGTATCACCCTGGTGTCCCTGTGTGTAGGAGATCAGACTGTGTGATGTGTATAGAAGTGTATCACCCTGGTGTCCCTGTGTTTAGCAGATCAGACTGTGTGGTGTGTATATAAGTGTATCCCCCTTGTGTCCCTGTGTTTAGGAGATCAGACTGTGTGGTGTGTATATAAGTGTATCACCCTGGTGTCCCTGTGTTTAGGAGATCAGACTGTGTGGTGTGTATATAAGTGTATCACCCTGGTGTCCCTGTGTTTAGGAGATCACACTGTGTGGTGTGTATATAAGTGTATCACCCTGGTGTCCCTGTGTTTAGGAGATCAGACTGTGCGGTGTGTATATAAGTGTATCACTCTGGTGTCCCTGTGTTTAGGAGATCAGACTGTGTGGTATGTATATAAGTGTATCACCCTGGTGTCCCTGTGTTTAGCAGATCAGACTGTGTGATGTGTATATAAGTGTATCACCCTGGTGTCCCTGTGTTTAGGAGATCAGACTGTGTGGTTTGTATATAAGTGTATCACCCTGGTGTCCCTGTGTTTAGGAGATTAGACTGTGTGGTGTGTATATAAGTGTATCACCCTGGTGTTCCTGTGTGTAGGAGATCAGACTGTGCGGTGTGTATATAAGTGTATCACCCTGGTGTCCCTGTGTTTAGGAGATCGGACTGTGTGGTGTGTATATAAGTGTATCACCCTGGTGTCCCTGTGTTTAGGAAATCAGACTGTGTGGTTTGTATATAAGTGTATCACCCTGATGTCCCTGTGTTTAGGAGATCAGACTGTGTGGTGTGTATAGATGTGTATCACCCTGGTGTCCCTGTGTTTAGGAGATCAGACTGTGTGGTGTGTATAGTAGTGTATCACCCTGGTGTCCCTGTGTGTAGGAGATAAGACTGTGTGGTGTGTATATAAGTGTATCACCCTGGTGTCCCTGTGTTTAGGAGATTAGACTGTGTGGTGTGTATATAAGTGTATCACCCTGGTATCCCTGTGTTTAGGAGATCAGACTGTGTGGTGTGTATATAAGTGTATCACCCTGGTGTCCCTGTGTTTAGGAGATCAGACTGTGTGATGTGTATATAAGTGTGTCCCCCTGGTGTCCCTGTGTTTAGGGGATCAGACTGTGTGGTGTGTATATAAGTGTATCACCCTGGTGTCCCTGTGTTTAGGAGATCAGACCGTGTGGTGTGTATATAAGTGTATCACTCTGGTGTCCCTGTGTTTAGGGGATCAGACTGTGTGGTGTGTATATAAGTGTATCACCTGGTGTCCCTGTGTTTAGGAGATCAGACTGTGTGGTGTGTATATAAGTGTGTCCCCCTGGTGTCCCTGTGTTTAGGGGATCAGACTGTGTGGTGTGTATATAAGTGTATCACCCTGGTGTCCCTGTGTTTAGGAGATCAGACTGTGTGGTGTGTATATAAATGTATCACCCTGGTGTCCCTGTGTTTAGGAGATCAGACTGTGTGGTGTGTATAGAAGTGTATCACCCTGGTGTCCCTGTGTTTAGGAGATCAGACTGTGTGGTGTGTATATAAGTGTATCACCCTGGTGTCCCTGTGTTTAGGAGATCAGACTGTGTGGTGTGTATATAACTGTATCACCCTGGTGTCCCTGTGTTTAGGAGATCAGACCGTGTGGTGTGTATATAAGTGTATCACCCTGGTGTCCCTGTGTTTAGGAGATCAGACTGTGTGGTGTGTATATGTGTATCACCCTGGTGTCCCTGTGTGTAGGAGATCAGACTGTGTGGTGTGTATATAAGTGTGTCCCCCTGGTGTCCCTGTGTTTAGGAGATCAGACTGTGTGGTGTGTATATGTGTATCACCCTGGTGTCCCTGTGTGTAGGAGATCAGACTGTTGTGGTGTGTATAGAAGTGTATCACCCTGATGTCCCTGTGTTAAGGAGATCAGACTGTGTGGTGTGTATAGAAGTGTATCACCCTGATGTCCCTGTGTTTAGGAGATCAGACTGTGTGGTGTATATATAAGTGTATCACCCTGGTGTCTCTGTGTTTAGGAGATCAGACTGTGTGGTGTGTATATAAGTGTATCACCCTGGTGTCACTGTGTTTAGGAGATCAGACTGTGTGGTGTGTATAAAAGTGTATCACCCTGGTGTCCCTGTGTTTAGGAGATCAGACTGTGTGGTGTGTATATAAGTCTATCACATTAATGTATGTATAAACATCACTATATGTGAATAAATCAGTCTGTGTAAATAAAAAATTTTGCTCTTGTTCTAATAATTTATACAGATAAGAAAGAGGCGTGAGTCGGTCATAAAATAACATGACTTTATTGCACTTCGAGAGACAAAAAGGAGATTAGCGCATCTCTGGGAGGGAACGCCATAGACGTATCTCCTAGGCCTAGGACATAACCACCCAGGAGCTGCCAATCATGTCCCTCGCTCCCATGTGCCATTATAGAGGCAAAGAAATGTCAGGCAAATCTCCTCTGCACAAGAGACACAGCAGACCACAGACACACGTTTCAGCCTCTAGTAGAGTCTGGTGAAGTGCAGCTAATTCCCTCTAAGGCACAGAGAGGTCCATGTGTGACCATCCTCAAGTATTGGGGAGAGAAGGAGGTGACAAGTACAGTAAGTCCAAAAGAGGTTGGATATGGGATCCACAGGCACCATGATGTATCTGAAAGGCAGGTATCCTGGGACAATACTGAATTATGGAGGCAGGAGTCCAAATAATGGATGCCAAACACTGAGTTATCGAAACAGGAGACTAGATAGCAGAGGTAGAAGTCCACATAATGGAGGTAGATGTTCTAAAAACTAATTCTGAATCATGGGGACGGGAGTCCAAATACTGCAGGAAGGACTTCACCCAATGGAAGATGGATCATTCCTTGTTGGCTTTCCAGGAGAGGTAAGAGTTCCAGATTATAGCGACACACTGAACGACTGCCAGCCTGCGGAGAGGAGAGGAGGGTGACGTGACCCACGTCACAATTAGAATGTAATGTGAGTTATCTTATACTACACCACCCTGATCATCTGACTCTCCACAAACACAGATATACACAGACACACAGACTGATACAAATACAGACAGATACACAGACATACAGACCGACACACACAGACCGACATATTGACACACACACACAGACAGATACACACACAGACACACACACAGACTATACGCAGACATACAGATCCATACACACATAGATGTAGCGATCTAAACCAGGAAATTATAGACCTGTGAGCTTGACTTCCAATAGTATTCAGGATTAGGTGACGACTATTAACATTAGTAAAAGTCACCATGGTTTTATGAAGAATAGATCATGTCAGAATAATTTACTTGCTTTTTATAAACGGGAATATTCCCCAGCCAACTATGGTAGCAAATGCTTGTAAAATAAAAAAAAAACTGCTAGGAATCTACTGACGTAAAGGGATAGTTATGTTTCACAATAAAAGCAGCTCCAATTAATCATCATAGTATTTGGGCCATGGAGAGTGTTATATCAATACTGTCAGAGTTGTAGTACAAGAGTAATTGAATGATAAAGTCCACCCTCCCGCCCCTTTTACCTAGTGTAAGTCACCTCCCCTCAGATGTGGAATACTGGTCACTTGACCAGACAGATCACAGCAAGGGACAATCTTCTTACTGTGATCATAATGACAGTCCTGCCCCCCCTTGACAGGTTTTTCCTTACAGTCACTGAAAATTGTCCCTCTCTGTGATCCATCCGGACAGTCTTGTTGCTCTGAGGCGAGCAGTGTTACATCAGTAAAAGGGGTGGGAGGGGAATACTTTATCATTCAGTTACTCTTGTACTACAACTCTGACAGTATTGAAATAACACTGTCCGCTGAGCCTCGGTTGGCCTGGGATAGCCGGCTACCCCCCTTGGGGGCGAGGCCGGTGAGCAGTGCCTCTCGCCTTGGGACCGGAGCGCGGACAGAAGTAGGCCGCCTCTGTCCCCTAGCGCACTGCACGTTTGTGGTGAACCCAGTGCTAAATCATTCGTAGACGGCCTGATAGGGAATGTGAGCTGATTCTAGAACAGTACACTAGTCTTGCCTTGTTACTGTATGAGCAGCCTTGCTCAGGATTGAAGGAAGCAGTGACTGATGGGGACACCCAGACAACGGGTCCACTGGTACCGTCACAGACTTCATAATTGCTAACAATAATATTATATTCACTGACTTCTCAGTCTTAAAGGGATAGTAATGTTTCATAATAAAAGCAGCTCTAATATATCATCATAGTATTTGGACTTTGGAGAGTGTTATTTCAATACTGTCAGAGTTATAGTACAAGAGTAATTGAATGACAAAGTATCCCCCTCCCGCCCCTTTTACTGATGTAACACTGCTCAGCCAGATCAGAAGGAGGTGCCCAGGTAGACTGCAGAGAGGGCTTTCATTGTTTTCATAGGAAGAAGATTGTCCCCTGCTGTTATCTGTCTGGTCTATGGACTGGATTCCACATCTGAGAAGAGATGGCTTACACTAGGTAAAAGGGGGGCAGGGCTTTCATTGTTCTCATAGGAAGAAGATTGTCCCTTGCTGTTATCTGTCTGGTCTATGGACTGGATTCCATATCTGAGAAGAGATGGCTTACACTAGGTAAAAGGGCGGGAGGGGAAACTTTGCTTGTGAATATCTCTCAAACCATAAAGGTCTGAGAGATAAGACTTATATCTTCACGTTTTTTTAATGCCTACAAAATAAAATAAAGTTAAAACAAAGTATTACTATCCCTTTAAATAATTTTCAAACTGGTAGTAACCATCATCTAGTGAGAACAAAGATCAAAATTGTCTGCATGAAAGAAAGATAATGATCAAATCAACAAAAGTGAAGAATTTTGAGGTAGCACTGTCTACCCCATTAATTGTAGACAGGAACAATTCTAGAAGTGAATGCAGGGGGTAGAGCCTACCTTCCTTCCTAGGCTGCAGCTAGCCAACCAGCTCCAGAAAGATTTGACACACTAACTATTGACTAGATAGTGGAAGGGAAAGAAGACTCCTGTGAGCGTGGCCCCAAAGGACCCACACTGTCTGCCACAAGAGAGCCAAGCATGGTCCCTTGACAGGGTGGGAGACCAGTAACCTATATGCACTAAGAGAAAAGGATTTAACAGGTAACACTAAAATCCTCTTTTCTCTGTCGTCCAATACAGGTTACTGGTAACTCTGGGATGTCCAACCATTGAGTTTCCCAGAGGTGGGAAAAAAGGCAAGGACCAGGCGCAAGGCCCCCAAAGTCACCAGAGCAGATATGAACCATCAGATCAGAGATAGCCCAACAAAACAATGAAGTGTCAGTGGGCAACACTGGTAGGGGTGGAGAGATATAGGCCAGAGGAAACAACCAAGGAATGGACATTGCATCCAGAGCTAGAGGGTCCCTCCACTGAGAGCAGAACCTCGGAACCTTCCTGTTGTGTATTGTCACCATCAGGTCGATGTAAGGAAGACCCCACTTCTGAAAAATGCTGGTGAACACCTCTGGGTGCAGTTCCCACTCTCCACTGTGTGTCAACTGAGGAAGTCCGCCATGAAGTTGTCTACGCCAGGAATGTGCACTGCGGATATGGCAGGAACGTGTTCTTCTGCCCAGGACAAAATAGCCTTGACCTCTAACCAAGCGGCGAGACTTCTTGTTCCGCCCTGCTTGTTGATGTAAGCCACGGCCGTGGCATTTTCGGGCTGTACCCGGACTGGACAGTCTTCCACCTGAGATGTCCAATGTCAAAGGGCATGAAATGTCTCCCGAAGCTCCAACACATTGATGGGAAGGAGAGATTCTTCCGGAGACCATGGCCCTGAGCACTCAGGCAACCCAGGACCGCTCCCTAGCTGGAGAGGCTGGCATCCATCATCACCGTGGTCCAGAAGGATACCAGGAAGGACTTGCTCTTCAGCAGATTGGAGAGGTCGAGCCACCACGACAAACTCAGTTCCACATGAAGAGGGAGGGACACTGACATCTTCAAAAGGTCCGGGGGACCCTTGCACACCTGGATCACAGTCCTCTGGAGTTCCGTGGTGTGTGCCATGGCAAACGAGACCGCTTCTATGGTTGAGATGAATTTCCCCACTAGAGAGGAGAGCTTCTTGGCTGGAACTGGATCTTGAGCCAGGACCGCAGAAACCCTGTGGGCGATCTGGTGAGCTACCTCATCCATAAGAAACACTATGCTCTTCTGAGTGTCGAAGAGAAGGCCCAGGAAGACCAGACACTGGGATAGGACAAGATCTGACTTGTCCACATTGATGATCCACACGTGTTGGGTGAGAGCGTGAATGCATTGCTGAACCTGCTGATGAAGAAGTTCCGCAGAGGGGGCTTTCAGAAGCAGGTCGTCCATGTATGGAGTAACTCTGATGCCGTCCCGGTGGAGGACGGACACTAAGGCTTCCAAGACACGGTTGAAAACTTGAGAAGTTGTAGTCAGACCAAAAAGAAGAGCTGAAAACTGAAAATCTGACATACTGCCGGCTCTCTGGATGAATGGCGATGTGTAGATACGCGTCCTGAAGATCCAGAGAAGCAAGGAATTCCCCCGGGGACATAGCAGCAATCACTGTCCGTGATAATGAGTCCAGATCACAAAGGAACAAAATAGGGCGACAACCGCCGTCCTTTTTGGAGACCACAAAGAGGTTCGAGTGAAAACCCATACCTCTGTCCTGAACTGGAACCGGCTCTAGAACATCCTTGTCCAGAAGAGCCTGAATAGCGCCGATGAATAGCCGCGTTTCTCCGCGCCCTGAGGCGTATGAGAAGGAAAGAAAAGAAAGGGAGAAAGAGAGACAAAAGGGATCCTGTATCCTTCCGCCACCACCTGTAAAAACCATGGGTCCGCCACTGAATCCTCCCAGATGCTGTGGTAGTGACGCAGATAGCCACCCACAGCAGAGTGGGGACCTGGGTTCGGTGAGTCATGCCGAAGAAGTCTTAGGCTTGGAGGAGACCTTGGGCTTACATTGCTGTTTGGGCTTGGAGGAGGCACTCGGAGCTGAGGGAACCGTCTGGTTCACCGGACATGTCTCAGTCTGAAAGGAACGAAAATACCGATTACACTTAAGCGGCGTTTTCTTCCTGGGGACCAAAGGTAGAAGGGTACTCTTACCCCCAGTGGCATCACTGATCAGGTCTTTAAGATCTGGCCCAAACAAAGAAGTACCCTGAAAAGGTAAGGAAAGCATTGCTTTCTTGGAAGCAATGTCAGCAGACCAGATCTTGAGCCAAAGAGCCCGTCTGGCAACCACAGACATGGTGGAAACCCTGGCCACCAATCAAATGACATCAAATAAGGCAGCAGAAACATAGTGCTGTGTCTTAGAAATGTTGGCAAGAAGGTGCAACATATCCAAATTAGGAGCACCCTGACGTACAGCCAGGGTGAGCTGTTCAGTCCAGACCGCAATGGCCCGGTTCACCCATGCTGCAGCGAATGCTGGATGCATGGCAGTGCCAGCAGTGGCAAAAATGGACTTGAGGGAGACCAAGTTTCTTCTCGGTCCAGTCTTTCAGAGCGGACGCATCAGAAACTGGCAAGGCAGTAGACTTAGATAGCCTGGAGATAGGAGCATCCACCTTGGGAGGATGAACCCACTGAGCAAGCTCTGTCTCAGAGAAGGGATAAAGCTTGGCAAATTTCTTGGAACAGAAGGTTTCCTGTCAGAAGATTTCCACTCTTCAGACACAAGGCGGTCAAGAGCGGGGTTAAGGGGAAAGCAAGTAAGGGGCTTTTTAGGCTCCTGAAACACATCAGAGGGATCAGAAGGAACCTCCTGAACTAAGGGAATTTTTAGGGTAGTCAAAACAGCCCTGATCAGGCCCTCAGCCGAGGGCTCAGGATCAGCCTCAAAGGGATCCCCAAAAAACTGACAGGAGCCCACAGCAGAACATTCCTCAACATCTGAATCCACCAATAGTTCCTCCTCAGAGGAATCTGATACATCAGTTACTCCCTCTGGTTTTGGCAGGGAAGACTTGACTGAGGAGGGAGTCTACCAGGAATGGAAGACCCCCTGTAACTGGGATGGAAAGAGTTACACTGTAGACCTGAGGTCCCTGGTAGCAGCCTTGAACTTTTGCACCCAAACTGGCTCTAATGCATGACAGGAGATCCCTGGAATACTCTCAGGGACGTAAGTACATGCTGGGCATAAATGACCTGAGAATTCTCTAGGTAACCCTGAATGACAGGAAGAGCAATGCGTAATAGGGGACACAGAGACCCCAGCGTCCTTAGTCTTAAGCCTGGCCCCAAGCTCCAATGGATAAGACATTCTCACAGTGTCAAATAACCTTTTAATAAAAGAAATCACCCAAGTACAGTGTGTAAGATTAAAGTTTCACCCCAGAAATCGCTAAAATAAGACTTATCGGGCAGGCGAAGGGTTAAGCAGCAGAGGAGAGAAGGAGAGTCCAAGCCCTGCATAGAATACTCGCTCTGGAAATAGCACAAAATGGCTGCCACGGTGGGAGCCAATCAGAAATGAGCGCGCGAAGCTAGCACTCATGGGAAATGTAGTTTTCCCAGAAAAAGTACCCAAACAGTGCCCGAAGCCCCCTGAGCCCCCCAACACACTAGAAACATGAACCGGATGATAGAGGGCAGACAAGAAAAATGAGTCAACTCTGAAGTCGCTAGGTTAAGCGGTTGCCGAGATATGGCCCAAACTGTACAGTCCCATAGGTGGTAAAGCGCGCCTTGGAACTCAAATTTTACAAAATTGAAACAGTAAAATAAAAATTTATGAAACATCACTAGAACATGTTAGAATACCCAAAAAAACACTGAACCAGTAGGAAACGTGTCAGAAAACCCTCTAAACGATGCAAAACCAGCAGCTAAAGGGTTAAGTACCACATAAACTTGCTCCTAAACATCCAATAGACATACAGATAGACCCAGTGAGTGCTGGAGTGTGCAATAGGAACTCCAAATGTAAACCCCTGTGCGGAGGGGCACTGTGGGACATGTGGACCTGCAGCACTCAAAGGGTTGCTCTTGTTTCCTGCAGATCTTCTGTCTTCAGATTACCATGTATTAAGAAGAAGCCTCTGTGGGCAAATCCTGAGGAAAGAGCTTGTAATCAAGATTTCCCCCCCCCCCAGGGCTAAAGGTCCACAAAAAGCACTTGGTCACTGAGCTAGCCACATCTAAGGGCATTGTCAGTTATGGTAATCCGCCTAATGGTGGTATTCCATATCTAACAGAAAAATAAAACATTTCTAAAACTATAGCAGAACTGTTCTCTTGCCTGTGTCTTCACAAAGGAACAAATCTTTCTGGAGCTGGTTGGCTAGCTGCAGCCAAGGAGGCAAGGGAGGCTCCACCCCCTGCAATCAATTCTAGAATTGTTCCTGCAGGGGCGTATCGCCTACCCAAAGTTACCAGTAACCTGTACTGGACGACAGAGAAAGGTGTTATCCAGTGGCTCAGTTGGTTAATGCACCAGCTGTAGATTCTGTTCAAGCCCCAAGGTTGCAGGTACTTGTCCCAGCCTCTCACCTCTCTGAGGTAGACAAAATGAGTCCAGGACATACTTGAAAACAAGGGACGATCTCAGTGTATTCTTCCTGGCAAAATACTTTCACAAAATGTCTTATGGTTGGTCCATACTCTGAGGAAGCAGTGGTGTTTACACAGTGAAATGCGTTAGTTATGGATTTATTATTACATACGAATACATATTATTTTTATATTGTGATTTGACATTGTCTTTTTAAAGTGGTTTTTATATGCATTAATATTTGAGATTGAAAACCTCCCGGATCTTTTGTCCTTCAGTGGAAAGTGGACTGCACACCAGTTCCGAATGGAGACGGACCTATAATCCCCATATACACATTTGTGAGTTTGAATTATACTGACTTTTTCAGGGTCCCTTCTCTGAACAGCAGATTGCCAGGCTTGATAATCCTTTTGGGACATGTTTAGTCTAAGTTTACCACTGGACTTGTGTCTCCTTGGGCCTGAAACAGCAATCTTCAGGCTGGGAGTCCTGCACCTACCTCTACTGCCACCAGAGAATCCATTGTCAAGAGGCTGCTCTGTAGCAGTTGTCCTGTTGTTCTCCCTAGTTTCCCTGGATCATGGGTCTTCCTCCAAACTCCCATTGGTTAATGGCCTCCAGCTGTATCTGGCTAAGGATTACTGTACGATAATCCCAGAAGACTGAGGTACATACCTGTGCTTACTTAGGACTATAATGAAATCCTAACCGTACGGTAATCCCAGAAGTCTGAGGTACATACCTGTGTTTACTTAGGACAATAACGAAATCCTAACCGTACGGTAATCCCAGAAGACTGAGGTACGTACCTGTGCTTACTTAGGACTATAACGAAATCTTAACTGTACGGTAATCCCAGAAGACTGAGGTACGTACCTGTGTTTAATTAGGACTATAACGAAATCCTAACCGTACGGTAATCCCAGAAGACTGAGGTACATACCTGTGTTTAATTAGGACTATAACGAAATCCTAACCGTACGGTAATCCCAGAAGACGGAGGTACGTACCTGTGTTTACTTAGGGCTATAACGAAATCCTAACCGTACGGTAATCCCAGAAGACGGAGGTACGTACCTGTGATTACTTAGGGCTATAACGAAATCCTAACCGTACGGTAATCCCAGAAGACTGAGGTACATACCTGTGCTTACTTAGGACTATAATGAAATCCTAACCGTACGGTAATCCCAGAAGACTGAGGTACATACCTGTGTTTACTTAGGACTATAACGAAATCCTAACCGTACGGTAATCCCAGAAGGCTGAGGTACGTACCTGTGATTACTTAGGACTATAACGAAATCCTAACCGTACGGTAATCCCAGAAGACGGAGGTACGTACCTGTGATTACTTAGGGCTATAACGAAATCCTAACCGTACGGTAATCCCAGAAGACTGAGGTACATACCTGTGCTTACTTAGGACTATAATGAAATCCTAACCGTACGGTAATCCCAGAAGACTGAGGTACATACCTGTGTTTACTTAGGGCTATAACGAAATCCTAACCGTACGGTAATCCCAGAAGACGGAGGTACGTACCTGTGATTACTTAGGACTATAACGAAATCCTAACCGTACGGTAATCCCAGAAGACGGAGGTACGTACCTGTGCTTACTTAGGACTATAACGAAATCCTAACCGTACGGTAATCCCAGAAGACTGAGGTACGTACCTGTGCTTACTTAGGGCTATAACGAAATCCTAACCGTACGGTAATCCCAGAAGACTGAGGTACATACCTGTGATACAGCGGGATGAAGTAGAAGTTTGCTATCTGCACGGCCGGCCAGATCTGCAGGATAGAAACGGCTATAGATTAACTCAAGAACGGAAGTAAAAGTCAGTGGACTGGACATTGATTAACCTGTACTGAGTGGGAAGGTTAGGGGGGAGGTGTGGGACTGGACACTAACGGGTGTGTGGGGGAGGGTAATAATCAGGGGACAGAGTTACCAAATAATTCCTTTATACCTCCTGCTGGGCCACCTGTGATTCACTGATGCCCAATACTAACCATCACAGTCCAGTACTAACCATCACAGTCCAATAATAATCACTGCAGCCCAGTACTAACCAGTAGAGCCCAGTGGAGGGTAGATGGGATGCAGAGCAGGTGAAGGTCAGATGGGATGTGGAGGTCAGATGGGATGTGGGGCAGGTGGAGGGTAGATGGGATGTGGAGGTCAGATAGGATGCAGAGCAGGTGGAGGTCAGATGGGATGTGGAGGTCAGATGGGATGTGGGGCAGGTGGAGGTCAGATGGGATGCGGGGCAGGTGGAGGTCAGATGGGATGCGGGGCAGGTGGAGGTCAGATGGGATGTGGGGCAGGTGGAGGTCAGATGGGATGCGGGGCAGGTGGAGGTCAGATGGGATGTGGGGCAGGTGGAGGTCAGATGGGATGCGGGGCAGGTGGAGGGTAGATGGGATGCGGGGCAGGTGGAGGTCAGATGGGATGCGGGGCAGGTGAAGGTGTGGGGGGGAGGTAGGTACTGGTTTTGGGCAGATGGGTAAACAAAAACTATTACCCCACAGCTATGACATACATAAGGGGCAGGGATATGAGGAAGATCACTTACATAGTAATTGGTGATCAGCGCGTCCGTGTAATCCTGTAAAGAATAAAGAGACGTTACCCACAGACTACGGACCATGAGAGCCGTGATGTGGATCACTGTATTACAGCGCCCTCTCCTGTCCCTGCAGTAGGAGAGCAGGGAGATGTATTAAGTAATACAATGCAGGTTAATGCAGTAGTGTTCCCTGTGTCTGTATTGTGGCCGCAGTCAGGCAGACATTTAAATGGGACTTTCATCTCGAATACTGCAGAGATCTCTAATGCATTGCTTACTAATGAGTTGGAGAGCTCTCCAGCAAGGGTTAAACTCACCCTTTAAATCAATGTGAATGTGAGACACATTTCTCCCTCTTGTGTATAGAATTTCTCCTCTTGAAGATCCTGACTACGCCCCCCCCCCCCAGGGGTCTGTCTCTGAGCTGTTTGCAGGATTAATAGCTTCCACTGACCCCTGCGCTCTCGTGTTGTCTCTACTGATTGTTCTCATGTTAAATGATGTCACCGGTGCGGAGCGTCTTCCCCCCCCAAACGCCCGTCTCTTTACTTAGGAACATTCATCCCAAATGAGATCTGTAAATAGGCGCAGACACGCGGCGACACCCCCACCCTGAGGAGACTGTCATTACAAGGAGGGACACTAGACAAACCGCTCTTCTTTACATTACACAAGTGACGTCTGGGGGGGGATATAATTACCATTTACACGTATATCCGAGGCCAAAACAAACCGCTCTCTGGGGATATATTTACTCAAAGAGCTGCATGAAAAACAAAGAGGCGTCCATTAAGACTATAGCTGGGAACACATCTGCCCAGGAGACTCCGGTTTTAGCATCTTATTACTGGGTCTCCGGGGCAGATGCTGATTCTGCGGATGTGGACAATTTCTAATGAAACCCTGTCCACATCTTCTCCTCCCATTGAGTTCCTCCCCGGCCTCTTCTCCACCTTTCCCTGCTTAATCAGTATACTTGTTTTTGTTTTGTAAGCTCCGCCCCCACTCACAATTAAGCCCCACCCCTTTTATGAAAATAGCCATATATCTTTCACAGTGGCTCCACAGGACTCCCCTATCCAGGAAGTCCTCGGCAAAAAAAGTTCCCAGGTATGATTAAGACTAGAGGAAAGATTTCAACTAAAACAAAGACAAGGATTGTTTTTACAGTAAGGGCAGTTAAACTGTGGAATTATTGCCTCTGGAGTCAGATATCATAGATGAGATTTTTTTTTTTTGATTTTTTTTAAGTAATGGGTACCTTTCTAGCCAGAAGCATAACACGAAATGAAGCCCCCCTCGAAAAACCTGTAATAAGGGGCCCCGTGCTCCACCCCCAACTATACTCCACCTACAAACTGTGCTCCACCCCATTCCAATTCCCCACCTATAACAATAAATAACAAGACAAAGAACAGTAAGATTATCCAGTTTGTTTTTGTTTTTTTTGCACATATAACAAATATGTACAGTTTTTTTAAAACATCATTATTTATTTAGACTCTAAACTGCAATCACTAGTGAATACAATTGTCCACAGGGCATAACCAAAATGAAAATGTTGCACATTAATTAAGTCTCATTAGTGTTTCTTACATGCGAAGAGATTTATGGCATTTAAATTAAAAGGACAGCAACATGTAAAAATGAACATGCCTGGGGTCATATACACCTGAATATAATGGGCGCACGCTAGACTGTTTTGCTCTCTGCGGCCTAGAATCCAGTCTTTTACATATGCTCTGAGGGAGCAGACATTACCACCCTTTCCATTGCTTCAAATGACTGTCATAAACCAAATACCAAACTTATACTTCTCTTGATTAACCCCCTGGAGTCTAGCGCCGTCTCCAGCAGACTTCTCTAACCTCCGAGGAGGTATAATAATAGGATTATAGTCTTCCCTGTTAAATCCTTTTCTCTTAGTCCGTATGGAGTACAGGTACCATGGGGAGTGATCTTCCTTTGGAGAAGGCGGAACATATCCGAATACAAGGTCTTGAGGGTGGAGTCTTCCCTCTCCTTCTGCAGGCTACCTAGACCCCGAGTCTAGTTTTGATATGAGACAAACTCACTAACATAGGACAGTGAGAGAAGAAAAGGACCCTAAAGAGGACTCCCACGTTCAGACAGGCGAGACCAAGAGAGGTCCCTTTCTCTAGGTGGGAGACCTGTATTCCATATGGAGTAAGAGAAAAGGATTTAATAAGGTAAGACTAAAATCCTATTTTCTCTTTTGTCCAATATGGAATACAGGTACTATGGGGATATACCAACAGTAGGCTCCCAGAGGTTGGAAGTAGGAGAAAGGACCTAAACGCCTGTCCCCATGATACCAGAGTTTCCTAGGACTATCCAGAACTATGATCAACCTAAATTGAACTAAGTGTCAACGGACACTGAAAAAATAAGCACAGCACACAAGAATAAATGGGCTCAAACAGTTGAACTACAGTAAGGCACAGGAAAAAATAGGTCTTTAGACAGGCTGAACCACCTGAAGGACCTTCTTGCCAAAGCTGGGTTCGGCTGAAGCCAGAACATCCACACATTAGTGCTTAGCAAAGGTGTGCGCGTAAGGACCAAGTTGCAGCCTTGAACAACTGCTCAAATGAGGCCTGATTCTTGTAGGCCCAAGATGCCCTAATGGATCTGGTGGAATGTGCTGTAAAACAGAAGGGAACAGGTTTCTTCCTGAGTTTGTATGCACTATGAATAGTACACTTTATCCAAGAGTCAATGGCGACCTTAGAAGCAGCCTAACGTGCCCTAGGACAAACAAGGCATCAGTCTTATGAAACGACTCTGTTACGGTGCACATAGAATTTAAGACAGCTCACCACATCCAACAAGTGGATATCCCACTCCTTGTCAGACATAGGGTCAGGACAAAAAAAAGGCACAACAATCTCCTGATTGATGTGGCACTCAGAAATCACCTTAGGAAGGAATTCCTGGGAGATATGAAGAACAGCCTTATCCTTGTGAAAAAACAGGAAAGGTGGCTTGCTCAAGAGAGACTGCAACTGAGCAACTCTGAGGACTGAGACCATAGGCATAAAAAAAAGCCACTTTCAATGTCAAGAGAAGCAAGGGAATGGTACCAAGGTACTCAAACAGAGGCCTCTGCAAGACACCCAAGACCAGATTAAGGTCCCACTGAGGTGTGGGAACCTTATAGGCTTGGAAAACATGGGCAACCCCTTGAACACCTTGACATCTGGCAGAGTGGCAATACGCCTCTGGAAAAAAACACAGAGAATGCAGAAATCTGAACCTTCAAGGAACTCAGACTGAGTCCTTTGTTCATACCATACTGAAGAAAAGACAGAACCGCTGGGAGGTCAAAATCCCTGTCCACACGCCAAGAATGAAAAATGGACCAAACCCTGTGGTAGGCCTTAGAGTAGACAGGCTTCCTAGCCTGGATCATAGTAGGTATGACTTCAGGAGAGAAACCGTTCCTCCTCAGGATGGTGGCTTCAACAGATATGCAGTCAAAGACAGTTTATCCATGTCCTCTTTCCAAAGGTAACTTTGAAGGAGTATGTCTGGTCTGGGTGGCAGAGGAAACGGATCCTGAATGGAAAGGCTCACCAGATCCGCAAACCATGCCCTCTTGGTCCAGTAAGGTGCAACCAGAATTACAGTTGGTCCGTCCACCCTTCTCTTCCAGAGAACCCTGGGAATGAGGGGAATCTATGGAAAGATGTAAGCGAGGTGGAAGCACCACAGAATCGCCATTGTGTTCATGGCAAAGTCCGGAGGGCCCCCCCAATGGGAGAAAAACACCAGAACCTTCCTGTTGTCCCTTGTGGCCATCAAGTCTATCTGAGGCAGACCCCACTTCTGCACAATCAGGGCGAACACTTCCCGATGGAGTTCCCACTCTCCCGGATCTACGTCTTGGCGACTTAGGAAGTCTGCCAGGACGTTTTCTACCCATGGAATGTGAACTACAGAGATGGTTGGAATATGGGCTTCTGCCCAGCCCAGAAAGTACTTCACCTTGTACCACGCAGTGGTGCTTCGAGTGCTCCCCTGAAGGTTGACCTCTCTCCCCAGCGGCAGATGGCTTTAGAAACTGAAGGTGTCATGGAGGAGACTTTGGTCGCCACGGGCACCCTGCAAGTAGAAGAGTGGGCTCCTCCGACTCTTCCTGAGGCTGACCCCAGCGACCTAGTATGGTCTGGTCAGCGGGTAGCAGGTGAGACTACGGCCGCCGCTACCCCTTCCTTTAGGGATGGCCCAGCATCAAGGCCCTGTGCTCCAAGAGATGGTGCAGTCAGCCATTCGCAGCAGCAGCCGTGCCTGGTCCTGGGAGTGGAGGTTGCTGCCCTCCCCAGTGGGAGATCTGTGCTTTCAGAGGGGTGGTAGTCGGCCTCCCTCTGCAGCGGCAGTGTGGGGAGCCGGGAGTGGGAGCTGTCGTGCCTCCCCTCCAGCTAAAGTGTGTGATTCCAGGAGTGGATGCGGTCAGCATCACTCTCCAGCAGCTGAGTGAGATCCAGCATCCAGAGCAGCTCCAATGGGGGAGCCCAGCCGGCTCTCCTTCCCAGAAGCCAGCCGCGACCCCATCGATTACCGGGAAGTGGAGCCACAACGGACTCTACACGCTGCTCCCATAATCATCAAGCAGATGGGAAAGCAGCGGAAATCCCAGTGAAGTATTGGCCGGGAGGGCACTTTTATTTGGGCGGGGGTTTTTACTGGCTCAGAGACTCCTGGGTACCGGAGCCTGGGCTGGATGGCCTCCCCGGCTCAAGGCTCCTTATGTCTAAGTCACCCTGTACCTGGAGGTGCAGGGTGCAAAGCTGGCCAAACCCCAGGACTGTAGGGGCTGGCTGGGGACAAGACTTTTGGGACAAGTACTGTTGCGGACAGGGCACTACCAGATTATGTGTCCACTCCGGACAGCAGCGAGCTGACCTATGTGGATCATGCTGTGGCTGTCGGAGGTGGACAAGGCGGAGATATGTGACGGAACTGTAGTGACTATGGGAGATATTGGTGTGTTAGAGATATGGGATCTCATGTCTTCAGACTATTTCTACCCAAAAGTCTAACAACCATAGACTGCTGGCTTGCTTCCTAGGAACTGGTCAGTAAGGGATAAGTATTTGAGTTTGGCCAAGGATGCTACAAATGTATATTGCAGTCCCTCAAGCCATTTGTTTCATTGTTCACCCTCACCCAAGCTCTGTGTGTATTGTAGCCACTCCAGTCATTGTAGGTCTGTGAACTGTACTGAGACCCCCTGTGGTGTGCTAACCTAATCACGTCTGGCCCTGTGTATTGTGTTGTACCATTTGTTGCTAGCCTTTTGTGTAGTAATGCAATCATGTCTGTGTTATAGTATTTGCTGGTACCTTCTGTGGTTGGCCCTTTGTCTTGTATATTGAGATTATATTATCCCTGTGACTCACCTATTGTATCCTGCCTGCCCATGTATTTTAATGTAGGTTTTGTGTATAAATTTGTGTGGTTTGTTCCAATAAAGTCAGTTGTTATTCTAACCCCAAGACACTGGTGTTGTCTGATGCCTGGGGGAAAGCTTACTGTATGCAGAGTGTGAGCTCTTGGTACCCTGACACTAGTTTTGCATGGTGACTGGGGTATATTGCAGTATACTGTTGGATATCCATCTGGCTCGTAGCGGAAGAAGTGACCATTGATGGGGACACCAAGGCTGGGTGTCCGCTGGTACCATCACAGTAGTCTTCTCTGATCGCGGGTCCACAAGGGCCCCCAAGACACGGGATGAAAGGGCATGAGGAGACAATAAGAGTAAGTCTACTCTGAACACTGTATGACAAACAGATGGAGAGATATGTCCCAGAGAAGTTCTCCAATAGACGTCAATGGAGTAAAGGTTGCAGCGACGCAGGAATCACGTCTTAAAGGCACCATGTACCAAAAAAGGAAAATTTTAAAAGTGACCCAAATCACCCAAAGACCCCAGGGGACATGACGGGGGTAGTCAAAAGACAGTTTCCTAAAGGGAAATGCCCCCAACCCAGAGAAACCAGCAAGGAAAGGGTTAACAAGCACTAAAGCAGCCATCCATACTCCAGGGGAAAAACAGAAATAACATTCCCAACATTAGTGCAAGAGCCCAAAGTCTTAAAGACAAGCCCTGTAGGGAAGGGCAGCCTGCAGACAGAGGGAAGGCTCCACTTAAAGACCTTGTCTTCTGATATGTTCCACCTTCCAAGGAAGATCATCTCCCCGTGGTACCTGTATTCCATACTGGACAATAGAGAAATGTGTATTAGATTGGATTTGCCTGATACTGGGGTACCATGACATGGTGGGCAAGCTTAAACATACTTTTGGCCAGATTAAGGAACAAAAACCTCCTATTTATTAACACAGTGGTATAATATACATGCCTGATACAGGGTGCGCGTTAACACGGTGGTGTAATATACACGCCTGATACAGGGTGCGCGTTAACACGGTGGTGTAATATACACGCCTGATACAGGGCGCGCGTTAACACGGTGGTGTAATATACACGCCTGATACAGGGCGCGCGTTAACACGGTGGTGTAATATACACGCCTGATACAGGGCGCTCGTTAACACGGTGGTGTAATATACACGCCTGATACAGGGCGCGCGTTAACACGGTGGTGTAATATACACGCCTGATACAGGGCGCGCGTTAACACGGTGGTGTAATATACACGCCTGATACAGGGCGCGCGTTAACACGGTGGTGTAATATACACGCCTGATACAGGGCGTGCGTTAACAAGGTGGTGTAATATACACGCCTGATAGAGGGCGCGCGTTAAAATGGTGGTGTAATATACACGCCTGATACAGGGTGAGCGTTAACACGGTGGTGTAATATACACGCCTGATACAGGGCACGCGTTAACACGGTGGTGTAATATACACGCCTGATACAGGGCGCGCGTTAACACGGTGGTGTAATATACATGTCTGATACAGGGCGCGCGTTAACACGGTGGTGTAATATACATGTCTGATACAGGGCGCAGGTTAACACGGTGGTGTAATATAAACGCCTGATACAGGGCGCGCGTTAACACGGTGGTGTAATATACACGTCTGATACAGGGCGCGCGTTAACACGGTGGTGTAATATACATGTCTGATACAGGGCGCGCGTTAACACGGTGGTGTAATATACACACCTGATACAGGGCGCGCGTTAACACTGTGGTGTAATATACACGCCTGATACAGGGTGCGCGTTAACACGGTGGTGTAATATACACGCCTGATACAGGGCGCGAGTTAACACGGTGGTGTAATATACATGTCTGATACAGGGCGCGCGTTAACACGGTGGTGTAATATACATGCCTGATACAGGGCGCGCGTTAACACGGTGGTGTAATATACATGTCTGATACAGGGCGCGCGTTAACACGGTGGTGTAATATACACGCCTGATACAGGGCGCGCGTTAACACGGTGGTGTAATATACACGTCTGATACAGGGCGCGCGTTAACACGGTGGTGTAATATACATGCCTGATACAGGGCGCGCGTTAACACGGTGGTGTAATATACATGTCTGATACAGGGCGCGCGTTAACACGGTGGTGTAATATACATGCCTGATACAGGGCGCGCGTTAACACGGTGGTGTAATATACATGCCTGATACAGGGCGCGCGTTAACACGGTGGTGTAATATACATGTTTGATACAGGGCGCGCGTTAACACGATGGTGTAATATACATGCCTGATACAGGGCGCGCGTTAACACGGTGGTGTAATATACATGCCTGATACAGGGCGCGCGTTAACACGGTGGTGTAATATACATGCCTGATACAGGGCGCGCATTAACATGGTGGCGTAATATACACGCCTGATACAGGGTGCGCGTTAACACAATGGAAGGGAGCAGCACAGGACTGTTTTTTGTTTTGCATTTGTACTAAAATGATCCATTTCTGATGCTTTGTGCCAGTGAATATTTAACCCCTTGGAGACCAGAGAGGTGTGTAATATATTACTTATCCCTTTGTTCCTAATGGGGATAATCTCTCCACATTCTGCTGTGGCAGTGAAGAGTTAACCCATTCTGTACTAAAGGCAGTTCTCTCTGAATATAATAAAAGATATGGAAGAACACAGTTGGCAGGATTCCTACCCCCCCCCCCCAGGCATTGTGCCCACTCACCCTTTGTAGCTTGTCCTTAATCTCCTCCCCAGAGAGACCATTCAGTGCGCCAACAATGGACAAGAAGCATCCGAGGAAGCACGGAGCGAAGGCTCCCTAAGGGAGAGAGTACAGCACTGAGTAATGTGTATAACACGAGGAGAGAGTACAGTACTGAGTAATGTGTATAACAGGAGGAGAGAGTACAGTACTGAGTAATGTGTATAACAGGAGGAGAGTACAGCACTGAGTAATGTGTATAACAGGAGGAGAGAGTACAGTACTGAGTAATGTGTATAACAGGAGGAGAGTACAGTACTGAGTAATGTGTATAACAGGAGGAGAGAGTACAGTACTGAGTAATGTGTATAACAGGAGAGGAGAGTACAGTACTGGGTAATGTGTATAACAGGAGAGGAGAGAGTACAGTACTGGGTAATGTGTATAACAGGAGAGGAGAGAGTACAGTACTGAGTAATGTGTATAACAGGAGAAGAGAGTACAGTACTGAGTAATGTGTATAACAGGAGAAGAGAGTACAGTACTGAGTAATGTGTATAACAGGAGAGGAGAGTACAGCACTGAGTAATGTGTATAACAGGAGGAGAGTACAGTACTGAGTAATGTGTATAACAGGAGGAGAGTACAGTACTGAGTAATGTATATAACAGGAGGAGAGTACAGTACTGAGTAATGTGTATAACAGGAGGAGAGAGTACAGCACTGAGTAATGTGTATAACAGGAGGAGAGGAGAGTACAGCACTGAGTAATGTGTATAACAGGAGGAGGAGAGTACAGCACTGAGTAATGTGTATAACAGTAGGAGGAGAGTACAGCACTGAGTAATGTGTATAACAGGAGGAGGAGAGTACAGCACTGAGTAATGTGTATAACAGGAGGAGAGGAGAGTACAGCACTGAGTAATGTGTATAACAGGAGGAGAGAGTACAGCACTGAGTAATGTGTATAACAGGAGGAGAGAGTACAGCACTGAGTAATGTGTATAACAGGAGGAGAGAGTACAGCACTGAGTAATGTGTATAACAGGAGGAGAGAGTACAGTACTGAGTAATGTGTATAACAGGAGAGGAGAGAGTACAGTACTGAGTAATGTGTATAACAGGAGAAGAGAGCACAGTACTGAGTAATGTGTATAACAGGAGGAGAGAGTACAGCACTGAGTAATGTGTATAACAGGAGGAGAGGAGAGTACAGTACTGAGTAATGTGTATAACAGGAGGAGAGAGTACAGCACTGAGTAATGTGTATAACAGGAGGAGGAGAGAGTACAGCACTGAGTAATGTGTATAACAGGAGGAGGAGAGAGTACAGCACTGAGTAATGTGTATAACAGGAGGAGGAGAGTACAGCACTGAGTAATGTGTATAACAGGAGGAGGAGAGTACAGTACTGAGTAATGTGTATAACAGGAGGAGAGAGTACAGTACTGAGTAATGTGTATAACAGGAGGAGAGTACAGCACTGAGTAATGTGTATAACAGGAGGAGAGAGTACAGTACTGAGTAATGTGTATAACAGGAGGAGAGTACAGCACTGAGTAATGTGTATAACAGGAGGAGAGAGTACAGCACTGAGTAATGTGTATAACAGGAGGAGAGAGTACAGTACTGAGTAATGTGTATAACAGGAGGAGAGAGTACAGCACTGAGTAATGTGTATAACAGGAGGAGGAGAGAGTACAGTACTGAGTAATGTGTATAACAGGAGGAGGAGAGAGTACAGTACTGAGTAATGTGTATAACAGGAGGAGAGTACAGTACTGAGTAATGTGTATAACAGGAGGAGAGAGTACAGTACTGAGTAATGTGTATAACAGGAGGAGAGTACAGTACTGAGTAATGTGTATAACAGGAGGAGAGGAGAGTACAGTACTGAGTAATGTATATAACAGGAGAGGAGAGAGTACAGCACTGAGTAATGTGTATAACAGGAGGAGAGTACAGTACTGAGTAATGTGTATAACAGGAGGAGAGTACAGTACTGAGTAATGTGTATAACAGGAGGAGAGAGTACAGCACTGAGTAATGTGTATAACAGGAGGAGAGAGTACAGCACTGAGTAATGTGTATAACAGGAGGAGAGTACAGTACTGAGTAATGTGTATAACAGGAGGAGAGAGTACAGCACTGAGTAATGTGTATAACAGGAGGAGAGGAGAGTACAGTACTGAGTAATGTATATAACAGGAGAGGAGAGAGTACAGCACTGAGTAATGTGTATAACAGGAGGAGAGTACAGTACTGAGTAATGTGTATAACAGGAGGAGAGAGTACAGTACTGAGTAATGTGTATAACAGGAGGAGAGAGTACAGCACTGAGTAATGTGTATAACAGGAGGAGAGTACAGTACTGAGTAATGTGTATAACAGGAGGAGAGAGTACAGTACTGAGTAATGTGTATAACAGGAGGAGAGGAGAGTACAGTACTGAGTAATGTATATAACAGGAGAGGAGAGAGTACAGCACTGAGTAATGTGTATAACAGGAGGAGAGAGTACAGTACTGAGTAATGTGTATAACAGGAGGAGAGAGTACAGTACTGAGTAATGTGTATAACAGGAGGAGAGAGTACAGCACTGAGTAATGTGTATAACAGGAGGAGAGTACAACACTGAGTAATGTGTATAACAGGAGGAGAGAGAACAGCACTGAGTAATGTGTATAACAGGAGGAGAGAGTACAGTACTGAGTAATGTGTATAACAGGAGGAGAGAGTACAGCACTGAGTAAAGTGTATAACAGGAGGAGGAGAGTACAGCACTGAGTAATGTGTATAACAGGAGGAGAGTACAGTACTGAGTAATGTGTATAACAGGAGGAGAGAGTACAGTACTGAGTAATGTGTATAACAGGAGGAGAGTACAGTACTGAGTAATGTGTATAACAGGAGGAGGAGAGTACAGTACTGAGTAATGTGTATAACAGGAGGAGAGTACAGTACTGAGTAATGTGTATAACAGGAGGAGAGAGTACAGTACTGAGTAATGTGTATAACAGGAGGAGAGTACAGTACTGAGTAATGTGTATAACAGGAGGAGAGAGAACAGCACTGAGTAATGTGTATAACAGGAGGAGAGAGTACAGTACTGAGTAATGTGTATAACAGGAGGAGAGTACAGCACTGAGTAATGTGTATAACAGGAGGAGGAGAGAGTACAGCACTGAGTAATGTGTATAACAGGAGGAGAGAGTACAGTACTGAGTAATGTGTATAACAGGAGGAGAGAGTACAGCACTGAGTAATGTGTATAACAGGAGGAGAGAGTACAGTACTGAGTAATGTGTATAACAGGAGGAGAGAGTACAGCACTGAGTGATGTGTATAACAGGAGGAGGAGAGTACAGTACTGAGTAATGTGTATAACAGGAGGAGAGAGTACAGTACTGAGTAATGTGTATAACAGGAGAGGAGAGTACAGTACTGGGTAATGTGTATAACAGGAGAGGAGAGAGTACAGTACTGGGTAATGTGTATAACAGGAGAGGAGAGAGTACAGTACTGAGTAATGTGTATAACAGGAGAAGAGAGTACAGTACTGAGTAATGTGTATAACAGGAGAAGAGAGTACAGTACTGAGTAATGCGTATAACAGGAGAGGAGAGTACAGCACTGAGTAATGTGTATAACAGGAGGAGAGTACAGTACTGAGTAATGTGTATAACAGGAGGAGAGTACAGTACTGAGTAATGTATATAACAGGAGGAGAGTACAGTACTGAGTAATGTGTATAACAGGAGGAGAGAGTACAGCACTGAGTAATGTGTATAACAGGAGGAGAGGAGAGTACAGCACTGAGTAATGTGTATAACAGGAGGAGGAGAGTACAGCACTGAGTAATGTGTATAACAGTAGGAGGAGAGTACAGCACTGAGTAATGTGTATAACAGGAGGAGGAGAGTACAGCACTGAGTAATGTGTATAACAGGAGGAGAGGAGAGTACAGCACTGAGTAATGTGTATAACAGGAGGAGAGAGTACAGCACTGAGTAATGTGTATAAGAGGAGGAGAGAGTACAGCACTGAGTAATGTGTATAACAGGAGGAGAGAGTACAGCACTGAGTAATGTGTATAACAGGAGAGGAGAGAGTACAGTACTGAGTAATGTGTATAACAGGAGAAGAGAGTACAGTACTGAGTAATGTGTATAACAGGAGGAGAGAGTACAGCACTGAGTAATGTGTATAACAGGAGGAGAGGAGAGTACAGTACTGAGTAATGTGTATAACAGGAGGAGAGAGTACAGCACTGAGTAATGTGTATAACAGGAGGAGGAGAGAGTACAGCACTGAGTAATGTGTATAACAGGAGGAGGAGAGAGTACAGCACTGAGTAATGTGTATAACAGGAGGAGGAGAGTACAGTACTGAGTAATGTGTATAACAGGAGGAGAGAGTACAGTACTGAGTAATGTGTATAACAGGAGGAGAGTACAGCACTGAGTAATGTGTATAACAGGAGGAGAGAGTACAGTACTGAGTAATGTGTATAACAGGAGGAGAGTACAGCACTGAGTAATGTGTATAACAGGAGGAGAGAGTACAGCACTGAGTAATGTGTATAACAGGAGGAGAGAGTACAGTACTGAGTAATGTGTATAACAGGAGGAGAGAGTACAGCACTGAGTAATGTGTATAACAGGAGGAGGAGAGAGTACAGTACTGAGTAATGTGTATAACAGGAGGAGGAGAGAGTACAGTACTGAGTAATGTGTATAACAGGAGGAGAGTACAGTACTGAGTAATGTGTATAACAGGAGGAGAGAGTACAGTACTGAGTAATGTGTATAACAGGAGGAGAGTACAGTACTGAGTAATGTGTATAACAGGAGGAGAGGAGAGTACAGTACTGAGTAATGTAGTATAACAGGAGAGGAGAGAGTACAGCATTGAGTAATGTGTATAACAGGAGGAGAGTACAGTACTGAGTAATGTGTATAACAGGAGGAGAGAGTACAGTACTGAGTAATGTGTATAACAGGAGGAGAGAGTACAGCACTGAGTAATGTGTATAACAGGAGGAGAGTACAGTACTGAGTAATGTGTATAACAGGAGGAGAGAGTACAGCACTGAGTAATGTGTATAACAGGAGGAGAGGAGAGTACAGTACTGAGTAATGTGTATAACAGGAGAGGAGAGAGTACAGCACTGAGTAATGTGTATAACAGGAGGAGAGTACAGTACTGAGTAATGTGTATAACAGGAGGAGAGAGTACAGTACTGAGTAATGTGTATAACAGGAGGAGAGAGTACAGCACTGAGTAATGTGTATAACAGGAGGAGAGTACAGTACTGAGTAATGTGTATAACAGGAGGAGAGAGTACAGTACTGAGTAATGTGTATAACAGGAGGAGAGAGTACAGCACTGAGTAATGTGTATAACAGGAGGAGGAGAGTACAGCACTGAGTAATGTGTATAACAGGAGGAGAGTACAGCACTGAGTAATGTGTATAACAGGAGGAGAGAGTACAGTACTGAGTAATGTGTATAACAGGAGGAGAGTACAGCACTGAGTAATGTGTATAACAGGAGGAGGAGAGTACAGTACTGAGTAATGTGTATAACAGGAGGAGAGAGTACAGTACTGAGTAATGTGTATAACAGGAGGAGAGTACAGTACTGAGTAATGTGTATAACAGGAGGAGAGAGTACAGCACTGAGTAATGTGTATAACAGGAGGAGAGAGTACAGCACTGAGTAATGTGTATAACAGGAGGAGAGAGTACAGCACTGAGTAATGTGTATAACAGGAGGAGGAGAGAGTACAGCACTGAGTAATGTGTATAACAGGAGGAGAGAGTACAGTACTGAGTAATGTGTATAACAGGAGGAGAGAGTACAGCACTGAGTAATGTGTATAACAGGAGGAGGAGAGTACAGTACTGAGTAATGTGTATAACAGGAGGAGAGTACAGTACTGAGTAATGTGTATAACAGGAGGAGAGAGTACAGCACTGAGTAATGTGTATAACAGGAGGAGAGAGTACAGCACTGAGTAATGTGTATAACAGGAGAGGAGAGTACAGTACTGAGTAATGTGTATAACAGGAGGAGGAGAGTACAGTACTGAGTAATGTGTATAACAGGAGGAGAGAGTACAGCACTGAGTAATGTGTATAACAGGAGGAGAGTACAGCACTGAGTAATGTGTATAACAGGAGGAGAGTACAGTACTGAGTAATGTGTATAACAGGAGGAGAGTACAGCACTGAGTAATGTGTATAACAGGAGGAGAGAGAGTACAGACACTGAGTAATGTGTATAACAGGAGGAGAGAGTACAGCACTGAGTAATGTGTATAACAGGAGGAGAGAGTACAGCACTGAGTAATGTGTATAACAGGAGAGGAGAGTACAGCACTGAGTAATGTGTATAACAGGAGGAGAGAGTACAGTCACTGAGTAATTGTATAACAGGAGGAGAGAGTACTCTGAGTAATGCATATAACAGGAGAGGAGAGAGTACAGCACTGAGTAATGTGTATAACAGGAGGAGAGGAGAGTACAACACTGAGTAATGTGTATAACAGGAGGAGAGAGTACAGCACTGAGTAATGTGTATAACAGGAGGAGAGAGTACAGCACTGAGTAATGTGTATAACAGGAGAGGAGAGAGTACAGTACTGAGTAATGTGTATAACAGGAGAAGAGAGTACAGTACTGAGTAATGTGTATAACAGGAGGAGAGAGTACAGCACTGAGTAATGTGTATAACAGGAGGAGAGTACAGCACTGAGTAATGAAGTACAGTACTGAGTAATGTGTATAACAGGAGAGGAGAGAGTACAGTACTGAGTAATGTATATAACAGGAGAGGAGAGAGTACAGCACTGAGTAATGTGTATAACAGGAGGAGAGTACAGCACTGAGTAATGTGTATAACAGGAGGAGAGAGTACAGTACTGAGTAATGTGTATAACAGGAGGAGAGAGAACAGCACTGAGTAATA